>JAPSES010000097.1:12383174-12422953 GCA_029822895.1 Maxillicosta whitleyi | reverse complement strand
CCCATTTAGGTTGAATTTCACGGCTTGGGGTGCTGCGTACATATACTGCTTGTTGTGACCCACCACATTGTAAAAAGGGCTACTCAAAGTGGTTTTTAGCGGAAGGAGCTCTTTAACACTTACAGGTATGAACATGTATCAGATATTTTTTGTATGTAGATATTTTTTAGTTTCTTGCTGCTGTTTGATTCTCACAGTGTAGAGGTAATACTTCATTCTCTTCATCTGCCTAATAGACAGAGGTTACATGAGGATCCCTTCTTACTGAGGAGTATAGTAAGCATGTGTTTTTGTCTGCCTGTGTGCAGCATCCATATGTGAGTTACTGTCCGATGTGCAATCCCACATGTGAAAGCGAATGGGTGCGTGTTGGTGTTAGTTTACTGATGTCTGGTTTCCTTGTTAATCTGTAAACAGTTGATTCACCAAGACACGCACTGGCAAGAAGCTGCAGCTTCACTTCTAACTGAACAAAGTTGTGTAGGAAAGTTGGGGCCAGGCATCTTTAAATGCGTGTGATAAAGAGCAGATATGGAAAATTCATAATTTCTATGGGAAACATATTATAGATCTTGGCCTTGTAAATCCTCTTTAAAGGAGCAGGTGTGTTGTTATGCAATTTAGTGTAAAAAAAGGGGTGGAAAAGTCAAAAAAAGGGAGAGTGATGTGTGACACAATTCCTGGGAATTATCATCCACAGAGTAAAAGCTGAACATGATGTCATTTCTTCTCTGTCTTTCTCAGTTGCTGACTGGGACCCTGGATGGGAAGCTGAGACTGTTTGGGTCCAGCAGTGGGGCCTGTCTGTCTCATGACACCAGTGCTGCTGTGTATAACGTCCCCGACATGACTGCGTAATTACAGCAGGCTGCTGCAAAGACCATGCAGGTTTCATTAAAGCAGCTCCAAACCCCTGGCAAGGATTTCACTTGGAAAACAAGTTATGACTTTTTTTTTGTTGTTGTTGGATAAATTGTGATCAGATTTTTTTTTTTTTTACATATATTATTTCTCTTCTCATGTTTTCTGCTCTCATGCTTTGTTTGTAAAAAGGAGCTCGCCTCAATCATCTTTATATGATGTTGCATACCGGTCATACTATGAACTATTGGACTGATTTTTTGACTGTGATTCAAAATAATATCAGTGGTGATGAAATATCCTTTCCATGTTAATTTAAAGGCATTATTGTCATGCAAAATACTCGCGGTAATTATTGCAAATTTTGCCAAAGCACTTTTAACAACAAACAACATACATATGTGCACATTTCTCGATATTCCAACATCGGATTTTGTTTTGTTTTTTTTCAGAATGTGAAACAGATGTAGATCTATAGGTCTGGCTGCGACCACTGTTTAGCAGCTCAACACAAAGGACTATGACATCAACTGGGTGAAACCTTTGCAGCTGCCAGACACACAGATGCTACTACTGTTCATACTGACACACCCATCTGCATTGTTTGAGTGGTACATTTATTTTTCTCTTGTTTCGGCCACTGGAGTGTAATAAAATGAGCTACTCAACAAAACATTCAGACACTGTGAAATTTTACATCGTGAGCTGCAATGTGTTTGTCAGGGGTAAATGATTACTTTGTGGTTACCCAACGAAACGATTTCCTTTAAAATATTTGTTATGTTTATCTCTTTCATCCGCTTTACATATGTTGCCATGTTACTGAGTGTTTGCTTATGTTGGATCTATTAAACACAATAAATTGACAATGTTTGCTTATGTATTCACAGGTTGACAAATGGGAAACCGGAAAACTCTTACGGTCTCTTACTGTTAACACCGTGTTATACAACAAAGTAATACAGCCCTAAAAGCGGCTGAAGGAAAACTGTGTCTATCCGGAATGGAATGAAATTTCAAGCGTCACTCATCCAGCAACCACTGGGGAAAGGTATTGTATTTGACGCATGATCTGACGCTGACGGTGATGGTAGAACCCACTGATAGGCTGCGCTGTCTTAACTCCCCCAGACTTCGAGAGATTCCTCATCTCTGCCTTGTCCCCCGTCCAATATTCTGCATTTGATTTACCCTTGTCTTTTTGGACTTTGCGTTTTAATTGATGCTGGGACAGAACGTCTGTAAAGATTGTACTCCACCAGCCTCAGCTTCACATCAGCCCCATGAAATATGGCTTTGAAGTGGGACGGTGTCCGCTGCCAGGTTTCCTATCACTGAATCTGATGTTACACATTAAACAAATCAGGACTCAAGCTGAGAAGGATTTATGGGCTTTTACCTATTCTACATACACCACTCATGTTTGTATACAGTAATGCCTGTGTGTTTTATGCCACGAAGATAGGTATGCACTGGCGAGACTGAGCCCTGTCATGGTGAGCTTTAGTGTTCCTGCAAGCAGAAGAGACATTCTGGAAGAAAACATAAATTATCTTCGGAGTAAATTTATATAGCCGTGGTCTTTCTCCATCTTGTCGGGGTGGACGGTGATTGTGTGTTAGGACTCATGGTCTTCCTTAGATTTTTGGTGCGTGCGTGTTTTACAAACCAGATACGTTGTCTTTGTGAGGTTGTTTTGGGTGCGCTGTCTACCTTGATTCCGCCAGTAATAAATGATGGGTTTATAATTGCTAATAAAAGGATCCCAATTGTTGTTGCACAAGTACATCATGATACACTTTAATCCAAAGTTTGATCCATCGTAATCCTCCTTTATTTTGTTAGACAGAAAGAGCATCTTCTTCTTCCTACATGACAGAAATAAGGACACGGTTTGTAACATGCACTGCAGATATTAATCTCCATTAATTTTAGTGTAATTTATCAAATGTCGTCAGGTTTGTTTTAGTTCTTCGCTAGTTCTCTGGCCTGTGACCCAATGTGGGGCCTTCTCTTTTACTCCTGGGTATTTTACGTAAAGCTAATATGTGCAGTATAACCCATATGGACCCAAACATCCACCGGCAACCAAAATATTTAACTGATATAAAGTGTTTAATATCTGTTGATCCACTAATCCTATCAATACATGTCAATAATTTGCATAAAAAGCAGTTTGACATATTTTCATGGGCATCAGATATGACCCATTTGGATGTTCAGAGGCTCTGTAGTGAACGTGGAAACACTGTCGTTTTCTACAGCATTCATTCATCAGTGAAACCCATGACACTGGATGAAGACACTTAGTTTATGTTCAGTTAATGATAGATTTGCTGAAAACGTCACCTTTTCTCCAGTTTTCTCAGTGTTTTTTATGTGATAACTCTCAGTTTTACTTAGTTTTTATGAACACTGGCATGATCAGTAAATTAAATATAGGAAAACACCTGATTGTTGCTGATAAAAACACAAAATACAGAAAATAATATTACAATAAATGGTGATAAGTCACTTAAAGAAAATTAAATATGGAGAAAAAAAAATCATTTGGGAACTGCCACAAAAGTAACACTGGATCCTTTCTTAAAGACATACAGAGATTTCCGCTCTTTGGTTTTCTTGATGGCGGGTCAAAGTGAAGGAAGAAATATCTGTACATTTGTCTGAAATAATACAATGTAGCTTTGAGTTATAAATATCCAATAAATTGTATTTAGAAGAAGTGATTAGCAACGTAGCAACGATGATTTTGCAGCAAAAATCCAGTAAAATATATCTATATCTGGCTATGACTCAAACATTTGCTTTTCAAATGCAAAGTAATTTCAGAATCACATTGAGACAATTCCACTATGTGCGTCGAGGAAAGAAAAAAATTGGGTGCTGGTGGAAGGCTAAATACCATTTTATAGTATGTGCATAACATAGAGAACGCAACAGCAACAACAGAAGCCTTACAATGTCAAAAACCAAAAGACTAATGTGTTATGCTAACCCACAGGAGCAAGAGTACTTATCCATGCACTTCTGTTACTATATTTTTTGGCTTAAATGATACAGCATATGTTTCAGTGTACAGTAACTTTTACAGTAACTCTGACTAAGGAATATCTCGGATAATTGTAAAGGATGAACATGCAGGGCTGTAGAGTCAATCACTTGCATACGAGCCATGTAATATCCAAATTAAGTTACAAAGGAAGAACCAGACGGAGAAAGCACTGATTTGTCCCGAGTTGTTCTGGGCTGCTGTGTTCAGACAATGGCGGAAACATAGATTAGTAGCAGATGGTGTCATCCAGGGTACAAGGCATAAACATTCAAGTGCTTAACACTCAGATAAATCAACACGAGACCCTTGTGGAGTTTGCGAGAAAATGTGGAAAACAGGAGCATGTCAGATAAGGTGCCAGATCACTGACCACGATCAGGACCACATAGAAGGAACCCTATTGAGTTTTTGTAAACACTCACAAACTCTAAATAACAGTCTTTTCATATCCATTGTAAAGCAATTGTCAGCTCATACTAACATTACTGCTGCTTTAATAAAAGTTGCAGTTTTCACTTTGTCCCTCCTCGCGCATGGGGCTTGATGAGGTTATGGGCTCCATTAAGCCAAGGTGCAAGGGTGAGATGAGACGAGAGTTTGGCATCTGAGTATAAACCATCGTGTCTCTGTGCATTTCTTCACTTCATTAGGTCACCTCCTCAGCCTCAAGTCCAACCTTACGCTGACACAGAGAGCATTTCACCATCAACCTCTACCATTAGCAAATTCCTTTGTTTTATGACTGCATTTATTCCCTCAAAGAGGCAATTTTATGTTTTCCTCTCTAATCATGTTTAACCATGGTGGGGAATTAGCAGGACATATGGTGAGGTTTCACTTTAGCACGTGAATATGACTTCCATGCATGTCTCTGCAAGGGGCTTATTAATCTTACTGCAATTAGTTTGTAATATTACTGCCGTTATGTAAAAGCTTTTGTTCGTAAAGATTTTACTTTGCTATAAAATTAATGAGCAAAAAGCTTTGAAGGGAATGATGTGATCAGTGTTCCTGCTCAGGTCTAATGGCAGCATTTGAAACTGCATCAAAGTAAGCAACAGTCGGCCAAAATACTTCATCTGTCATCCTGTACTTGAACTTAGTTTTCAGGTTGTGTTGTTGCCAACTAACCATGGTTATCACCTGCCTGGCTAACTTAAACTCAATGAAAAACTGCAGGTCGTGGCATTGCTTTATTTCAAATGGTGCCAGGTTTTCATACCCTCGAATGAACTTAGATTCAGCAGCGAGGAAAATGTCTCAGAATCTAATTTGCTTCTGCACAAGATGCACCGACTATTGCAGGGGACGTAGACAAATGTTTCCCTCACCACAGCTGCATCACTCTAATTTAGCCTGAATGTTTAAACCTCTCAGTGTACAGACAGAAGCAGGATGCCAGCTGTAAAACCTGGAGTCAATAATGAGCAGGAAATTCTCCTGTGGAACATTTGGTATTCTTCAACATATCATTCCTGCTAACGGCACCTAGACTCAGTGTGTTTTCAATGATTGGGATTTGGTGAGCCCAGCAAGTGGTACATTCTTCATGTGATAAAAGGTGCATGGAAACAGAAAAATACAATTATTGTCCTTATTCTTCATAGTAAACAGTGTTTTTATGTAAGTACAAGTAATTAAAGCTAAAGCGCTAATGGAGCATCCAAAATAATCAGATGTGAGGTTTTGATGTGCTCTAACTGAGTCTCAGTCATTATTTTTGTATTAGGTTTAAGGAATGGGATTTTAAGCTATTTATTTATTTTAAGTGTTTCTCGGTTAAGATATGACTGCCTGGCAGCGATGGGAGTACCCATTAATGAGTAGATAAATACCATCTCGCTGTACAAATGTTCTCTTATCGGCCAAAACAACAAACTTTGACCGTAGCGTCTATTATCAGCAATCCCAAATCTGATGATGAAGGTGGTGATTCAGGATAGAAATGTGCAGATTGGTCATTATGTGTCAGACAATAACAAATCGACATAATAATTGCTGTTATATGAATATGGTAACCATATTAATATGGTATATAAATATGGTAATCACAGACAGACTCATTCATGCTATTTACTTTTGTCAGCTTTTTAAGTAACTCCAAAATTTGCTGCAATTTCTTTCATCACAGAAATACTCAACTGTCACAGAGAGATGTATGTATGTATATTTGATTTTATCTGATTTTTTATATGGAGTTTTGCTCCCACTGATTCTTTTATTAAGTTATACATCCAGCAGACATGAAGCAAGAGACAAATGCATGCCCAATATTCATCCTCTGTTCTTAATTTTGCTCCTTATCTTTTATTTGTTAAGCCAGAAACTAGTGCAATGCCAAGTTTACCAGTTAGTTATTAGTTCACTTGCATAGAGTTTTTAATTATTTGCAGCAGTACCAAAACCATATGGGGCGAAAGAAGCTAAAATGCACCTCTGGAAACTGTCAAGTAATATTATCTATGGCTTTGTCATTATAAGAGACCTAGAAGTTATTTCAGCAGAGGTTATGTAAAATAAATATTGATTATAGCGGATTTATGGTAAATTATCAGTAGGAGGTAAAGAGAGTCATGTAAGAGGAATTTTCCCTTATCATACTCATATTACATCATTGTACTGTTGTTGGTGGTGTTGTAATGTATAGGAGTAGTTAGTGCTGCTGGG
Source organism: Maxillicosta whitleyi (assembly GCA_029822895.1). Taxonomy (NCBI): domain Eukaryota; kingdom Metazoa; phylum Chordata; class Actinopteri; order Perciformes; family Neosebastidae; genus Maxillicosta; species Maxillicosta whitleyi. Next base: position 12,416,370 of record JAPSES010000097.1, on the reverse strand, counting down.
GAACTTAGCTGTTTTAATTATTTCTAAATTTGGGTACAAAATAGAACATAAAATTATATTATTTTGTTATTGTAATGTGCAAGAAAATTTGTAGTTAATTTTAGTGACCTGTTTTTCATGATATTTGCATGACTTTAGTTGTTGAGTAGAAGTGAAATTGAACAGGTCAACTAAAGTACAGTAAAAAGTCTTTGCGTCATTATGAAGAGAGATTTGGAGTGAAAAGATGTTCAACTGTAGCCAGATTTGTCACTTAAACTTAAAAGCGTTTGGTTCACCTTTATGAGCCATTACAATGAGTTTGTATAGGCAGTGGAGCTTTAGCTACACAGCAGCACCTTCTGTGCCCAGGGACCCAAGGCCAGAGCTCCTCCTCCTCCTCCCTGCTTCACTGAGGAGATCTCACTCTCACTTTGTTCTCTCTCCCACATAACAGTATTCACCGTACTTGTATTCAGTGTCCTTAAACATCAATCTTTTTCTGATCCCTGTAGATTTCTTAGTCATACTTGTGCAAAAATTCTGTAAAATGAGGCCAAAAAATCTCCAGTTCTTAAGCTCTTATAAATTTGCACAATATATCTTACATGTCTGCTATAACTTTGCACATCCCTTCGGTACAATGAGGGAAAACGGAGATCTGGAAATCATTACTAGGTGATTGCATCTTAGAAATGAAGATGTAATTGTGAGAAAAGAGGGTGGAGGCATATTTTTGATTGTACTTCCCTTTTCTATTAACCTAACTGTAGATAAGTGTTAGTTAAATGGAAACACTGCTCCCATTATTATTGTCATATAACTTTTTTTTAATATATATATAACCAGAGCTTATTTTCTGCATGTCTTGGTCGTACTTTAAATGACTTTATGGGGACTTTACATGTGCTTAAACCCAGCAGTCTTAAGCCCACTCAATTGTCTGAGGCTTGATTACTTCATTATGACAGGCAACATTGCATAAAGTTGGCAATGTTCGGTCTTTCAATAAACATAAGCAACCGGCAGGCAATTAATGGGTTCCTCACAGCCTGCCATCCACCAACAACCCTGCAGGCAACCAGGGAAGTAAACAAGATTCCCTTTGTTCATCCTTCCGCTTTGGATATTGGCTAAACACTAACAAAGATTTGGCAGCTCTACATTTTGAGCTGCATCATCTGATTATGTACTCAGCGCGACAGTGTTGCCCTGATGTCGTCACCCTGTATTGTTATGTTCCCAAGCATAATATCATCCAGAAAATATTCTGTTGTATTACAAATCACATATCAACAAATCCCACCCAAATAGGTCACATGTAAACCTTGAGTGAAGAAACATTGTCAAACATTGGTTATCTCACTTTGATGTAATGTCTTCTCAAAGCCAAGGTATGTGAGCCACTTTTATATGAAAACTAGATGCTGTGAAAGCAAACATATGGTATCCTGGAAACGTTTGCATGTTCGGTTTCATTGAAAAATTACACCGAACATGTAAGAGCAACAGAAACAACATGTTTCTCCTATAACAGTGCACTATACAGAACACTACAGTTTGTGAAGCTGCACACTTGTTTTGTGGCTTTACTGCTCTCAAACAATGACAGTGGAAGTCACTTTCTGGTTTCTATAAATTCCACCTTGGAAACTTGTGGACATCACCCACTCATCGGTCAGACCATAGTTAGATTTTCCTTCCAAGCCAGAAGAGACAACCACCTGCTGTGTTGTATTTATAGTGCGTACAGATGAGCTTCAGCGTTCCACCATTTTTCAGCTCCGCCGCTGACTTATCAATGGCCTCGCAAAACCTATGAGAGCGACTTATGGAGCATAATTCTGCAAAAAGAGGCTTTTCTAGTGATTCAAGTGTTGTTGTAGATTATTACCTATGACAAGAGAGGAAAGATTCTGAATCTGTTGTCATAAATATGATAGTAGGAATTTTTGTGACCTGAAGAGATTTGTTACATTCAACTACACTGGGGATATGAATATATAGTTTAACCCATGAAGACCCAGTGCTACTTTTGTGTCTGTTCTCAAATGAATTTTGTTTCTCTAGTGAACCTTTCTTAAGTGATTTATCACAATTTCTTACAATAGTATACTGTTTTCTTTTTGTTTGTTTTTTTACGATCAGGTATTTTCCCATATTTAACCCTTTATCGGGCAAGTGACTATATTTGGACATTTCCACATATATTACAAGACAGTGACAGCAACAGTCACAGTGAGGCAACAATCTCAGGTCCAATGTGGTCTACAGGGTCTGTAAGGTCCACCTGTGTATGAACAGTGAGTGGACCTGCTTTGTTAGTACTATGAAGTAATGGTACTAATGTAAGGAATGTTGGTCTAATGTTCTAAAAAATAATGTTTTAAAATACATGTTCCTTATACATTATATCTGTTTTTCTTTTTTTATATAATCACATCTTGAGGAACCAAATATGATAACTTCACTTTAAAACAGACCTTGACCTTGATTTTCTACATGAAAATGAAAAGATGCAACATTTTCACAAAAGAAATAAAGTCTTGTTATACCCTGCAATAATACATCAAGGCTGGCATTTTGAACTTCAGAGTATTTATATGAGTAAATAAATATAAGATAAAGGGTTAATATCATGTAGATGTTCCTAAAAGTTCAGAGTAAAGTTGGAGGTTATTGTGTCAAAAACAGAGAAAAATTGAGAAAAAGTTACTTTTTTAAAAAAAAAATTTTTAATCAAAGATATCACTAATTTTACATAAAACAAAGCTTGTCCATTCACTGTCATTCGTCAAACTCCATGGATTTTACCAGTTTACCAATGTTGCAGAAGATGATGGTGTTTCCACGGTAACTACTAGCCTCTGAATATCCAAATGGGTCATATCTGATCACCATGAAAAGATGAGAAACTGTACATCATTTATTTACATGTATTGATAGAATTTGTGGATCAACAGGTATTAAACATTATAAATCAGTAGATTCTTCTGGTTTCCAGGGACTGTTTGGGTTTTTATGAGTTATAAATGGTTTCATAAGAATTAAAACTGTGTTACAAGTATAGGACAAGACTACATAAGAAGACATTTAATGCTTAGTTATAAAATGTGTCTAACTCTGTCTAAATTTGCTTTGATTCATCATAATATACTGCTATAAACAATAAACTATGATCCGCTCAAACAAACAAGTATGGTAGGAAGACACATTATATGATAATTATAGTTTGCAAAACCGAAAATAAGCCAGAGCACACAAATGTTTAAACTGAGGGAAGACAGAAAAACAGATGAAGTCACTGGCAGTGAAGTGACGTGTTTGGTGGAAGAGGCAGTGTAATATTTTGACAGTTAAAATTGGCATTGAGAAGTATCTTGGAGTTCTCTGATCTAACCAAATGTTGACACGTTTAAATACAATCTATTTCATTTTACTGCCTGGAACAGTATTGACAAGTGTGCTATTTCCTTAGCGTGATTATATGCGTAGACATGACTCTGGAAAAACAACAAAAAGAGCACTGGAAGGAATGTAGAGAGGTTAATATTTCTGAAATATATTTGAAAATGGACATTATTGTTCAACTTAAACTACTAACAAAATATCTCCCAAATATCATAAAATTTTGTCACATAATTGCAGAAAATAGCAAGTTTCAGTCATATATCTTCAAAATTGTGAAGTAAATAAGTTAATTTCAAATAGCACATTAATGATGTTTTTAACTAAGATAAAGCACAGACATCTAAAGTCTATTAGATATAATAGTTTCAACCTTTACTCTTGGTTTTGGTATGCTCTGAGACAGTCTTTCACAATCCTGTCTGGTACGTTATGTTACTCCTGGTCCAAAAATCCAAGCAGCTCAGCTTTGTTTGATGACTTGTGACCATCTATGTTCATTTCGATCACATTCCAGGGGTTTTTGATGACGTTCAGGTCTGAAATTTGAAATGGTCTCTTAATTTTTTCCAGAGCTGTTTGCACATTGTGGGTTTGTCTGCAGTGCCCTGACCAACAAGCGCAATCATCATTTGTGTCATCTTATTCATATTACATTACTCTCAACAGCGACTACTACGCAGTCTTATTATTGAATTAATATATGTAGGGTTTTGCATTAACGATCAATTTGACTTTAATACCAAAATATATACATTTGCTATTACTAAGCTGCTCTTACCATAATAAAAAGAAACTAATAGCCTTTGTATTAAGCAATAAATGCCATAAGGTATTATTGAAAATGGTGACATATGCAGAAAAGCGCTCCAGATATTAAACATTAGCTGTACATTAGCACAATTGTCATGCAAACAGGGCCGTCATTCCATCTGGGGAGATTATGCAAGGATATTTTACAATGCCAACCATCCTGGCCAAATTTGTTTCATTGGCATGACTCAGCTTTTGGCATGATCAATATAAAGGAGCTATTTGATGTAAATCTTAAGTAATTTTAAAGACCATTTTTACCTAGCCTCTTTATTTTCATCATTCCCAAAACTATTGTATTTTACAGAAGATGTGAGATTTGCATGTTAACATGTGTCACTCTCTCCAGTTCTCAGTTTAAACATTCCAGGTGCCAGATTTCCTTTTTGGATTGCGCTCTTGAGTCACACTGAACCAATTTTTTGCTAAAAACACATAAACCTCCATGATGAAGTCACAGCTTGGAGAAGAGAACTGGAAACTAAGTTGTTTATCAACCTAACTGACATCCATCACCTTCATTTCATGGCTCCTCCAGATCTCTGGTGTTTGTAGCATTAATAGACGAGTGTAGTTGTGCATTGCTGCCGCACACTAGGTATGTGTTGGCTGACACTTTGGACTAAACGACCCAGAAAGTTTTATCTTAAAAAAGATGGAAATCTCAAGTGTGAACATTTTGACAGGGATTTCAGAGCACTGTGTTCTTGTCTTTGGTATAAACATGTTCCTGCCAGTTCTTTATTGAAAACTATGAAAGACTTTAGACGAAAAAAAATAAAAATGAATTAAAAAAAATCAGCTCCTCTATTGGTTGTTTTGCAGTAGCTGTATTTTTCAAAACTAAATAGTGAACTACAGTTTTATCCCCAGTGATGTGGTGCTGAGGCTGCCAAAGTTGACTTTTTCTTTAAACTATTTTCCAGTCTTCTGGTCAAGGCTCATTAATTGGTACCACTGTATGTCATACTGGTAGAACTGGGTAAACATAGGTTTTGGAAATGGAAGGCAATAATGCATGAGGCTTGACAGTAATGACATTTTCAGATTAATTGTGAGGCGATATTAAAGTCGGTAAATTCCAACGAGAGAAGTCACGTGAAGCTTTGTTTTTTGTTAAAAGAAAACAGACTTTGATGAAAATTGATTCCAAAGCAACACTTTCACATCGATTTAAACTCATCCAAGGAAACCAGAGATGACAGTTGCACTACCACGTTTAATGACTGCAAGTCTGTGGACTATTTCAAGTTTTTCCACCCTTGACAGTTTAAATCTGATGTTCTCTGGTCTCTGCAAAATGCTTTTATCATCACAGAGCATCGTTATACTCTTGTATGTCAGACTAACCATTCACTACTGTTACTAATTTCTGTCAGGTTAGTGAATCCATGCTGTTGAAAGACAGTCGCCCCATTTGGTAAGAAAATATATGTTATTAACCCCCCCCCCCCCACACACACACACACACACACACACTTTTTTTTTTTCCCCTCTAAATGGAATGCACATTTCCATTTGACGCAAACCATCCCTGAGACTACCCACCTACCCACATCCAGCTCTACAATCCCTCAAAAGGGCTCCAAGAATCAGACATTGTATCAGCTATTCTTTGTCTGACACTGCAAAGGGAAGCCTTGGCAAAACCTTGACAATCTCCAGACACCAGACACTGCCTGCCAGTAAAGTGGAAGCATCTAAAGTATCTATTGTACAAGAGGTCATTTTCGTGTTCTTTTTTTTTCCCCTCCTCACATTGCAGACATAACTAGGATTCTCTTCCTTATAAAACACTGTCAATTTTAAAGCAGAATATACTAACACCAAACAAATTGCACTGAATTATTTCTGTATCTCACCCCACAAATCTATGGATTATGATTATGTGCTTGTATCTTTATCAAATTCTCTGCAAGGCTAAACATTTTTCAGTGTTACAGTTTACTTCTTTGAAAGAAAGAAAGAAAGAAAGAAAGAAAGAAAGACAGACAGAAAGAAAGAAAGAAAGAAAGAAAGAAAGAAAGAATAGCCACTTCCTGCATCCTTCTCCCCCAATGAAAGTGAATTAGCTCCAGACACAGTGGGAAGGTGGGTTTGATGGGGAGGAGGGATGGTGGGCATCACGGTCAGGGAGGCAGGGAGGGGGTCATACATCCCCCGTAGTGCACCCTGTGTGCGCGCGTGGATACGAAAATTACGCCATCGGAAGGTAATTATGTAACGCTGTCTCCTAACAACGCACCACAAACTGCTCATACTCCAGAGTTTTGATTGACAGGCGGTGTTCGAGCCTCTATATAAGAGGAGGGACGGAGGTGCTGCAGTCACTGTTGTGCCTCAAGTGCTCCAGTCTGTGGATGTAGTGAACCAAAGTGGACTTAACGTTTTTACGCACGGGGTTACAGGAGATACACGCTCTCATTCATTTAATTATTTGTTATCCATCGGCTTCTTAAGTTTCATTCTTCTATTTTTATTTTTATTTTTTTTTTATTTTTTTGTCTTTTTTTCCATTATCGGATATTTAACTCCATTTATTCCCAGAATTGGCATTGACGTCAGGTAAGTTCCACGGATGTCTGTCGGTCACTGTGGACTGAGTGAAAGATGTTCATAACTCTGCAGATCTATTTTTAGCAGAAGTGAGTCAACAAACAACCCAAAGTGTCCATATTTAGTCTATATACTGTAGTTTATTTAGTCACCGAGCTGTAGCCCAGGGTTTTGTTTTCAATTGTGTCTTGTGTCCGCTCTGTTATTATTTTTATATATATGTAATCCCAACGTCTGAAATAGAAGCTGAATAAAAACAAGAAACTTAAAACCATCTCTGTTGTGTCTGAAGGAGATATGATACTCAGGAGAAGTCTCTACTTGCTGCTCTTATCATTTAATTTCCTCCACGCATTAACTGAAGGTAAGTAAAACTATTATTGCTATTATTATTATTATTATTATTATTATTATTATTATTATTAATAAAACTACCTAAATGATTCAATCCATAAAAAATATATGTTGCATGCTTACTTGTTCTTTTTTTTTTTTTTTTAATGTGTTTCTTTCTTTTCACCAAAACTAAATGTCCATGAACATTTGCTTTTGTTTCTTCTGAAGATGGTGAGCAGGAGGATGAGACATTGTTTGACTTGTTTGAGATCAGTCACATTACACGCAAGACATTGGGAGCCAAACAGTTTCGGGGCCAAAACTCAGATGCCCCTGCATACCGCTTCATCCGCTTTGACCACCTGCCTCCTGTGAGCCCACCTATACTAAAACAAATACTGAGGCAAATCCAAAACAATGAAGGTTTTGTGTTTGTGGCCAGCATACGCCAGGACCGTGCCTCAAGGGGCACCCTGATTGGTTTGGAGGGCCCTGATGGCCGAAGGCAGTTTGAGATTGTGTCCAATGGACGGGCCAACACACTGGACCTGGTTTACTGGGTGGACGGTTCACAGAATGTGGTTTCCTTTGAGGATGTGGACTTGTCTGACTCACAGTGGAAGAATATCACACTTCATGTACATGGAGAAAATGCAAACCTGTTTGTCGGCTGCAGCCTGATAGACAGCTTCATCTTGGATGAGCCATTCTATGAGCACCTTAGGGCTGAAGGGAGCCGCATGTATGTTGCAAAGGGATCCATCCGAGAGAACCACTTCAGGGTAAGAGAGCCTTTACTTTGTGGTATATTTCACAGAATCCATACATTTCAGTTTTTTTGTACTTTGGTTCCTGTGTGCATGGCTTTACAGCTGGGTTTAGTGGGACTTTTCTAGAGGTACATGGTCACCTCTCATAAGTTCAAACAACATGTAAACTCAGAATATCTACTCATTTAAACCAGGAATAGAGGCTGGCGTCCTCTTTCTTTAGACTGGCTCTGTGTTACCATGATGTTTCTGTGTGGAGAGGAAACTAAATTGGGATCCTAAATTGCTCCCTTGTGTGTTAAAATGAGTGTGAATATGTGCGACAAGGTCAAGAATGAACTTCTCATGCAAGAGTGGAAATGTGTTTGTCAGGCTGATGCCAAGTTGCCAATGCATGCTTGAATAAGAGTAGGGGATGTGAATGGAGTGTAACCATAGTGACACAGACAAACCTCTTATTACCAAACAGGGCCTTCTGCAGAATGTGCATTTCATCTTTGACACCCCAGTGGAGGACGTCCTCCTGACCAGGGACTGCGAAGTCACAAAGCAAGGTAAAGGCTATTTTATAGGTTAAATAGGAGTGAAAATAATTACTTTCACAAACTGTTTCAAACCAGATACAGATTGCAGATGGGATTAGGAAATGCTTTCACATGCAAGTCTTTTAATCACGGTATCTGTGATTTGTTAAGTATCAGCCACAGCAACTTTCCAGACCAAACAGTTTAGTATTCCCAGTTGACTTCCATTGTATGAATTTAGCTCTTTGGTCTTTTGTAAGTGGGTCAAGAATCTTACAGATTTGATATGTAGCACGATTTCATAGCATTACTTCATGTTTACGGAAACAGCAGTGTCGATGCAGTGGCTTGAGGTTGAGCAGCATGCGTGGTGAACAAAAGGAGATACAGATGCTTACATTTATTTCCATTGGCAGTGGAATCAGGATAATGCCCTGGGAAAGAAAATAGAAAAGAGAAAGTCAATGCTATACAGCGGAGTGGGGAGCTTCCACTTCCAGCTGCACACACAAACACACACACACACACACACACACACACACACACACACATACACACACAGTGAAGTCATGAATTGGCTGATTGGGTTGCTTTTCTCAGCTGAAGCTTTGCTCGCATGAAGAATAATACCCCATGATCCTCAGTGGGGTTCACACGAAGAGCAGCTAAGACTAAAAAGATACAGATATCTGAGAAAATGCGTATACGTATAATCATCGACAAAGCTAAAGGGTTACCGCATTTGGAAACTGTGTTTAACTATGACAAAGCAAATCCATGTACAGTTTTTGTATGTGATGGAGTAGTTTTTGCATTTCTATTGCCACAAGCAGTGTTGAATTCCCACTGAATGAGTTTATTTGTTTAACAAAACTCACCTAAGTCTGGAAGTTTTCTATATGTTGGCTGGTACTAGTCAAGGTTCTGCACTGGTAGCAATTTTAAAGCCAAAAGTCACTCATAAATCCACACAAACCACACGTATAAAATCTGTCATGTTGGACATTAATGAGCTGCATTAAAACAACCCAAGCTTTTGCTCTTTTTAAGTCTTTCCTCTCACTCGGCTTTGAAAAAAAAAAAATGTCGATCAGGAAGAAAAGAATGTGTAAATGCTTTCACAGACAAGTGAGCACGCGCTCACATGCACACACAGCGTGACGCCCTCCTGAGAGTTGAATGAATCCAGCAGACTGAAAAGAAAAGAAAACATAACACAGGCTACAGTGGGACACCATTGGGCAATTTGGATGACTTTTTGATTTAGAGTCCCTTGTCTGCCATTAATCTTCACCAATTTACATAGCAAAATCCAAAGCGCTTGCAAATATGTGCTGTGATTTGGCTGAATGACAGAGATTCAATGATGTATGTCTTATGAGTTTGTATTTTGTATCACACATTAATAAACTCCATCTTAGTATAACTGCTAATTCAGTAGATGCAGATTTTAAAGTATAAATTCATGGTTAAAGTAAGATAATATAAAGTAATTGATGCACACCGGTTTGATGGGTAAATTGAAACAGGTCCTGTGTTGCCTTCTGAGTGTGATAATGTCCTGTCCATGTTGCACAAAATCACAACTGAGAGACACATTGCTATGACTTACTGATCAACCTTTCCAAAGTTTGCAAAGCAGATATTTGGTGCATTGGCAACCTACAAAAAATCTGTAGTTGAAGATAATATTTCTCGTCACGTTAGGGGAAAACCAAAAGATAAGTGAATGTTAGAAATGCTTCAGTGCATATTATTTGGATTCTGGTGTTTAGAAGCAGATGAAGATACCGTTTGTACCTTTGCCACTGATCAACTGTACGGATAACACCGTGTGCTTCACAGGTTCCTTGTAAATCCGTCTGTGTGGTCACTTCAGTCTGTTAAGTTTATACTGGAAATGTCCACTTATCTAAAAGGTCACAGGGATTTATGACAGGAGTGTGTTATTCTCATCACAGATGGAACACCCAGATTTGTGCTTTAGTTCCCCAATGCCATCCCTGTCCTCCCACCAGGAACCTTTCTGTCAGATCCAGGAGAAAGATTTACCATCATTGTTTCAAACAGATAGATTTTTCAAATCAAACACTGCTGAACCAACATCTGTTTTAGGGAACACAATAAACATTGTAATCACTACATTGTTGTGATCTTTTTGGATGGCTACGGAAAAACAGGAAATAACTCAGTTCACTGATCAGAGTCCTTGTGTTTCAATCATCATATCTCTCAAATATGTTTTCCATCAGTCTGTGTTGCTCATTCACTCTGATGTCTCCTTTGTTTCCCCTCCAGATGATGCTAATATTGTGAGCGAGAGCACAGAGATCGTGGATGTGAGTCCTTCCATCACTACCAACATTATAGGTCAGAAGACAGATGATGCGGGTGCAGAAATGTGCGAGCGCTCTTGTGAGGAACTTAGCACCATGTTCCAGGAGCTCAAAGGCCTTCGTGTTGTCGTCAGTAACCTCATTGACGGCTTGCAGAAAGTGGTATGTAGTAGAAGTGACAGATGTGTTAACCTGACTAAGTCTCTCTTACATAGTGTAGATGATCATAATCCTGACTTGTGTTTGTGTTAGGTGAGCCACTGCCTGTTCCACTGTATTTAACAGGCCAACTTCAGTGGCCAACTTCAGTGATGAATGTGAAATCGCCAAAATCTGTCTGTGAGTGAGGAAAGAAAATTAACATCTTAAAGATAATTGACATTTTAGGAAAATAAATGATACAGTCCTCAGAGCAGTGGCCAGGAGTTAAGAGGTTTGAATTAGGTTACTAGGTAACCTATATTGGTATGAAAGCAAACAGTAAGTAGCCGCAGGACTGTTTATAGAGTCGCCTTTGATGGCTGAACCCATTTGACTCCTGCTATCTGTGGCAGCGTGAGTCAGACAGATTTTATGACATGTTACATGTGGATATAGGAAGTGTTCCCCTGGCAGCTATGGGGTCCAGTCTAATGTCTGGCTGCATTTAAACAGCCCATGTGTTTCCTCTGGGAACCTCCCAGCAATAAGAGAGTCTGGGCATGAACCTTGGGAAAAAAACGGCTGGGATGAGAAGGGTCCCTGAGGCTCTTCCAGACCGAGTGGTGTCTTAGATTCTAGTGCTGCGCTCTGCTGCTTGGTTTTTCCAATAGATACACCACAAACACACACAAACACACACACTTACACACACAAGCCTTTGGCAGTAGTTAATCGACTGACAGCATTCAACAGTCCTGCCAGAGATCCCCCGCTCTCCAATTGGGTTGGAGGTTTCAGTTCGCATAACTGTGCAGCACTTTAATTTTCCTAGAAAAGTAAGAGATATAAAGAACTCTAGTGTTTGCAATTTGCAATAATGAGAGGCACATTAAAACTTTTACAGCTATTTGTTGTTAATACAATGGAGAAGGTGTACTTTTGTAAAATCCACTTGAAATGAGTCATTATTCTTTCTGGTCTATTTAAGATTTGCTTTGAGAATCATTTCCCACGTGAGGACATCTAAGAGACACATTTAGAAAAAATTATGTTATTGTTTTTGGGCCAGGAAACTGGAAAACAATAGGTTGTTAGTATGTGTTTGTTAAAGAGTGGACAGGTGCCAAATGGTGTCGTAGTTGTGATGTAACTACATAACAACACCAAAAAAAAGGTTCCGTATTAATGTGTTTAATTCATATAAAAACTCAGGAGTCCACTTCAGACTACACACACTCTTCTTCCTTTTGAGGTGGAGAGTATCTTCACATGTGTTCTTGTCAGCAGGTGAAACTTCACCTCTTTAAATTGGTTGCAGAGTACTTTATCTTGAGTGTGCCCTAATCACTTCTGACTGATCTTCTGTCTGACTCTTGTTGTATGTTCAGACAGAGGAGAACACTGTCATGAAGGAGGCCCTTGGGAGGATGAAGAACTCTAAAGAGAAAAACATGTGCTGGCAGGATGGCCGACTTTTTGATGATAAGGAAGACTGGGTTGTAGACAGCTGCACCAAATGTACCTGCCAGGTAATACGGCATTCTGTGGAAATACTTGACTGGACAAATTTCATGTGGTTATCAGTAACCCTGACATTTCATGTATATTGATTTATGGCAGGAATCCAAGATAGTTTGCCACCAAATTACTTGCCCTCCTGTGGCCTGCGCAAGCCCCTCATTTATCGACGGCGAATGCTGCCCCGTGTGTATTCGTAAGTTGTCACCACCTCCTATCACTCAACATATAAACACAATAATAAACACACACAATTTTATGCATGCATGGTCATTCTAAATTAACGGTTCTGTGTGCCAGAAAAACAATATTCCACGCATATTAAACTGTAAAACCACAGCACCGTTGCAGCCAGTTTGTCTTTGTCAGTGAACCACATATTTATTAGTCAAAATATTAGACATTCAGAGTGGCTACTGTGGCTTTCTTGGATGAGGTCATGTGATAAATTGGCTGACGTAAAGAATAAAAACAATGCACTTATCTTTACTCACTTTAAAAAAAAAAAAAGTTTTAACCCATAAAGACACAGTGTTACTTTTATAACAGTTCCCAAATCAAATTTTCTGTCTATTTAAACACTCTTAAATTACTTATCACTATTTATTATAACACGATCCTCTGTATTTTGTATTTTTTCAATGAAAATCATATTTTTTCCTATATTTAGATAACTGTTCATGTAGATGTTCATAAAAACTAAGACTAAAATTGAGGGCTATTATATTAAAAACAAGAAAAAGTAACTTTTTCGGCAAAGAAATCAATAACTGAACATAAACCAAGTGTCTCCATCCATATCATTTGGGTTTTACTGATGAATCAATGTTGTAGAAGATGACAATGTTTCCATGTTCACTACAGAACCTCTAAATGTCCAAATGAGTCTTTTCTGATGATCGTGAAAAGATGATAAAACTTCATTTTACACCAATATTTACACATATTGATATGATTAGTTGAACAACAGTTATTAAACATTTTAAATCAGTAGATGGTTTTGGTCACCAGTGGCTGTTTGAGCCTTTATGGGTTAACGAGGAGGGAATATGGAGTGTTTTTGGCTGTCTTCATGATTTACTTTATTACTTCTTTCAGCTCAAGACAGTGATGATGGTTGGTCCCCGTGGTCTGAGTGGACAGAGTGTACAGTCACCTGTGGGATAGGAACTCAGCAGAGAGGTCGGTCATGTGATGCGACCAGTAATCCCTGCACTGGAGCTTCAATCCAGACCCGCAAGTGCAGCCTGGGCAAATGTGACAGTCGTGGTGAGGAGTTTTTCTTGGTTATTTCAAACTTATTCAAGTTTGTCTCATGCTACTCGCTTTAGAAATACAACATCCAGTAGGAATTAACATTATCAAAATATGTGTCTGAAATTGCCAGAGTTACACATTAATCTAATAAAACAATATGACAGATAGAAGGGAGGTGCAGCATCAAAATGTGACAAAATTTAGCACTGGCATAAAAATGAAATTAGATTTCCCCAAGTGCAAAAGACTGAGCCCACGCCTCCATAAATCTGTTAAAAAAAAAAAATAGATCCATCTGAGTGAAACTGAATCGGAGTGTAGAGTTGGATCATATGGCTGGGTTGCAGGGTGTGTCCAGTCAAAGTTAATTCCACATAAATCATCGACCAAGAGGGTGTTCCACAGTGCAATGACTCACCGCTGCCTGCCATGTTAAAATATAAAATATGAACATAATTGATCATTAGATGTATGATACATATGAGGTAGGGTGTCATGAGATTTTGCAAAATTTGACGAGCGCCAAAACTGATGAATTGAGTGATTGAAAACTGCGGGATTAGCATGTGTTATTGCTTACAGCTAACATTACACTGCATCTGTGTGAGTGACTGTATCAGTCTAACCGCTGGAGGATAGTTTACCCACAGTGACATAAATACTGGCCCATGTATCTCAGAACATCTTTGAAATTGAGCCATTGTCACCAACATCACACACTGTTTACTTGTAGAGACCACGGTGGGCAGATTTTTTTTTTTTTTTTTTTTTGCAGATTATACATGACTGTGACTGTTTAACTGAGTGGAAATCCAGAGGATAACAAGTGACATGTGTGTTTAGAAGATCTCTGCATGAAATGTTTGATTTTCAAACCCCAGTTCGCCAGGATGGAGGCTGGAGTTTGTGGTCGCCGTGGTCGTCCTGCTCAGTGACGTGTGGTGAGGGTCAGATCACCAGGATACGACACTGCAATGCCCCCGTGCCGCAGCTGGGGGGTAATGACTGCGAGGGAAGTGGGAGAGAGACTCAACGATGCACTGCACAACCCTGTCCCAGTAAGTACTCCAGTCCATGAAGGGAAAACTGAAAATCCCCCGCATCCATGTCGAATAAGCAGACATCCTCGTGCTTTATGGCTCCCCCGAGGCAACATACCCATGTGTTTTGAACTGGCCTTCTCTCTGTCTTTGAGGAAATGTTGACCCACATCAGCTCAGTGTGTTTTCTTAGGCTGTATTAAGTTCCAGGCATCTGTCTCCCTGACTATTTTTTTTCAGATTTAAGACTGTATTTAAAGATTTAAAGGTATAATATATAATAATCACATATTAAAATATCTAAAAATTACTAGTACACTAGTAACACTAGTTCTATGTTATATATAGCCTTGACTTATTAACTAATATTAAATTATATGGGTTTTTTTTTTTTAGCAATGTTCAGTTTTAGGGGACATTTGTAATTTCATTATTTTTGGTTCCTGTTAGTGGTGTCAAATCCCTTTTATAGGGAAATACAGTAAAGAAAACATCAGAGACCTTGTTACACAAGAGACCTAATAATAGTAATAGAGCCATATTTTAGCTACATTGCATACATTTTAATGATTCACATTCCATTTTGCAACATAGTAATCTTGAAGAGAGCTTATTTATTGACTTATTAAACAGTAGAATTTAGAACATTTGTGGCTATTACATGAATTGTGCTAATATAAGTCACTAAACATAACCCCCCTCAGCTCCTCTATAAACATCTTCCTTAGTCACATCAAATACATTTTCATAGTTGTGAAAACAGCTCCTACTGTTTTAAGTCAAATGTAATGTGCCCTTGCAGTTGATGGTGGATGGGGTCCTTGGTCTCCGTGGGCAACCTGTTCTGCAACATGTGGAGGTGGGATCAAAAGTCGGACGCGTGAATGCAATAGCCCTCAACCGCAGTTTGGCGGCAACAAATGTATCGGAGAGGCCAACGACAGTGACAGCTGTAACAACCAAGATTGCCCTATTGGTGAGCACAAACCACTGCATAATGTGTTTTTATGGTATATATCTGCATTAATCTTGACTTTTTGAAGGTGCACCACAAATAATAATATGCCACTCATGCAAACTGTATATACATATGTGAGAAAATTGCATAATATTTTTTTTGTCATTTGGGTGAAACTGCCTTTTAAAGTTATTAAAAAAAATGTTGTATCTGGTAGGGCTTTATTGTCATTTTAAGATGAAATGAAGTAAAAAAAACCAAAAAAAAAAAACATGACTAATGAAATCTGAATCATGTGAGTAATGAGTACAAATATATCCAGCAATGTTTAATTCAATTTCCTTTGTTTGTATCCATTCCTGTTGTCTAAATCCCTTGCAGATGGTTGTCTATCTAACCCATGCTTTGGTGGAGTGGATTGCAACAGCTCTCCAGATGGATCCTGGGAGTGTGGTCCATGCCCTGCTGGTTTCCGTGGAAATGGTACCCACTGTGAAGATATTAATGAGGTAAAGATTCCCCTTTCTTCTTGCATGCAGAAACCCACATGTATATATAAGAGTTCATTTGTGTAATTTGTGTGTTCTTTTCTCCAGTGTGCCATGGTGTCTGATGTCTGCTACAAAGTGGGTGGAACACAGCGCTGTGTCAACACTGATCCAGGTTTCCACTGCTTGCCCTGTCCGAAGCGTTACAAGGGCACCCAGCCGTTCGGTATGGGTGTGGAGGCTGCCAAGAAGAACAAGCAGGTGAGTTCCAGAGTTCCACTAAGAAGACGTGTGTACATGGAGAAACCTGTAAAGGAAATGATATACACCTTTAGCTCCGGGCAGAGTTATAAAATTGTGTGGATTTTTGTATGTCAGATCCAAATTTATGAATGATAGAATCAGCCGTGTGTGACTTACAGGCCTCATTGTTGCAGTGTGAGTGTTTGTACAGTGTTGGACGGGAGGCCCGAGCCACCATATGTGAATATGACATACCTTGACCCAATATCAGTGAGCAGTGGGAGACCAGAAGAGTCGGGCAACTCTTAACAGTAAACATATGTTACACATCTCTGTGGTTTTATTGTAAGATCAGAGGCAGAACAAGATAGTTCTTTTTTTATTTTTACTGGCAAGGTTGAATGGATGAGTGCTTTTATTTTTGCAAAGATGTGAAGCTTCTCTTAACTTTAGAGGTCTTTACCACATCTCAATATTCCCATTTCCCACTCCTGTCAGCGTCTGGTTGTTAGCCCTATCAGATGTAGTATGATACGCCTTGAAACACACAGTTTACAGCGCTGCTTGTTAACTCCAAGAAGTTTTTGGAAAAGTTCAGCACTTGTCGTGCCACTGTGAGCGATATAACATAACATCTCCTGCGAACTCTTTTATCGCTCTTTGGGCCTGTGCAGCTGCTTGTCTTTGATTTGATGGCCCAATTTCACTAATTGATTTGGGAAAAGGGGAATTGTCTCATCACTGGCATTAAAGGGCTCCATTTCAAAGATGTGATCAAAGCCCTGTTCTTGCTGTCACTTTCCTGCTGTATGAGCTCATGGAGTGGCATCCGAACTGGAGTTAAGTTCCTCCCCTGGTAATGAGTGGCAGCTGTGAATACCTTTTGCTGTAGTAAAAGGGCACTAGTGGGTCATAGTGGGTTGTATGATGCATTAAGTAGGATTTCATCGAATCAGCTGTGCCCAAACATGCCCCACACTTAGACCATATCCAGAATCATTGCTCTAAATCTTAGTATCGAGTGTCCCCATGTTTAAAATGACCTTCCGGAATACAAGTACTAGTACATATCCAGTCCTGATTCCTGAAGAATGGAATATATGTTAAAAATTCTGATGTAAAGTTATGACGTTATTTAACATAATTCCACAGTTACACTTGGGTTTCTCTTTTCCAGGTGTGTGAGCCTGAGAATCCATGCAAAGACAAAACCCACAACTGTCACAAATTTGCCGAGTGCATCTACATCAGTCACTTTAGTGACCCGATGTACAAGTGTGAGTGTAGGACTGGTTATGCTGGAGATGGATTTATCTGTGGAGAGGACTCAGACTTGGACGGCTGGCCCAATCAGAACCTGGTGTGTGGTGCCAATGCCACATATCACTGCAAGAAGGTATGTATTTAATTTGATTTAATTTATCTCATTCTATTATAGCCAGAAGCCTGATGTAGACTGCTGAATGATGTTTGAATAATTTCAGGACAACTGCCCCAGCCTTCCCAACTCTGGACAAGAAGACTTTGACAAAGATGGTCAAGGAGACGCTTGTGACAAAGATGACGACAATGATGGAATTTTAGATGAAAGGGTATGAGCATTTTTAATAATGAACACACTTTATTCCTAGGGCTGGGTGATATGGAAGAAAAATCATATCATGATCATTGTTTTCATACTGATATGTATCACAATATAAATCAAAGCACTATTTGTTGTCAAAGCTTAAATTTTCCATTATTCATAAGTTATTTGTGAAGACATCAGAAGGTTATTTTTGATTTAAATATGATTTTGTTTCTGTCAGATATTGAACAAGACAGATAAAACATACAGCTGTTTCAGTAGTTGCTTTTCCATTGGACATCTGCACAAAACTTTACCAATAATTACTAAATGTCCACATCCGGGTTTTTTCATTCACACGACTCTATTTGCAAAAAAGGTCTTTCCGTTGCAGTTTTGTGTAATATATTAATTTCACAACACCTGAAAAACTACCTTACCTTTAATGAAAAAAATGAGAGTTTTTGTGAAATTGTCTTTTTTCCATTAGCTACTTTTTTATGCTCAAGATATTTGCGATATTTGAGGGTCTCTGGAAAAACAGACCATCTTCATGGAAAAAATGCATCTAAAATTTCAACGTTTCAGTGTAATTTCCTAACAAGTGTGTACTTTCTACCACAGGACAACTGCCCGCTCCTTTACAATCCACGTCAGTTTGACTTTGACAAGGATGAAGTGGGCGACCGTTGCGATAACTGCCCCTATGAACACAATCCTGCTCAAATAGACACCGACAACAACGGAGAAGGAGACGCCTGTGCAGTGGATATTGATGGAGATGGTAAAAACAGCTTGTACACCTAATTATAAGATTCCATCTATCCAGGAGATATCATTAACTATGGAAGACGGAAATCACAGAATAACTGATGATGCAATCACTATACATAGCCTCCGTTAATGATGTTATCACAATAAAGACATCACAAGACAATTACCCTGGATACGTATATCGTGATGTCTTAGTAAATGAAGCTGAATGGTTATAGTCTCACATAATTTCACAGCTGAGATTAAAGAAGATGCATTTTTAACACACATTTACATGAATACATGAATGCAATAGATTTTAACAAATAAATTAATAGTAGCTGCTGATATAACAAAAACATATCAAAAGAGGAAATAATACATATATTCCTACTCTTTTTTTGTCCTTAGAAATCCTTAATGAAAGTGACAACTGCCCTTACGTGTACAACACTGACCAAAAAGACACAGACATGGATGGAGTCGGCGACCAGTGTGACAACTGTCCGCTGCTTCACAACCCCGACCAGGTACTAACACACATCACATGACACGATAATCTGTAGCACAACATCGAGGAAGTGTTCTAGTTAACTTTTTTTCCCCTCCTGACAGACTGACGCAGACAATGACTTAGTGGGAGATCAGTGTGACAATAATCAGGACATTGATGAAGACGGACATCAGAACAACCTGGACAACTGTCCGTACGTGGCCAACGCTAACCAGGCTGACCACGACAAGGACGGCAAAGGAGATGCCTGTGACTACGACGACGATGATGATGGTATCCCCGATGACAGGGACAACTGCAGACTGACGCCCAACGCAGACCAGCTGGACTCTGATGGTGAGGATGAAGAAACTGGGGCAATGCGTGCAAGAATCCAGATTCTGATATTTTTTCATATTTACACAAAACTTGTTTTTTTCTAGATTCAATATTACCATATCCTCTTGAGACCCATGCATTTTTGACTTGTGTAAGAGACAAGAGATTCACAGTTTTACTTACAGTGTCTTAAGTAGTCTTAAGTCTTGAATTTACAAATCTGCATTTGTTTAAAAAAGTCTTTAAAATGTATTAAATTTGATCTGCTAGGTCTTATGTTATGTTGCCATAAACTCAATTGGTGAATGTCTGAGCTGCAAAGAAACTAACATTATTCTACTCAGTTCCAACCCGACAATTTATATTGAAATTGGGAACTAATTAATGCTAACTTTGCAGCCCTCAGTAAGAAATTATCATAGAAGTGAAAAGTAAGCATGAGGAACTGCATATTTAATAAGGCCTGGTTGGAGAAAAGATCATTGTTGACCTGGATGACATAAGTTTTCCTAAATTCTAAGAGTCACAAATTTTGGGCAGTATGGCTGTGGAATAAAATGTGAAACAGGTGTTAAATTCTGTACTAAATTGTCTTAAAAAGGTCTTAAAAAGACTTAAACAGAACTTATACAAACCTGTAAGAACCTTGTACTTAAAAAAAGGCTTTTCACTGCAAAGACATTCAATTAAAAAAGAATAATGTATATGAAAAAAAAACTATTGTTTCCAATGAAGACAATTATTTATAATTGTGTAAAAAAGCCAAAAATGTTACTTTCCAGGGTCTTGGGAGGATATGAATGGTAATATTTGCACATATCATAAAACATTGAGCCGACTAACATATAAAAGTAAAAAGTCTATGTTTAGATGTTGGCTTGGCTCCTACTTCCTGCTTTATGAAAAAAAATGTTTTATATTGTGTTATACAATATGTTCTTATTATATAGTCTTTAACTCTTGATGCTCAATGGCGAAATAGTTCAACGGACTGTTAATAGCAAATGTATTTATAATGTAATCTCCTGAAATGCATAAAATGTATAGTCAGTGAAGCAGTGAGTTGTAAATCCGTCACTTTAATGAATAAGTGCACAAAACACTAGAAAATAACATCAGTAAATGTATAGAAGTGGAGAATTGTGTTGTTCCAGATTTTCCTTGTAGCTCATCCCAGATACTTCAACAGTGTGACTTTAGTGTTGCTGCTGCAGGTGTGAAAACTAGTGACGATGGAAGGACTTGGCATGAATGATGTCATCCTGTATGACTTCAGTGAGCAGTTCACGGTGCACGCCAGGCTGTGAAGTTTTTATTTCCTTCAGGCCTTGCTCTTGATTAATCTGCAGTGCCCAATTTAAACAGGGTTACCTGGAGTTTGTACAGCTGTCCGTAACTGGAAACAGACTGCGAAGGAGGAGACCCTGGACGGTGGTGTTTTCGCACTCTTCACAGCTCGTCAGATAGTGTTTATTTGATAGAATCATTTTAGACCCTTGTGCAATAACATAGATGATGACAGAAAGCAGCTAGCTACTTCCATGCAGTGGCCTTCATTAGCCACTGGCGTCCTTTCCTCTGTGTGCTGCTGGCCAGCAGTGTGCCTCTAATAGACTTCAGACTTCACGTAGTTACAAGTATCAGTGGAAGTTGTCACAGCATGAAAAGATGGCTGATTTGGCTTAGTGCTTTTGGCAAAGGTATTAAAGCCAGTTTCCTGGGAAGAATTGCTATTTTTTCCAGTCATTTTTAATATAAACTTGGATGAGCTCTTCAACACTCAGTGCAGTGGGAGTATTATGACACTCACTTTAGCTGCCATAGAGATTTTTTTCCAACCTATGGAAAAAGAAGGGAAGCATAGTTTATATCATGCACGTCCAATTTAAATCAGATCAAACCGTTCATTTGATGTCTTTATTGCAAAAACACAGGTGATGGAAGAGGCGACGCCTGCAAAGATGACTTTGACAATGACAGCATTCCAGATATTCTTGATGTGTGTCCGGAGAACAATGCCATCAGTGTCACAGACTTCAGGAAGTTCCAGATGGTCCACTTGGATCCTAAGGGGACCACTCAGATTGATCCCAACTGGGTGGTCCGTCACCAGGGCAAAGAGCTGGTTCAGACTGCCAACTCTGACCCAGGCATCGCAGTAGGTGAGTAGATCGTACATGTTTACTATGTGCTGTTCATTTGTACAGGAATGTCTTTCATATATATGTTTGGCTTGAAAGAAACACATTTAACTTGTAACATCATACTTTTATTCCACATTTGCAGGTTTTGATGAGTTCAGTGCAGTGGACTTCAGCGGCACAATGTACGTTAACACAGACAGAGACGACGATTATGCAGGTTTTGTATTCGGTTACCAGTCCAGCGGACGCTTTTACGTAGTGATGTGGAAGCAGATCACACAGACGTACTGGGAGGACAAACCCTCCAAGGCCTTTGGCATCTCGGGTGTTTCACTCAAAGTCGTCAACTCGACCACTGGCACTGGAGAAAACCTCAGGAATGCTTTGTGGCACACTGGGAACACTCCTGGACAGGTGGGCTGCAGTCTGACCCATATTTAATTTCTTTCAAAAACTGTGTCATTCTAGAGATAAATGTTGGTCATATTAATAAGAATAATTTTTTTTCACAGGTGCGTACTCTGTGGCACGACCCCAAAAACATTGGTTGGAAGGATTACACAGCATACAGGTGGCATCTCATCCACAGACCAAAGACTGGGTTCATCAGGTAAGAAAAAAATGTCCCATCAGAGCTAAAATGTGAGACCCAGAAGACATATAATAGGCTTCACTTTACTTCAAAATAGAATAACAATGATTTAGTGCACGCAGAAAAGAAACAAGCAAACACAAAAAGGTTAACAGTGACGGGTCATGGTACATATCCCCAGTTGCCAATAATCTGGAATATACATTAGTAAGAAGCATAAAGGGAATACATCAAAACTTAATGCATGTGCTTTATTTTGCAGGGTTGTGGTCTATGAAGGTAAACAGATCATGGCAGATTCAGGACCAGTTTATGACAAGACATTTGCCGGAGGAAGGTTAGGCCTGTTTGTCTTCTCTCAAGAGCTGGTGTTTTTCTCCGACCTCAAGTATGAGTGCAGAGGTTAGTAGAAACACTTCACTTCACTTTAACTTACAACATTTGGAACATGTGGTTTTGTTATTGAGATATGTATGTGTCTGCAGAAAACACAAGTAAGAAAGCTATGATGCGAAACACATATTACTTAAACCTTGAGCATGTCCGTGGCAACACTTTATAGTGTTGAGTATACTAATAATAACCAAAAATATTCAGATTTGATAAGATATTCAACTGCACCAGAGCAAACTTCTCTCATTTTGACTGTTTGACGCTAAAAAAGGACAAACTGTCAAAGGGATTTTCTTTGTAATTTCTACTTTTTGGAGTTAGATGTGTAATAAACACTTTTTCAACTACATATCAGGAATAAATGTATAGCACAAACAATGGTAAAACACAAATATATAGGCAGTAAAGTTCTAATAATATAGGATCTATGCTCATGACAGTATGTTATATATGAGCGTTTTTAGGTATGGAAACATTTGTATGTAATGTGCAGTACATATATGTATATATATAAATAGCTAATCAGTAAACGGACACATAAGCAACACAAAGATCACACAGGTGGGGAGGAATGGATATTGTGCGTCGATAGTATGGTCAAATGTTTGAACCTTCAACATCTTTTTCAATATTCAGATAAGCTGGAGTTGCCAACAGTGTCCACAAGGTAAAGATGAGGGGGGGTTAAGTGTTATGTTCTGGCTGAAGCAAGAGTAAAAGTCACGCTATGTTCCTGTTTGTCTGCTTTCCCATTTACAATGCCCCAGATGCATTGTGAAAGACCTTGTGTGTGTTGGTCCAAGGACTTCAGATCTTCTGCTCAGCACTAAACGGTGGAAAATGAGCCTGCAGCCTTTTCACAATCACGGCCATGTTTCTGCACATATGCTTTTCGACGCACACAATGCACATGTTGTTGCTGCATTTTGGCACCCTGACTGTGTGGCTCTCACCGAGCGTCCTAATTTGTATTAGAAATGTGACAGTAATGGAAGCTATTTTCTCAATCTTTCCGCAGATAACTGAATCAAGGCAGCTAGAAAAAAAAAAAACATCAGAGGGCGAAAGACAAGAATCTCTAGAAGTAAACATCACGTCATCCCTTGATCCATTTCAACGTAAAAGACTTTCCATACATTTAAATGTTTTTGCCTTGTTCCTTCCACTGCAGAGGAAACCGTGGCTGATTTCAGTTTTCCTGATCAATTATATACGTTTCCCAAACTGGGAAAGAACTAATGAGAGTGGACAAGTTTTAAAAAAGCCTTTGCAGTATATCTAATTATAACTAGCGTACTTATGTCTACATTTGTAAAGCATCCATTGTACAACCACTTACATGCTGTATCTGCTTGCCTACAGTTTCCTACAGTAAGTGACAGTGACAAGTCATTCTCTTACTTTATTACTTTGCCTTGTGTTTGGTTGAAGAAGGCCCATCCTCTTCCTCCACATCAGCTTCATGGATTCTGTTATGCCGGTGTCTGACAAACATAAATTGTAACCAAAGAATAATCATTTAGCTGTCTCAAGTCCATTACTTTTCTCGCTCTCGTCATTCTTT
The DNA here is from genome assembly GCA_029822895.1 of Maxillicosta whitleyi. Classification (NCBI taxonomy): domain Eukaryota; kingdom Metazoa; phylum Chordata; class Actinopteri; order Perciformes; family Neosebastidae; genus Maxillicosta; species Maxillicosta whitleyi. Next base: position 12,392,158 of record JAPSES010000097.1, on the reverse strand, counting down.
TCATCCCAAATGTGTTTTATTTTAATGGAAAAAACTCGGAGTGAATGATTTGAAATAAGCCATTGTAGTAAGTGCCAAAGATGTTTATACTAAGTCTGTATTATAATTCCTTTTGTAAATTATTTATGCTCTGCTTGTCTTGTTTGCATTTTTTTTTTGATAGAGATTGTAAATAATTATTTATTTGTTTACACTGACAAATATCACAAGCATCAAGATCACACGTAGTAGTGCGAGATCTGTGCGTGTCGTCATGCACTTCCTTCCTTGTTAGTTCAGCAAATAAATGTGAGAGCGTAAACATCAGCTGCTTTTAAATGATCACATATACAAACCCGCGCTGTGTTTGTATATGTGATAGTGATAGTAGCTGCCAAGGAGAGCTCACTCTGGTGAAGCCACTGTGTTTATTTTCTTCCTTGTCCAGACAGAGCTTCATTGTCCTCAAAGAGATGTTTTATTTTTGGAGCTTTTTTTTTTTTTTTTTAAGCATCTATAGGAGCTCATAAATGGTCCTTCACCAAAACTGGCTGCGTGTTGTAGCCCTGTTTTTCCAACTTGACTTTGCAAAGAGTCGGCAAACATACCACATTAGATCCAGGTAATAACATAAAGTACATTAAAAACATAGTGAAGTGATTTAAACATTACTTCAGAGTTCACTTTTAATATGATTTGTAGTAAAAAAAAAAAAAAAAAAATCTAGTGTGGTTTTAATTCTCCGGAGCTTTACTTAACATGTGACGCACCGCATGAGCTGAGTTTGAGGTTTAATCGTAAGTTGTGATGGAGCCATTAACGGTGAAAACATCAGTTATGGACGTTGTGAATCTTCACAGTGTTGACTAAAAGGAACCAGATGAAGGTCTTTGTAATCTAAGTATGATTGTGTGTCTGTGCAGTGTGGATCGAAGAGTTGTTAGTGTACATCCTTGTTGTCATTACTCTGTATAGCTTCCATGTTCTTCCATGTTTCCAGCGTGTTTATTTTGAGATGAGACTTTGCAATGCACAAAATGTAAATGTTTTTTTTTTTCTCTTTTGTATACTTGTGATGTTAGATATACATTTTCTACAAGCATTAGTGTGAGATTGTTCTGTTTCATAAATAAATCACTTGTACATCATCTTATTGATTATATACATGAGAATTGAGTTATTATCTCCGTAATTACTGTAAAGCAACATAATACCTTTTTTTAACAAACATTACACATACAAAATAAAATATCAACTAAAATACATGATCAGAATAAGGTCGTCTCTTTCTTCCGATGTCTGCAGTCTGTCAGCCACAAGCCCGGTTTTTGTTTTGTCTAACGGTTAAGCAGCTAAAGCCATAGTTTTTTGGCAACTTCTGCTCAAACAAGTGAATCTGTTGAAGACAGAAGAATTTTTTTTTTTTTTTTTTTTTTTTTTTTTTAATAGCTGAAACTGGAATAGAGACTGAAAACAAGGGCAGAGACAGAGAATGACATATAACTAAGGTCACCCATTATATGAGTCAAATAAGGGGCATTGTGGTTCCTGGTCAGCATCCTTAACTACTATTCTTCTTGGCCACTCTTTTGATGTGTTTTTAGTAGTTTGTGGGCAACCATAGCTTTGTAACACAGAATAATAACCTTCAGTATATGTAGCTATGCAAGCATGATGAGTTAAGACACGTGTTGTTTCTTTAAAGGTTCTTTTTTTTAATGGAATTGGTTGATAAAAACACAATACAAGACATTAAAAAATGCAGACAAAGCTTTTGATTAACTTACTTTTTCACTGACATTTTCATCTTAAACTCCCACCATGTATTCATTCTAAGACATTAAAAGCAGTCTGTAGTTTTGCGCCTCACAATGGAGAAAGCAGGGAGAGAAGGGGTTAAGCAAAGGATGGTGAGGCCAGGAAAAAAATGCGCTATTAGGGAAAATGGAAGTCAAAACCTCGCTCTTGTAGCTCTGTGGCAGAGATATTTGGGTTGAAGCTCTTGGAATAGTCCACGTGGCACACACCAAAGACTGGCTATATGGGTCTGGCACTCGTTGCTGGTTTCAAGCCCAGAGCACGTTCCAGGGTGGTTCATACGGCCCTGCCAGAGGATGTCAACGTGTGACACAGTAAACCGGCATTTTCTGCTGAGGCGAGTATTTAGCATTTCAGAAAGGGTGAATATCTGCACATAGAGTGGCTGCAATTACCTAAAAAAAAAAACAACAATAATAAAGAAACATCACCTTGACTAGTGTTTTGGTGCAAAAACCAGAGTTTGGATGGGTGAGCTCATCCTTGTTGAGTGATTTACAGATAGTTTGGTGTTAATATGTGTTCATTTTTAAGCGTACAGATGTGGAGATCAGCACCAGATTGTCAGTTTTAACAGCACAAAGAGAGACACTGAAAGCTGAGGGTGGATGGGAGGGCTGCTGTCTCTGTGATGTTCCACTTCACTCAAAGTGGTGTGAAATACCAGCCTGCCCAATGCTGGGTTACAGTAGCTAAACACAATATTCCACTGACTGACTTTCTCCACTTCACATTTATCATATCGTCTTGCTGTGTGACGGTATAAAAATGTAATTGTCTGGTTTCAAGGCTGTCTTAAATATGAAGCCCTCACAAAACCGGGGAAGATAAACTCAGAGCTTGAGGTATTTTAGGAAGCCAGCGTATAAACATGTCTGAAACAAATTGATGGCTTTGAGGAAATGTGAGATCCCATTCACAAAAGTCACAGCTAACATACAGTCCAAAATATCCATCAACAAGCATCATAGTGTCCAAGAAACTTAATTTTCATAAAGTCAGTGTCTGAGACGTTGCCTTCCAGCACAAATCAGCAATTCTTTGTTTTTTTCTTTTTTCATTTTGTTTTTTCCTTTACAGATTTATTTGCCTGTTAAAATAAGGACATGAAATGAATTATATATTACAGGGTGATTAAATATCAGAAAGATCAATCCCATAAGCCCACCCAAGATCAATGCATCACTGGAAACTTTTTTTTTTTCTTTTTTTAAATGAAACTGCAAAACTGGATCTGACCTCTGGGAAACATGATTTTTTTTCCCCTGCTTCCCAGAATCCAAGTGAAATCAGCATTTAGTGTTCCCACTGGATCCTTAAATGAGCGAACCTATGTTGTTCCTGAACAAAGTGACTATAGGGCTGCCAAAGGCAAGTGTGCTAGCAAAGAAGTGGGTCTGTCATTTGGAATAAAGTAAACCATTTATTTCAGGGCATGAGCTCCTCTAGTCATTGGGAAAATATCCATGGTCCCTGTTTCTGCCAACCTTGGGGGCGCACATTCATTACTCCCAGAAAACAGAGATGCCAGAAGCGCTGGTCTGCACACTGAAGTCCTGCAGCACACGGGCTCCGAACTGTCTACAAGAACCAGCTCTTTGATGGGTTTGATGCTTCACTTCAGATGATATACTTTAGATGCTTTAAATGACAGGCATCAGAACATAAAGGAGCAAATCTAAGAAAAACTAAAGGGAATTTTCCTTTTTTTTTTTTCAAGTTTTCTCAAAAATAACAAGTGGTTTGAGTGGAGTCCTTGCACAAATTGTAGCTTATTTTGGCATCGATCCAGCTGATGTCATCATGCCTATGTGTGTGCTGATGACAGCATATCAGTTGCTTCTATATATAAGCCAAGTTTGAAGTAGATTAAAGTAAAATTGATGTTTTTATAGATATTTGAAATTTCGCCCATTATGAGTAAATGTGAAAAAAAAAAATTACTTTCTCCTTCTGTTCCCTAAATGTAATCATATCTATTCTGGATCACTAGCAACCTATAAACCCAATTTGGTATGGATTCCACTGATAGTTTTGCTGCTACAGTGTTAACAAATAACGAAACAAGCCAACCAAACCAAACCAAAACAGCACTCTATTACAGTATTATTACCCCGCCCCCCCGAAGGAAGGAGGGCGGGGTAATAATACATTCGAACAGCTGCTCAAATCCAAAAGTCACTCATTTTTAGGATGTATATGAAACACAACCAAAACTTTGGACTGAAACTATGTATGGTCCAAAAGAAATACCATATAGTGCTTGTTTCCACTTAGGTCTTGATGGCACTGGTGTGAAACAGGGAACAGATGGATTGGGTCTCATTAAATCAGGTTATGAAGTCGTGGCCTGGCAGGAGCCGTGTACAAAACAAAGCCAGACATTGCAGAAATCTGCAGGCCTTACAGAGTCTGATTTATCTGACCAACAAAAATACATTCAGATCAAATCCAGCCTTCATACCTTTTGCTAAACAATCAAGATTTTTACTTCTACTTTCTGCTTTGAGAAAAATCACCTTTTGTTTTAGAGACAAAGTAGGTCCTCAACAAATTCTTTCATCTCAGACTGGATGTTTTCCAACTTAACTATAAATATAATTTGAAATCTGATCAAATGCCTGTAACAGTGCTGCTGAAGTGTCCTTGAGCAAAACAATGACTCCCTCCGCCGTAGTCAAACGCCGAGGTCAAACAAAAGTCAAAATGAAACCGAAAACATCAAGACTTCAACTAAAATGTATGAAATCATCAGCATTCTATTACTGTGGATTTTTCTCGTGAGCAAAATAACTGGACACACATGTAGAAGACAAAACACATTCAGGATGAATTATGTAACAGATATTTACTGACAGAATGATCTTGGAGAACACAGGCTGGAGAAAAAACAGCTAAATCCAGTTCTAAATTCATTTTCTGCCATTCAGTTCTACTAATGCAGTTAATCGTTGCCTGTCCATCTGATCCTTTGCTTCCATGACACGTTAACCCATGAAGACCCAGTGCTACTTTTGTGGCAGCTCCTAAATTAAGTTTTCCCTCTATTTAAACTTTTTAAAACAATTTATCACCATTTGTATAATATTATATATTATAATATTATCCTCTGTATTTAACATTTTTCACTGTAAATTATGTAGTTTCCTATATTTAATTTACTGATCAGTAAATTCAAAGATTTGTTTTTAATTAAGAAAGTTACTTTTACCACAAAGACATCAATAACTGAACATTAAAATAAGTGTGTCCATCCATGATCCAAGTCCATGGGTTTTACTAGTTAGTCAATGTTGTAGAAGATGACAGTGTTTCCATGGTAACTACACAGCCTCTGAATGTCCACATGGTCATATCTGATGACTATGAAAAGATGACAAACTGTATTTTACACTAATTATTTTCATGTATTGATAGGATTAGTGGATCGACAGGTATTAAACATTTTCATCAGTAGATGGTTTTGGTCGATGGTGGATGTTTGGGTCTTTATGGGTTAAACCTGGTCCAGGGCAAAATTACAACAGATCAGAAAAACACATTTCTAAGTCAGCTGCATGCTTCTGCTATGGTGAGCACAAAGAAGTCTGAACCTGCCCTTCCCTGCACTGGTAACATGTCATGACATCTAGAAAAACACATGCATACAGTTTGCTGCTTTATGGACATATATTTAATGTAGTTCTGTGTTTGACTGAACTGCATTAGCATGTGACAGTCGTGCATTTTAACCTGTAAACTGCCACAGAGGCCAGCATCAGAGCATTTGGACAGAAACACTTTCACACAGTCCAGATATCAGATTACCCACTACCTACCCACCTGAAATAACAGTGCAGTGAAAACCATACAGTAGTGGAAAAACGTTTTTGGACACGCTTAAAATTTTCTAGGGCTGTCAAAATTAACCCATCAATGCAGATTAATTCATCATAATGATTAATATGATTAAAAAATTTTACGTAATTAACCCATCTGCAGCACAGAATGACAGAACACATTTTGGGCAGTTTGTCCAAGTGGAGTTACTGTCATGTATGAATAAATGGTCAGTTGATCCAGTAGTGACAGGCAGCACAACCAACCCATAAAGATGGAAAACGCTAACTAGCACATTAGCATCTGGATGGAAATATGGGGAAAAAAACAAAACAAACAAACAAAAAAAACAAGATAGAACAGTCGACTGACATAAAGTATTATACAAAGTCTACAAGAAGGAGTTTTCTTTTCACCAAAGCACATCTGGCTTAAAATATCACATTAACACGAAGCATATATTAGTCAGGTCAGGGATTCTGCTTGCACTTCAGCTAACGCTTTGCCCAGCTTTCAACAAACATGTTAAGTGCATATATATTCCTTTCTTTCTTGCGGTTTGCTCATACAAAATGAAACAGAATTAATATAGATTAAAAATAAATTAGATTTAATCATGATTAATCAAAATTAATCTACAAAAACCCTGTGATTAATCAGATTAAAAATTTCAATCGTTTGACAGCACTAAAAAAACAAATGCAATTTTTTTTTTATGTTTTGTTTTTAGTTTAGTTTTTTTTTTCCCCTTGTGTTAACAAGAAAAATATCCAAACTCAATTCTTGACAGTTTCAACATGTCATGTCCTGGATGTATTTCATTACTTACTGAAAGACCCACCTGGATAAAACAGAGCGTGTGGGATGTGGGTTTGGAGAATGGCAAATAACTTAAGAGTGATCCTTAATGCAACATATCACAAATGCATGGGGTATCCAAAAAGGTTTTTCCATCGCTGTATGTTAATGGTTTTTATACATGTGCTTATTTGTTTCCTGGAGCAAAACATGTTTCACAAACTGACTTTTTTTTTTTTAATCTAACTTTCGTTTCTTTGAGTGTGGCTCTCTGAGAAAACTAAAAACAGTTCCTTGTGTCTGTCACAGCTTAAACTCAGTACAGGGAGGTCTAAGTGAAGTTTATTAGTGTCAAATTAAGCTGGAGAAGGATCCCAAATCTGCAGGCATTTTTTGTTAATGCAGCCCATTGTGGGATCAACACGACAGCAGGCGAAAGCAGCGCCTCCACTACAATGCTACAAGCTGCCCTCCCTTTTTCAACAGTGGAAACAAGTGATCACACCATATCCTTTTACATCTCTGATGGGTTTTTCAGCCATGTTGCACTCTGCTGTAATGGAACATCCACTCATGAAAATACACATGGCGAGCTGTTTAAAGATATGAGCCATTCTGCTGCTTTTTTTTTTTTTTTTTTTTTTTTTTTTGTTTTTTTCCCATTACAGAACTGTTGGAAAATGTGTCAAGGTTTTCCACATTTTGTGTCAAAGAAGTTCATTTAATCATTTCTGAAGATATGCAAATGAACTATTTTGTAATGTTCATGAAACAATTATTTAGAAAAGACAGTTTGATTTCATTAAAATAGAATGAGGGCCAATTATTTCTGATGTCCTGAAGAGTAGCATTCATGTTAGAGTGATTATTTCCAAAATTATGAAATCTTCTGGAAACGTAATGACCTTCTCCTAAAAGTGAAAAGAATTTAAAAGGAGCTGCTTTAATATTTTCCATATGTACTCAGTAGTCTATTCACTTCAATGCCAATACTGCAGTGTGCTGATTGATTGAAGATGACTTATCTCCAAAATGAGAAAATGAGAAATTGTACTCACTTTTAACCTAAATTATTCCTCTTAAACAATACATAATAAGGTTTTGGGCTGTGCTTTGCTACTAATCTGACCCAAAAATGAATACTATAGCTGGACATAAGACTAAATACTAGCAGTAAAATCACATCAGGTTTTATATGTCTTCCGACTTCTGTAAGAGGGTTGTTGGCTGCATACATGTCCAGAAGCACAGCTGCTGGAATTCTCTAAAACAAAGCGATGTCAGAATGTGTGTGATGAAAATCTTTCTAAGCAGTTTTTTCACGACCAAACAGCTGAAATACTCTTTAAGAGCTGCTAGGAAAAAACGAAGGACCTTCAGTTCTTACTGGGGCAGTAAAAATGGGCCCTGATAACTTCAATCATTTGTAAAAATGCTGACAAAGAGCTCTGTGGACTCATTCAGTGCTGTGCTTCTGGTCAGACTCTACTGGTGGTGGTGATTAGGGATGCATCCAATGTTCAGTAACTGAATATATTCGGCTGAATATTGCAAAAAAAAAAAAAAAAAAAATCCACATTTGGCTTTCGCTGGAGTGAGTTAAAAGCAAGGTCGAATAGTAGCGTGTGATGTAATCAAACAAAGTGCACTTGGCGCTGTGACCTCTGACCCTCGGGAAAATGTTGGTGGTGTGGAGATATTTTAAAGTGTTAGGGAGTGAGAAAAGAATTGCAGTTTGCAACGAGTGTTCAACCAAACTATCAAGAGGGGGTTCCTCAACAAAGACCTCTACCGCCGCTACTTTAATGTGTCATTTAAAAGCCAAACATCCTGAACAGCATGATGAGTACGACAGACAGACGGCTGCAGCAGCTAAAACCTAAGCTTCTTGTCCCAGCACACCCACTCCGTCTGTGGTAGACGTCTTTGAAAAAATGAAAAAGTTCGTAAAGAACAGCGCCAAATCAAACTGAATTACAAAGAAGGTAATGGAGTTCATGGCTTTGGATGATTAACCGCTTAGTGTTGTGGAATATTCAATATTTACTTTCTTTAAAAAAAAAAAAAAAAAAAAAAGGGTAAAAATGTATTGTAGGCTATTTATGCACTATTTTAAAAAATGTGAAAAACTTAACAACTGCATTCAGTATTTGGTATTTGGCCAAGATTTTATATTTTATTCAGCTTTGGCCACAAATTTTCATTTCGGTGGATCCCTAGTGGAGATGGACTAGGTACTAAATATTTATAAACAGGTTTAGATTCACCTCAGAAGCTAATCACACTGGTCTATGAGCAAAAAACCTCCAGAATATAAAAACAGTGAAACTTTACCAAGTTTGTGTCACTAATAAAGAAAAAACTATATCAAAAATACTTGCTGGCTGTGGTTTAAAGGATTCAGTCTTGGGTCAAAACATGAAATTCTGCAAAACTACTACTGCAAAACAATGTCTGCACATTCCAATACATACACTTTACAGGTGCTTTTGCACCGCTGCATCCAGTCTTCATCACATCCTAAATTAGAGTCTGGACTTTATGGAGGCTAAACCATGTGTGAAAATGAT
>JAPSES010000097.1:12365322-12377294 GCA_029822895.1 Maxillicosta whitleyi | reverse complement strand
TACAAAATGAAGAAAAGAGCAGAGGCACTCTGAGATTTGTAGAAAATTATTAAAATCGCCTTTAATATATCATGGCAAGTAATTTAAAAGCACATGGGCCTATGCGTTGCGGCCATAAGGCCTTCATCAGGGCATAGACAAAAAAAAAAGTTCAAAGGTTAAAATAGCATCCATGGGTGTCATAGTGGGTGGAGTCACACCATGTGACTAGTGAAGTATGCAGTCATAGGATGGCATAAGTAATGCCTGACGATAAGATAAGATGGTGTATATCCATTTTGGTGAATTTTGGGAAATTGATATTTTTGTGTTCAGCATCAACAATTAAGTTTATTCACAATATTTGTTCAAAAAACTACTACTTTAGCTTACTGAAGGCCAGGGACGCAGGTTTTTTTTTTTTTTTAAATCAATGACACTTTTTTAATTACTTAGTGAATAAATAGTAGTACAAAATCATTCTTATATACAACATATCCACCTTAACATGGCTAAACATCTTAAATTGGTTACAAAAACAAATTCCCATTGATATTTGGACTATTATAAACAATACTTAATTAATTATAACAATCCAGACACATTACATAGTAAGAAAACTCCATTTTATATAGGTTTAAAAAATATGTTCTCAAAATATTTTAATTGCAAAGTTTTGCACATAGATAAAAGGACGTCTGAACTGTCATTTCCAGTAATAAAATGCAAGTCAAAAAATGGCATTTACACCATCTTGCAATGAAAGTCTTCATTTTCTCCTTCTTTGTGCACTTTGGAAGGATGGAAATTTGTGCCAGAGTCTTCTATATAGTAAAACCTATTAAACAAAAGAGTAGAGCTGAGGAATTCCTTCAAAAACCTGAAAGTCTTATGTTATTTTTGACAGCCCTAAAGGTTTTTTAGTTTGTTGAGATTCCCCCCAAAAGACTGTAACAAGCCACTTTGCTCACTGTTTAATCATTTAATCATATCATCTCTTTCAAATTTTAACAGGATAGCTTTCAAGAACACTATGTGCAGACAGGTCGTTTCCCCGGACGCGTAATCAGCCCTCCACGCCGACCCTGGGCACTGATCAACTGGCTCTTCTGGTGCTGTCTTTTCTTCTACCATTTAGTCGTGTCATTGGTTCAACTCCTCAGCTCTGGGTCGATGCTGACAATCACAGCGTCTCTGGCGTTCTGCGTCGCAGGTTTGTCCCGTACAATTATACCTGAACCGTGTGTTATTATCCTTCCCTCAACTTTAACCAGCTCCTCTTTGTCCAAACATTCCATAAAGCAGCAGATTTGACCACTCCAATGTAAGTCACTTTTTTTTGGAAAATATTTGGGAGCACGTCTCTAGCGACATCCTGGCATGTGTTAAACATTCACCTGTCCTACGTTTCACTAAGGTCGTGAAACAAGAAGATAATTAAGCATGGATTCATAATGAGCATGTAATGGATTCCACAATAAATATGCGCCCATGTTTTCATGTGTTTGATGTAAAGAAGGAAGTGGCAAACCTTATTTCAACATAAATTATTGTTTTTGGCACTTTTATGACAATGATTGGTATTTTGTTGCTCAATAATTCCCATGTGTTTTTTGTTTGTTTGTTTGTTTGTTTTTAAGAGTGGTTTGATTCCAGCCACATTATTAGACCTACAGTTGATGCTGGAAAGTCTTTGAGTCCACACAAGAGAAATTTACAACTTAAGTGAAAGTTTACTGTGGAAATAACCGTATCATTTACATCAGGGGTGTCAAACTCATTTTAGTTCAGGGGCCACGTTCAGTTATATTTGATGTGCAGAGGGCCGAAATGGTAAAATAATGACAGAATAATATATAAATAATAAAAACTCTAAACTTCTCTTTATGTTTTATAGTGAAAAAAGTAAAATGACGTTATGAAAATGTTTAAATCTACAAATTATCCTTTCAAACAATGTGAATAATATCAACACTATAATCACTATTTTGCTTTAGTTTATCATTTCCACACGTACATTATAACGTACAGATCAGATTAGATCGACAGATACTTATCGACAGAGTATTATTAAAATTGCATATACTTCATTAAAGACATTTCAGGTAATTCAGATTTTTTTTTTTGCAAAATTATACTTTGTTTTAGTCTAAATACATGAAAACTTTTACATTTACAAAGACAAAAAATTGGATTTATGACTATTTATAGGTTATTATGACATTGAATTGGGCTCAATGTGGAACCTGAACTAAAATTATTGTTAGTAAATTTTTGCATTTCACAAATTCATTCCAGGGGCTGGATCGGGCCCTTTGGTGGGCCGGATTTGGCCCCGAGCCGCATGTTTGACACCTGTGATTTACATGATCTAAATAACTATAAACATCCTTTGCATGCTCTGAAAACTGTCCGCTATACATTCACGTACTTCACCTTTTCTTCCAGTGTCAATGGCAGTTCGCTGGATGATTGGCCAGACTGAGATTGACAGAGGATCAACCTACGGGAATAAAAAGGCTCCATTAAACAACAACTAGTGTACTACTAGATCCTGACAGTCTTGGCTGTTGCTTCACACGGTTACTGTAGATGGAGGAAGAACACTCAAATGACAGGATTCAGCTGGTCTAACAAGCTCCAACCTGCTTCAAAGCATTTTTTTTCCCAATTGTACATACTCCAGAAGCTCAAGATCGTGAACCCACATGGTGCCAGACATGTAAGAAAAAACAAAACAATATGAGACGAGTAAGTTTTCGATCAGAGGAGAAATATATGAACAGTTTGAAGATATTTCATAGCAACTAAAACTTAAGTTCAGATTACAAGAACTGCTCTTCACTAGAAACTGACAGTTTGGAAAACTTGAAAAGCTCTGCATCAACTTGACATTTACATGTGAGTAAGATGCGAGTTGTTCCCAGCATTTGAATGCACTATGTGTTTTGTTGTTGTTTTTATGTGCATAACCAAAAGCAGCCTCTCGAACTGATTTAGCCTATGATGTATGACAAAAATCTCGTGGTCTGACAGGTTATGATCTGCTCTGTGTTTACTTTCTCCTGTCCTTATAAAATAACGCGGGGGGGGCAGAGGCTGCTGGCGAGTGTAAGCACTTAACATCACACTGAAAAATTCAGCAGCTGCTACACTACAAATAATAAGTATCAGGGACTAAAGAAAGTGTGTTTGTATTTGTAAGTCACATTCTGATGGGTTGAGAGAAATAAAAAAAAGAAAAAAAAGTTTCCCCACCCAAAACATTTCCGTGTGTGTGGTTTTTTTGTTTTTAAATTCTCAATACCTTTGTGGTGCTGGTGAACTTCCTGCAGGGTTGAGTAAAATTAAAGGATACAATAGTTGTTTTGACATGCTTAACTGTTAAAGACAGAACTGGTTATGTAGTGATTTGCAAATGTATTTTTTTCTCCTACATTTAAGTGACTTGTCATGATTTATTATAGTATTAGCCTTTGTATTTTGGATTGTTCAGGTATTATATTTAACTTATCCCCTGTGTATTGGTGTTAATTTGACACCATTCCATCATGTAGATGTTCATAAGAGCACAGAATAAACTCAAAGGTTGCTGTAACAAAACTTAAGGAAAAAGTGGTGTTTTCAGCCAGATGTATCCTTCATTGAACACTTTTTTTTAATTTTTTTTTTTATCTCCTATATGATTTTTTTTTTTTTAGTGATGACTCAATGTTGCCAAGGATGATGGTGCTTCTACATTCATTCATCATGGGGATTCTGAATGTCCAAATGCATCATATGATGTTGAAAAGTTAAGAAACTGCATTTTATCTGTTTTTTTTTTTTTTATGTATATTGATAGGATTAGTGGTTCAGTAGCTATTCAACATCTTAGTCTCCAACTGCTGTTTAGATCATTGATGATTAAGTAGCATTATTTTTGCTAAATCAGTAGCATAATTTACAATTCATAGTGAAATTAAGACAAACTTTATTGCAAAGCCACTTAGTTTTAATCCAGATTGTCAGAAATTGGGTATTAGAGTAGACTCCTGTTGCTAATGGGGAGGGGGGGGGGGGGTGGTCTTTGTTCACCATCACAGGGACCCTACACATGCCTGTAGCATTTAAAAAATTACAATGTAGATAGAAATCTGTATGAAACCTTCAATCTCTGAGCCAAAATACTTGCAGTAACTGAAGCACAGGCTCTGGAATCTGAAATGTCTGTGGCTCGTTTATGACCTTTTCATGTTGTGGTTTGTGTTCGGTGGCTGCAGACACAATCTACACTGATTCATACTGAGAGGCTTGAAAAAGACATATCAAACACAATAAGAAATGACAAATATAATCACCAAGAGGAACTTAACCTTTTAAGATGGTTAGGCTACCTGGGGGGATTCCTTACAACTCAGAATGTGAAGCATGTTGAGGAAAGTTCGTTATTACTTATTTCCTTCTTACAGTTCGTTCAAAAGTCCCACTACAGTATAATACATCTCAGGTGCTGTTTTTGACAAGAAATAAATGAACCCAGGATCAAGACATAAACTGAATACTGTGAACTGCGTGTGTTGGAGAATTGCATAATTAACCGCTAATGGGCATTTTTGTGGCTTTGACTTGACAGGATCAGAGCCAGGGGGAAAGAGTTGCGACACACTTAAATGTCACCACGAGGATGATCACATGGTACATTTAAGCCTCAGCAGTTCCAAAACAAACTGCACTGTCATGTTTTTCTATGGGATAGACAGCAGCAAGTGTGTAATTGCATGATAAATATCAAAATAAACCACAAACACCTTCTATATTTCCAACCATTGTTGCATTAAATATGTATGTTTGTCAGTTATGCTTTTGAATTGTGGGGATGACTACTGTATTACTTTGAAATGTTTTAAATTTGACATGAGTTAGTTTAGTCTAGCTTCATAACTACAGCAAGTACGTCTCCAAAACAAGTGCAGGACAAATAAAACTACTTACAGGCATCACATGAAACATTATAGCACTAGACAGGACCTCATGCTTGTGTTCTGCCTCCCATGCTGCCAACCATTACCCATCATGCTACCTTCCACCTGTTTCTATTTTTTTAGAAGTATATATATAGTTCTTAGTCATTATTTAATATTTTTAATGAGGCTCTTATTGTGAAAATCTTTCTGTGTGAGAGAATCAGTTTTTTATCAGTGTTGGTTGGATCAGTATTCATATCAGTATCATTTAGCATTTTAACAAGGTCTTTATTTTGAAAAACCTTACTGTGAGTGTGTGTGTGTGAGAGAATAGTTGTAGTAGTAGTCTCACATACAAGCCTCTGCGCTCTAAACATTTCAGCCAATCAGCTGTCAGCATTGTATTCCCTGTGCATGTGCATCTCACATGGCTCCTTTGGAAGAGACATGTGAGTCAGTTAAGTTCAGTTCAATGGGACTACCTCTCAGATAAATTGCAATCAATCCAAAACCAAGTTTTGTTGCCATGATGACAGTTGCCAAGACAGCGGTTACCATGGCAAATGTTGCCATGATAACCGTTACCATGACTATTGAGAGACACAAACGGAGAATGAGAATCAGTTTCGTCAGTGTTTTGCATGTTGGATCAGTATTCATATCAGTATAATTTTCCATTTTTAATAAGGTCTTTATTCACAGTTTAAAATTAAAATGTGAGAAGTTTATGAAAGAAAACCTTTTTTCCTATGTTTTGATGTATATTTTGTTACTTAACCCTAAGAAATGCGGTAGTTATTAAGATTTGTTTCAGGTTTTCTGACATGAAATCCAAGCCTCTGCTGAGATGTGTCTGTGTGACAAAGCAGCAAAAACATTAACTGGGATTACTCCATTACCATACATTTTATCTGAATTTTTTTTTTTTTTTGCATGCGACAATTCTGGAGAGTCATGTGACATTCCTACTGGCCACTAGGGCTGACCCAAGAACCACAATATGTAACAAACCATGGATAACCTGTACTGTTGCATAATATACAGCTGACAGTTGATCGTAGGTCTACTGCTAATACTCTGATTAATGTCTCTACACTGAGTTCCTTGTATTTTTCTCCCTGGTTGGTTAACTGATGAAGATCCTCCATGTTTTCAAAATGTGAACTTCAGGCTAAATCATTTGTCTTCACTACAGTGTTAACCTCACCCACAGACTTTGATGGGTGAGGTCGACATAAAATAAACTCATTGTGGCCCTCTTGGCATTGGGACCATAAAATAATTAAGTAGTGAAATAATTATATATTCAAAGATTGCAATTTTAATGAGTAATTAATGTTAGATATATGTATTTCCAACTTGAATTAATTAATGACAGATTTAAACAATTATTGATACATGTATTTATTTTTTAAATTTTGTCCGTCCTGACGCTCCATAGTTTACAGCTCCTTTTTGCTGTTTTATTTCTTTCATTTGTTGACATGCTCCTTTTGAATCAGTTTCCTGTCATTATTGAAATGTCCTCTATAAGAGTTTGTATATTATATGTTCGGAAGTTAAAAAAAAAAAAAAGACACTAATTAGCTAGTACCTCAATTAATCCAGCACCACTGAGTTCAGCAAAACTAAAATTAAACCTGCTGACAACCAAGTTTGTACTAACATTATCTTAGAAACTCACAATTTGTGGTGGCAGGTTGTGGTTAAATCTAACATATCCAATAATTTACAATATATTTGTCTAATACAAGAGATGCATTTGATAATATGAAATAGGACAGGATAGGATCTTATTAACTACTGGAGTTGCTAGAATGTGCGCAACTATTGGCGCCTTCATAACCCGGAAGTAGTTCCATTTTCCATTTGATATTATATATATATATAAAATAGGGAACATAAGCTGGGATTAGACTGTCGACAGGTTAGTTTTACCCTACTGATGATGTGTTGTTGCAATAGTAACCCTGCTATATATATATTTTATGAATCCATTACATTGACACCGTTTTTTTTCTACCCTTCTGAACAGGATAAGATACTAAATATAAGAAATAATAGAATAAAAAAAAACCTGTTTTAGGGGAGTATTGCATTACAGAACACTATTTTGATAGTTATGTTCCGTTTTCTGTAATAATTGAAAGTATTTACAGTACAAATTAGAAACACCTAGAATAAGAAGTAAGGGCAGAGAGGACACATACTTGCATTTTTTTTTTTTTTATAAAACGATTGATTTATTTATATTGTTTGTACATAGCAAACACTGTAGAGCAGCAGAGAACCAGAAGTTGCAGTTTGTGTCAGTGTCCTTGTGGTTTGTGTGGATGTTTATTTTCAGCAGCAGGGAGGGAGAGCAGGCCCTGTGTCTTCTGTTAGTCGGCTAGGCTCCAATCACATGAACAGCTCCTCACCAGCGAATACACTTGAACATTGCTCCAACTTTGACATTTACTCCTCGTTAAAGGCAAAGAAAAACACAAGGAAAAAAAAATAAATCCTTCTTCGTGCCCACGCTTGCCGAATGACAAGTCATAAATTAATTTGAATATTTGGATGGTGTTCATTTCATAAAAGGTAAACTAACATCTCCTTCCATTCAGTGAGGCTCACCGCACCTTTTTCAGGCTCAAGGAGCGACTGAAATAAGGCTCCTCCCTCCGCTATTTAACTGCCCCCTTGGGTAAACAGTTTCAAAGTGCCATAGAATTTTGCCCCTCCCACCCGACGCCCTCCCATTTGTTACAAAAACAAAATAATAATAATAAAAATTCCTCGATGCCTTTTCAGAGGTCTCTTCGCCAGTGAGAACAACAACTGTGGCAATAGTTACTTTAACTTTACAATATTGTTTATACAAGAATTAAAGCCAATCCTATTATTACATTATGTACAGTCCCCTCCCCTACCCATCCCCCTCCTCCCAGTCCATGGGTCCATGAGGCATGACTCAGTGCTCCATAGGTCCAGTTATCCTCTGAAATGATACTGTATTAGTAGTTCCTCAGTTTAACTCCATGTGCCTTCAGCCATAAAGTCCTCTTCTCCACATCCACAGTTCTTTTCTTTTGCAAACAGCATGTACAGTAGTGTTTTAATTTGTAAACTTCAAAGCCTCAGAGGAAGTATCTTTTACTCTTCATCCGTACAGACCTAAAACAGGAAACAGATAATGGTTTTACTGGTGGATTCATTTAAGAATGAACACTTAAATTTAGAGGTGTCTCATTTTAGTTCAGGGGCCATATTCAGCCCAATATGATCTGAAGTGGGCCAAAGCAGTAAAACAATAACGAAAAAAAAAGTCAGAATGTTTACATCTACAAAGTTTCCTTAAAAATGTGAATAACAGGAACAACCTGAAATATCTGAAGAAAGTCAAGTGCAATTTTAAGAGTATTATACAGATCACAGTACATCTACAAATACAAAGCATTTACTAACATGCAGAATATTGTTAAAATCAAAATTGCATTTACTTCTCTTCGGACATTTCAGGTGTTTCATATTTGCTCAAGTTATTAATGCGAAAGGGTAGTTTTTAAATGTGAACATATTCATTTAATTTTTAGGTTTTTTTTTTTTTTTTTTTTTTTTTACACTAAAACAAAGGAAAATTTTGGAGTTGTCATTATTTATAGGTTATTATCTTAGTATTTTACTGGTCTGGTCCACTTTACATTATATTGGTCTGTATGTTTTAACATCTTTGATTGTTAAATTCATCCCAGATTGGACTAATAGGCGGGCCGGTTTTGGCCCACGGGCCACATCTTTAACACCTGTGCCTTAAATCATGGCGGCCTTTGAAAATGCACCTTGACAAACGGGTGGTCCAGCAGCATACTAGCTGTCCAGCGGCGCTTGGGTTCGCTCTCCAGACAGTGGCCGAGGAAATCCTTCCCCTCTGTGCTCAGCTTCTCAGGGATCGGGGGTTTGTGGCCCATACCCACTTTGTACATTATCTGGAAGTTGTGCTCATACTCGTGCCAAGGCCTCTGCGGGTTAAAAACAAAGGTCAGATGCATAAGTACTTTCTGGTTTTCCCCTCACACGTCTCTTTTGGGAAGTTTGGGTGTTGTCTTCAAATGGTAGAAGAGAGGGGAAACTATTCATGGGTCTAAGTATGCAACCACTATTAGGTTTCATAACTTCAGGATTGTGTTTTTAAAATCCAAATAAAAGATTTATAACTCTGGTGGTTGCAGTTTTACTGAAAGAAGTGCAGCAGAGTCCGGCAGATATATCACATGGTAGCTACATTGGATTTGACCTTTGGCCTAAAACTACTCCTTTTAAGGAACTACAAGTCTTCTCACATGACTATTAAATGAACCTTTACTTAACTAGAGTTGAATATTGGAAGTGGGAGATACACAATGAAGCTCTCTTTAGCAAAAAATTGAAATAAATGCATAAATTACCTATGTGTACTGTGGATGTTCCCGCCTCATTACACTTACCTTTCCAGTCACCATCTCAATAAGTACACAGCCCAAACTCCAGATATCTGCTGCTCTTCCATGACCTTCGCCCTTTGCTCTGGTGATGACTTCAGGTGCCATGTATGCTAAATGAGTCAAGAAAGAAAATTAACTGCCAACTGCTACAATACTGATTTATAAAATAAAATATATCAAAAGAAAACTACGCTGTAACCCAGGGTAGTCAAATTCATTTTAGTTCAGGGACCACATGTAACCTAATATGATCTCAAATGGGTTGGACCAGTAAAATAATACTATAACATCCTCTAAATAATGTCAATTCCAATCTATATGAAATAAATAAAATTATGTTATGAAAATGTTTTACATCTACAAAGTATCCCTTAAAAATGTGAATAGCGTGAACAACCATGAGCAACCTTAAATTTCTGAGGAAAAATATGTGCAGTTTTAACAATATTATGCCTCATCTTATTATTTACAAATGTGCATTACAATTTACAGATTACATTGGATCTAAAAGACAAAAAAAAAGCTATTAGTAACAGGCAGAATAGTCCCATTGTTCTTACTTCTCTTAAGATTTTTCAAGTTGTTCATATTTGTTCAGGTTATTCACATTTTTGTGAAAAGATAGTTTGTAAATATAAGCATTTTCATGTAATTTAACTTTTTTAAATGCACACACACAAAAAAAAAACCACACAAAAAAATGTTGTCATTATTTATTTAGGTCATTATTGTATTATTTTATTTGTTTGACCCAGTTAAGACCAAATTGGTCTGTATGTGGCTACTGAACTGAAATTATTTTCACATCCATGATTCTTAATATCTTCAGTCAAATTTTTGCATTTCACAAATTCATCCCAGAGGCCGGATTGGACCAGGGTTTGGCCGACGCGCCATATGTTTGACACTCCTTCAGTAACCAATACACCACATTAAGGTGAATATAAACTAATATGCTAACGGCACTGCATATTCATTACATATTCAACAGCAAAACTCCTCTCCACAATATAAAAATAAACCTGGCTAGAGGTACAGTAACCTTGGTAAACAAAGCCTTAAAAATTCAATAGTGGCCCCTTGTGGTGGCTTGAATCATACATCCTACACATTTATTTACCTGCAGTTCCGAGTGTGCTGTTCACCTCGCCTGGCATGGTGTGAGTGTTGTTTCTTAACTTGACTGAGCAACCAAAGTCACCAAGCTTAATCAGACCCGATGATGTCAGGAAAATGTTTGCTCCTGATATACAAAGAACAGAGTAGCATTTATTTTCCCTTTAGATAATAAACATATACATTGTGTGAGACTGAGAAATGGACTGGACACTGACCCTTGATGTCTCTGTGCACAATGCCATGTTCATGAAGGACGTTAATGGCTGTGGTGATCTGTTTGCTGTAAAGCCTGATGACGTGCTCCTGCAGCCCCAGTCTGGACACCTCCTCCAGAGTGCCCTCATCACAGTACTCCATAAAGATATACATCTCTTCCTACAGGTAGGCACAGGGAAAGTTAGGCAAAAGTACTTCAGCTGCAAAACACCTAATAATGAAATAATATTCAATGACGCAAAAGTCTGTCTCTTACCCGATGTAGCTCAACCCCAAAGTAACGCACCAGGTTCGGGTGTTTAATGCCTTCAAATATTTTTAGCTCATCTGCAGTCTCTTTAATTGTTTTGTGATCATTTGGCTGGAATCGAATCTGTAAAAAAAAAAAAATATTAATAAAAAATTAAGAAACGCACATTAGCAAAATATGACTGGTTATTTTATAGAAAATTATTCCATTCCTCTGGCTCATACCTCCTTCATGGCCATTAGCTCTCCAGTGTCAACATTGATGCAGGTGTACACCTTTCCGTACTGACCCTCACCTGTTCATTACATAAACAAAAAATTGAAAAAAATAATCACTGCATGTATGTTTATTAAATAACAGATATGATGGCACACTTGAGTAGGCTCACCTATCTTGTTTCCCCTCTGCCACTTGAAAGTCACTTTCCTCAGTCCAACATGCATTACGTTGTCATAGGACTTGGGGGTGTGACAGACTTGGCCAATGATATTGCGTTGTTTCATCACAGCGTAGCGTTTGTCTTCAAACTTGCGAATAGAGCGACGAACAGCCTCCATGGGGCTTTGCCTTGCTGCTGTGTCTGGAGTGAAAAAGAATATAACATTTATTATTTTTATTAATTTCTGAATAAGTTGTTCAATCTTATTTTCAGTCCAGTAAAGTTAATATAACTTAATGGTTATCATCCATTACATGGTGGCAGCTCAACTTGATACAAATCTACTGGCTTTTGGTACCAAGCGCCATAGTGAACATGGAAAAACCATCATCTTCCGCAGCATTAATTCAAAAGGTAAAACCCATGTAATTTGACAAATGACAGTAGTTGTAAACACTTGTTTTAAATTCAGTAAATGATCATTTAATGAAAAGGTAAGTTTTCTCTGTTCTGATGTAATAACCTTTGAATTTACTCTGAGATTTTATGAACATCACAATAAATTAAATATGAGAAAATACCAGAGTTTCGTTGAAATATACAAAACACAGAATGGC
>JAPSES010000097.1:12350975-12361241 GCA_029822895.1 Maxillicosta whitleyi | reverse complement strand
AGGCCTATGTAAAGCGCTTTGAGTACCAAAAGGTAGATATAGCGCTATATAAGAGCAGTCCATTTACCATTTACCATGATGCTACTTGTAAGACTTCAGAGACATCATTTCAATGTGCTGTAAACTGATTCATAATGGATTCTCAGATCAAAGGAAAAAGTAAAGCTGTCACTGTAAAATACTCTTGCATTCTTTATGCTGCTGGTAGATTTTATTGCCTACCAAAAATAACAACTGCAATTTGTCCTAAGAACCTGAACCGCATCTTACAGTTCCTACCTCGAAAGCAAAATTGTAGCCCTGTATCATAGCCTCCCTGTAGTACTGTTGCAGAGTAGCAGACTCAGACTCCTCCACCTCTGCTTCAAATTCTGCGGTGAACATGTACTCTACTTGATCAATGGCAGTGCTGATCTTAATGCATAGCTGTAGCGCCTCATTCTGTAATAGGAACAGATGACAAAAGAGAAAGAGTGAGCAGGAAGGATAATGAGGGCTAGAACAGAGGACACTTGTATTGCACTATGGAAGAGAAAAGCAGATACATTTTCAAAGCTTCAATTGTCAAACATTCTGTACTAACCTTTCTTTACATTATAATTTAATTGATCTGAGAGGCTTTAGAAAATGTAAGCAAGGGACTTATGAGCTGAACAAAACAATCATTGGTGAGATTCTTTCTATTGCTCATCACAGAAGCGACGTGGCACCTCCTCAGCCTGTAACCTTTTGGCTTTACTTATCCATAGTAGCATGAAATGGTGTTGTGATATCCATTTTTATATGTAGGAGGTTTGTATTTTTAAATACTGGCATTTTCCCCTGACTTCTACCTGCTGAAGCTGTAACTCATGGAAAGCTATAAAACCAATTAAAAGGAAAACTGACTCAAAGTGAGAATGTGACACTGAGGCTCTTGAATGTTTGGTGGCTTCCTTTTAGAGAATGAGAGGTAAAGTCTAACCTCAGTGGTTTTTCCAGTAATGTTAACAGAGTGGAAATTCATGGTGAGTGAAATGAGGACATCTGTACAGTACATACAATAACAGAATGAATCAATGAGTTAACAGAGGTTAGAGGTCATTGTGCATTATGCAAGTACCTTGAGCTCCTCCAGAGCACTTGCGATGAGAGGCTGACTGGAGGTTTGCTCTCTGCTAAGCGTGAGGACATCCTCCATTGAATGCTGGAAGGCTTTACGCTGGGCCACCAGGTGAGCTGACTGCATCACTATCAAGAGCATGTTCTCCACCTGAGAGAGGAGTGGACCAGTGGGAGGTTTGTAAACACCGGCCACAGAAACACGCACAAATTATTTCACATACAGAAATGCCTCGTACCTTCATGGCTCTCAGCGTGTCGACCGTTTCCATCTGTGGAACCAGTTTAAGTAACTCTCCGTCCCACTGCACCCAGTCGGAATCAGAGTTCGAGTCCCCGGCTCCGTGCTTGCTCATGAGCAAGTAGGCATCATCCTCTGCAATTTCATCTGGCTCTTTGGAGCAGTCTTTTCCTGCAGCAGCATTGAGGAGCTGCAAGATGAGAGGCCGCTGATCCATTAAGCCACAGGGGACAAAAACCTGAAGCTCCTCCAGGCCTGGAATCAGAACCTGGTTATAAGAGAAGGAGGTTAACAAACAGGGTGTGATCTGGGAACAGACAGGAAAATAAGCTGAAATGTGCTGTAACTGCAGCCACCTTGACATAGTTTCTCTTCTTCAGTGCTTCCAGGAGACAAGGCACCCCATTAGTGATACTGAAATCTGCTGCAACCTCCAAGTCCTGCAGAAAGAACAGCAAGTAAAGTCAGAACACACAGTCCCAGTTCCTCAGTGAGCAGAAAAAAACAGGGTCACAGATAAACTGCATAGTCAGTAGTGTTGCAGCTTACTGTTTCAAGGGAGTGAAAATTCTTTACTGCAGTCTCTCACCTTGCGGAGCATTTTTGCGAAGCCCAAAGCCTTGGATGCTCGTTCTCTGGCCTCATGGAACAGCTCTTTGAGTGACCGGCTAGTCTCGATAACCGACCGCCTTAGGGAGTCAAAATATTTGAGGTCAACAGTCACCTCCCATTGATAAAGAGAGACGGACTCTAATGACACAAATCTAATGACCGTTGTCTCCATTACCTGATCTCATCTGAGGCTGTGCTATCATCTGCACTTTCCCAGAATTTATTACTACTTTTTTGTAGGCCGGCATCAAGGAACTCCCCGGTGGATTTCAGCAGCATCCCAGCTATGTCACTTTAAAGAGAACAATTACATCTTGACATTGAGGAATAAAAGACATTCTTGACACACTTACAAAGCTTTTTTTAAACAGACAAGTATATTATAAACTGGAGGTCCACTAACCAGAAAAGCTTCCCAGATTGGGCTTCTCCTCCACGGATGTAAGGTGTGATGACCTTGGTAAAGTGCCATTCCTCCTCCAACAGGTTCTTTAGGCTGTGAGAGGCCTGAGGCAGCTGCTGCAACATCTGGATCCAACTGTGCATGTAGTCGAAGTAAACCTAAGGGAAGCACAACAGATGTTAGACAAATTTAAACAACACTTACTAACAATCTAATTACATCCGTCTTTGCAATTTCATCCTAGCTTCAGGAGGAAGGAGAGCGATGAATCCTACCACAAGCATCTTGTGAAGATCTTCCTCAAACTCATCAATATTAGCATTTATCTGCAAGCCCTGAGCATCAGTAACAACTCCACGCAGCATGAACTGATAGTACTGCTTCATCAGAAGACCGCCTTTGAGAACTTCCTTACACTCACGCACCAACTGCAGTGAAGAAAATATGAAACCACATACATTAGCATTTTATTTGTGATATACCAAGTGTCTATTTTTCCCCCCCTGATATTTTGTAGTAGAGAAGAGTCACTCCATCACTTAGCTACTCTCAACTGTACAGTGAGAGTGTGTCATCAGTCACTTGCCTGTTTGATACTGAGCAGTGAAGGCTCTCCAGCAGGCCTCTGTTCAAGTCGCAGTTTAAGGCATTCGTGAATGACGTTAAGAAGCACTCTGCAAAGCATGAGGAACGCTGGCCGAAAGGATGGGAGGTCCATGTCCAGTAAATCCTCCCACGAAACCTGGTCTATTCCAAGTTCCGGATCAGCTGGACCACTACATGACAAATGGCGCGACAGCTCTGGCAGGTAATCACTATACAGCATGGGGTCTGGGAAATCTGAAAACTACAGGGAGTGGAGATAACAGTTAGTTAATAAGAGTGTCTAACTCATAAATTACTTTGACAACAATCTTTTTTTTTTATATTACTTTGCTATTATATGAATTATATTACTCTGTGTTGCATTTCCCACAACTAAAGTGTTGTATAGTTACTAAAGCAGTCTTCAGCTCTCTTACATTACAGTTTCTAAACACTTTAATTACATTTAGCTAATTACCAACCGTCTTAAATTAGTTAACATTTCTCATGGTACATTTACAGGACGGACACTGTCTGAATCTCTTATCCTTCATTCAGTGGTTAAAGCTCACCATTTCCTCCAGATGAGAAGATTACCTAATGCAATAATCTCCATTTCAGTGACCTTTTACTTGCTTTGTCACTGTGTCAACACATCTCTTGTTGTTTGGAATTCAGCCACAGATTACTACCTGTGAGAAATTTTGTAACTGATGGATACTTAGAGTGTTTAAATGACACTGCACTGCACTGTAAACATCAGACATTGCTGTTGGACTGATTTGATATGATACTATACAGTCTGTAAAGATAGTGGTTATGAAACAGTGTAGTGACCTGCTATAGGTGGGAGGTGACACTTACTTTTGGCACAATTTTTTAATTGTTTTCCTTAACAATGACTTAAAACAAGTTAAGATTTGGCAGAAATGTATTTAGATTTACTGTAAATCACTGCACATATTAAGGAGTGGATAAGTGGATTTAGTACTACTGAATAGGCTGCAATTTCTATTAAGTTCCATTCAATTATATTTATAGAGCCCTATATCACAACAAGGTTGCCTCATTACAGAATTCGTTGGATATGTTAAATGTTGTTAAAATAGTCTCACCTCTAGTGCAGGTGTGTGGCGGAGCAATGCTGCCCTGGATCTCTGAAGAGAACGGTCCATCAGTTTGTGCAATCTGAGAATCAGTTTCCGCAGTCCCATCTGTTTCAGAGCTTTATCCACAAACGGTCTGTAGATAGCCGTTGGGCAGAATACTCCTCCGCCTCCATGCATTCCAGCCACAGCAGTTGGCAGAAACTCATCTTCAGACAACAATCGGGCAAATTTTGGAGTCAGGGAGGGAGACAACTCTCCCTCTGCTACACATCCGAGTCCCACCTCTTCCTCCTCCCCCTCTGCATCCCTGTCCTCTCCATTGCTTTCATCTGTAAAAGTTGTTGTAGAGCCATTCTCCTCCTCCTCCTCCTCCTCTTCTTCATTTCCACGGGAACAACGAGGTGAGGGGATCTCAAAGACAGGCCATCCAATATGGGACACATCATGGAGGCCCAGTACTGTGGCCATGACACGCAGCTTCTGGTTCAGGTCCTGGGTGATGTTGAGCCACAGACAGAGCGCCTGCACTCTGCCCTGGAAGTCTCGCTCTGCATACTTGTCATAATCCTTCTGTAGGGCCTGTAAAGAAGGATACAAAGCTTCCACAGACTCCAGCAACTCCATAACCCGCTTGACCTGCTCAAATGCCAGCCGCTGGCGCTGAAGGTGCTCCCTGCAATCAGTGCCAGACCCCAGAGGCTGTGCTGCATTCATTGCTGATGGGGGGCAGGCACTAAAGCCCCAGGGGTCTGCTCCACAGTGGTTGATCTCTGCTACGGCACGCTCGCCTTCCTCTCTGCAAATTAATTCTGGAACACACTGATAGTCTCCCTGCACTGTTTGAGACCCTGAACAGTGGGCCACTCTCAGGCTGTCATAGTTGACCTTAAAGTGCAACACCTCATTAATGATGTCAGGGATGGCTTGGCGAGCAGTGAATAGAAAAAGGTCTTGGTCACTCGTGGAGCGTCGTGCATGCCATGCCTGCAGCTCCAACCAAATAACCTCGTTGTTGTGACCAATGAAGGCCATGTTCTCTGGGCCTCTTTGTTCCTTCTCCTTCTTCTTGGATGACATCGAGGTGAGTTTGAGCAGCAGCCGCAGCGTCTCAAAAAATTTGAGGCGGTCGGCGGGGCAGTCAGTCCGGGAGGTCTGCCGATGGGTCCGGGCGATGTGGGGCATAGATACAGGGAGTTTGCCACTGCTGCAACCCAAACTCAAATAATGTTTCCTGGGATCCATGTTGAGGGCACCAAAAGGACTGGACTTTGAGAGTGGATCCAGCATGAAGGAGTCGTCAAAGGTCTTCTTGTGATCTCGTTCTGTGGAGCGTAAAGTGGTCCGGTGCTTTTTACCCTGCTTGTAGCTGTGCTCCTCAGGGGGCTCCACTGGCCTGGGACTCTCTCTCAGCACAGAGGGGTTAAGGTCCGCTGAAATACACAAACACATTTAGTCACAACAAAATACTGGTAAATGGAGAAGATGAATGAAGAATATTTGACATTTCAGACTGGTTCATCCATACTTCTGAGCTGTGCAGTATGACACTAAACAATATGGTAGAAAAACATCTATGATCCCACATTGGGTTGTATTGTTTATTTCATTATTTATATCATAATCTCAGCAACATTTAGATGATGCTTTTTACAAGAGGACAGGAAATTTGCATAAAGGCAACACAAAAATAGACAGTGAATGTGGCAAAGAATGTTTGGTTTTGATATTTTTCATATTCAAATCTTAGACTAATTTTATTTATAATTAATTGATTTTTTTTTTTTTAAATGCACCATGATGAGTGTCAATGTTCCTTCCTTATGAGTTAAATTATGGTCATATTACCCAGTCCTAGATCATCTTATGTACTGCAGTGTTCTTCTATTAACTTACACTTGATGGGAGAACGACCACCACTTCTTGCCTGACTGTTCCTTTGATGCTTGCCAGACATGCGTTTCATCTGACGGGGGGTACAAGGAGGTGAAGTGCCATACAGAGCTTCCTCTCCCTCACTGTCCCAGGAATCCTCCACCTCATTCTGTTGGGATGCATCATCCAGTGGGTTGTTCTGCCTGTCAACATTTAGAAAAGAACAGACAAGATCAGTCAGAGGTGGGCCATCTGACCAAACACATTATCACAAACACAATTCATGACTAACTTTACCTCATCAAAATTAAACTTGTTACATTTCTAAAATAACTGCTTAAGTAATTTTTCTGATTTTTCTGTAAACACACAAAAAAAAAAAAAACAGAAATTGAATAGTTGATGATTTAGGCAAAAACTCATTAGGAAAGTGATGAAATACAGCGAAAGGGTTGTGTTAGATAGTTATGAAAGTTCCATTATAAATCTATTACAACATGTTGTTTTAATGTTCACTTTTATTTATAACCATACATATTTAATGACAATTTATCTTTTAAACCAGCAATAATAAAAAGAAAAATAATCAGCCAAATAAATAAAACATTTTTACAGATTATGCATTTATATGGGAATGGAAAGAAAAAGTAAACACAGACACATTTCGTATTTGCACTTGTAGTGGCAGGTGGACATTTTTTCTAGAGCCCGATTATAGTTTATCACAGATTTATCAACATTGGTCAATATGTAACTGATATTATGTTTTTTCCTGCACAGAGATTCTGTTGCTGCGTTCCTCTCTGTGTGTCCCCCTCCCCCTCACACACAGACTAGAGAGCAGAGAAGAGCGGAGAACAGCATCAGAGAAAAAGACGAGAGAAACAGCAAAAGAAACTGCATTATTTTACTGCATGGTAAGCTGTGACTTTATAAAACAATATAACATTACACTTGAATGCCCCATGAGCAAAACGTCCTTGCGAAAACACGCCGTCAGGGTACGCCAAGGAGAACATTCTTGTTTTTTTCATGCAATTATTAGAGAATGTATTACAGAATATTAATGTCGTCTAAGTTTCATCTCAGTCAAATAAACAAAGACATATGCAACTGTTAATCATGTCCACCATTATCTAACATAAGACTATTATAGAGCGTTTTAAAGTTGCATCTTTGTGAAAAAAAGATACATGAAACTGTTAACTCCCATGTCCATCATTAATATCAGTCTACTATACAGCGTCTCACTTCATGTTGCCATGCAGGATTTCCTGGGGATCATAAATTCACAGGTTAATGTCTTCATTAAAATAATTCTGAAAAGGTTCAAAGTAATGTATTTAGATATAATTTTATGTATTGCATGTTTTGAAAGCAGCTACATTGTTACAGAAAATGTAATTTAGTCCCTTGTATTAAGCTTAATAAAGTGATGCATGTTTTTGATTATTTCTTATTTTGTTTGTAGAAAACTTTTTTTTTTTTTTTCCACTTTTTAGTGTTTGCTTTCAGCATTTATTTTTGAGTGGTTTCCAAATATCCAAATTTTGGGTACTATAAAAATGTATGTTCATGCACAGTACATATTCTGTGTATATCAATGTTCTTAATTCATATATCGGCCAATATATCAGTTACTATCAGCTTTTTATTTGCCCCTAATATCGGCCCCCAAAATCCCATGTTGGTTGAGCTCTAATTTTTTCCCTCCACAATGACTTTGATTTAATAAATATGAACAAATAGGTGACTGTCTTTAGGTCATGTCATGTGTCTTTGCCTTAGATAGATGTCTTATTATGATTGTGTGAATTGAGTTCTTTCCCTGCGTTCTATTGCTGAAGAACAGAATCTCCAGTGTAAAAACTGCTTTGAATTCAAGGAACATTTATTTCTCTATTGAAGTGATCTAAAGTTGGCAAAACTTGAATGTTTGATTATCCAAGCACTCATTTCACCAGAAGGACATCTTGCAGCAAGCACACAGTGATATCAGACAACCACGCACTTTCTCTTCCCAGTGTCTGACGCAGTGCATTGAAAACAATGACTAGAGGCAATGACCAAGTGTTCATATGTGACAAGAACAACGCACAGAAGCACACTGAGGGAGCTGTCATGCAGAGCAGAGGTGATGCTCCACAACCTGCAGTGATCGCAGATGCTCTATGGCTTCTAATGTGTAGCTCTTTCATGCACTCGGATGGAGATACGGTACTACTGACTGATGCATGATAATTACTTCAAGTTAATACAAATCACCTTCAGTTCTAATCACACCACTCAGGTTTATACATCATACCTATGAAAGGAAATATTAGATTAACATAACCTCTACTGTGAAATAGACAAACTCAAAACAGATGAGTAAAAAAGGTACATTATATATATATAGGCCATTCCAACAATCCATTACTGTTGTATGTCACCACAACCTCACATTCAACCTTTAGCTGAGACTTATTTACCCTCACTTCTAACAGTTCTATGAGATTACAGATGAGACCCAAAGCTGTATTTCTAATCTTGCATTATTTTCCTATCAGAAAAGAGGCTACTGTATTTTCTTTGTTTAAGCTGCATACCTTTAATTTTGAAGGAAATGAACTATTGTGAATTGAAGCTGAAGTTTCCTGGCTTTATTCCCACGTCCTGATCTGATGTTAATCAACTTATCTCTACACAAATGTATAAGAAACAACTTGATAAAACAGTAACAATTAAAGTATTTAAAGAAAACTTCTAGGGTGTTCTTCATATTTTGGCACTTAAAACAATTGTTCAACCTTTTGATATGCAATACAAAGGTGGGAAATGAAAGTGTGGGAAAGAGGTTACTCTGCTGCTTTGAATTGTTCCATGTTTGTGGGTAAAGGCACAATGTCAGCTTCAGTCTCTTTTCTCCTGCATTTGACAGTTTAACTTCTCAAAGCTTCTAAAATGTCTCTTTCAGTGACTGTTTGCAAAATTGTCATTTTAAACTTATTCTAATTCTTGATTCAGTTTCAATGGGCTAAATTATATAACTATGCACCACTGTATATACGTCACATTATTCCTTCAAACAATACCTTAAAGATTAAGCTTTTTTTTTCATAGTTGTGATTGTTCAAAAAACACTATCTTAATGCTTATAAGACTTCAACTTCTCCAGCATGCATCCCTTCCAAAATGAAAGAAACAATGTAAGCAGAGGATGAATGTTGCAACCAGCAGAAAATACACAAATTAGGCACATACGCGTACTCCTTTTAAATGTGCAGTATAGGCTACATATTCAAAGAAACCTAAAACAATAATGAAACTGACAACCTCCACATTCAACTCAGAAAATGCTCCATTGAGAAAAAGAATAGAGCACAGATTAATGATCACTGTTTATCTTATTTTTTACTCAATAAAATTAACTTCCATTTTACTAAAAAAAAAAAAACAACTCCTTTGTTCAACATAACTAAATGCAAAATTTCAACACAAACAGTGAACCTTCTGCAGTTTTTATCAATTGCTAAAACAATAAACCCCATTCTCTGAAACCTTTACAGAGTTACGTTAACATGTTTATTATATCAGTCACTCTTTAGGCAAAACCTTAAGTTGATTTACATAGTTAGACACAATTTTTACATCTGTAGCATTTTTTTGTGTGTAAAACTACACAATCTTTCTCCAAGAACCTTCTGATATAGATGAGCGGCAAAATGGCAAACATAGGCAACAAAAGCCAAAGCTAAATACAGCACAGTTTTCATCAGACACAATTCCCCAAAATTAAACACACTTGTTTCAAATGATAACACAACGAATAAACAATACAGCAGAAAGTTGGTCAAGACAATGCAAACTTTGAAGGAATCCATTACTGTGTCCTGCAGAGCAACAAAATTCACATGAGGGAAGTGTACAAAGCACCCTTTGACCACAACTCGGAGAGGGTGAAAGAGTTATGACTCCAGTACGTGCAAGTAAGTGTATACTCAGACACTTTCTGTGCTGATGCTTGCAGTACAAATCCATATCAGCCTACTGTTAGTGTACACTGAGTGTTTGAACTTGATTCCATCGAAAGACCTCATGAAAACTTTTTTTGTAGATGAGGGAGGGTTAAATCAGGCAAAAAGGAAAGACATGCAGGAACAAAAGCAGCCAATGTGTCATAGTGAAAGTCCTCTGTCCTGATGATGTACAAAGACATGATGCTGAGGCAGAATTAAACTTTCATCCATCTGATTTTAAAGATGGACAAGATTTGAGTATTTTTGTACATTTTGTTCTGTATAGGTTGGCTACAAGGTTTTCCATTTTGCTGTGTAGTGTGTGTAATGACTACTAGCTACATT
>JAPSES010000097.1:12323416-12340616 GCA_029822895.1 Maxillicosta whitleyi | reverse complement strand
TCTATCTATCTATCTATCTATCTATCTATCTATCTATCTATCTATCTATCTATCTATCTATCTATCTATCAGATCAAATTGGGCTGACCTAAATTGAGTTTGACATCCGTGTTATAGCGAAAGTAGGGGTTTGTTGTTGTTTATTTAAAAGTAGGTTTATATTACATACTGACATCTTTCCAAGTTATATTAAAGATAAAGGAGGACTTAACTTTCCTTGTGGTTTAATAATTATTTCCAACACTGTAAAGGTGTCAGAGGGTGTGGAGTACAGTATTTCTCACATGTATTTATTTTTTATTTATTTAATTGCCTATTGTCACTTAGATGGGTCGAAGTGTCTCTGAAGCCACGCACAAACACTATCTCCACGCCCGATGTGCCCTGAAATTCCACGCTGAGGGCGTTTCACCTTTCCACTCTCCTCATTGTCACAGTAACCTTACCTTTGTGTCATTTTCGATTGTTTAGTGTTGAAACCGAAAGACATGTGATCTGACCGGACTACCTGAAGAAGCGGGAGGGGGGCTCTGACGTCACATACCCTCTGTCGCCGCCACATCACTCGCTGCCTTCATGAACAGCTGAAGCTCGGAAATTACTAAACCATCGCATTCGGTAAATTGTTAGAGTAACATTTTACGGAAATGTTCAGGAGTTAGCGACAGAAACAGGCAGAGTTGTGCCCCGTGTGGTAGTATAAACAAAGCAAGTATATGTTGAATTTTTAATAGCGTTTTAACCACGCAAAAAATAGAAAGTATGAAGTAAGTTACGCGCTTTACTAATTTAAAATAAATGACAAGGGACACTTTTAGACATGTTTTGTAGTTAGTTGTTAGTTGTTGTTTTGTTTTGTTTTGTTTTGTTTTGTTTTGTTTTGTTTTGCTTTTTAAGCATTTTTGGAATAGACGCATCTATACTCTTATAACAGATGCAGCTTACATTGACTAAGTGTTGTTTTATGTACGTTTTAGTATTTCCGACTGCACCTGAACGCCACAACAGCAGGTTTCGTGGACGGGGAAGAGGATTGTCACTTGCGCTTTGTCTTTAATAACATCCTCCTGTGTTTATCCTTTAAAATTTAGGCCGTATCAGACGTGAGGCGATTGATGTGATACCGTTAACGTTTTTCAAGACTTAAATAAGACCTATTAGCCTTTTTCTTATCGCCTCTACTTATTTTTTGGGGGGAGAAAATGCTTCAGTCTCTAGCCAGTAATTCGTGTGTGCGATTGATACAGAGTCACAAATCAACGTGGTATTTTATTTCTCTAGTCTTGGGGTATGTTTTGTATCTTATATTCGGCGCTGTTGTGTTTTCCTCGGTTGAGCTGCCTTATGAAGACCTCCTGCGCCAGGAGCTGAGGGCCATCAAAAAACAGTTCCTTCGGGAAAATGAATGTCTCTCTGAGGAGCGTCTGGAGCGGTTTCTAAAGAAAGCATTGGAGGCCAGTAATTATGGGGTTTCCATCCTCAATAACGCATCAGTCAACTGGAACTGGGACTTCACCTCTGCGTTGTTTTTCGCCAGCACCGTATTGTCCACCACAGGTAAGACTTGATCATCACCCTGCTGGACAAGGCTGGTGATGCTGCAGCTCACCAGGTGAAAACAGATACCTTCCTTTTGCCTTTATTCCATCTGTGTAATTATAACAAAGCACCCTTTTTATGACGCATGGTAGACACCACCACTAGGCCACACAAACCTCTGGCCTAATGTTGTCTGATCTAAGTGGGATAAACAAAAGTAGTGTAGCCTATTGCGCAATGAAATAATGTAGGGTAATTAAAGGAAGTCATCTGACCATAGTCAACATCTTCCATCACTCTACAAAAACAGCTTAACCCAAATCATATATATTTTTTTGTTCAGTCTGTAAATGGCTAAATAGGCCCAAAGTAGCTACACCACGTTTTTAATTAACTTTCTGTTCTGTTTCTGGTTCCTGAAGTGAAAAGGTGATACTAGGGCTTCCCTGTTTCAGTTATGTTCACCAAGTACTTTTTTTTTTTTTTTTTTTTTTTAACTGAGAGTGATTTTTTATTATCTTAGAGTGTTGTTTTGATTGCAGAATGCTTGAGACACTTTAACAAGGACGACAAGTAAAGTATTTATCCATCTATCTAAGAGGTTTAGTCTTTGTTCTGCACTAAAATAATCTAACATTTACTCTATACTGGAAAACAAGGCATTGTTCTATTCACAAATACACAAAATTGAGTCAATACTCAAACTGCTTTAAAGCAGTAAATTAGAAGGTTAAATATCACTTGGCAAAGTCCATTTCTCATATCTAACTTTGCTCAGAAGAACATAATTTGCAGGTAGGTGTCAACCAGGTTGCCTTAAGAACTTTAGTCTGACTCCGACCACATTGCAGTTGTTATCTGCAAGGTTGCAACATTCACGATCATGGAGATAAAACGGACAGTGCAGTCACCACAAAGCTTAAAGCTCTTTGTTTCACATCGACACATTTTTGATGATCATAAAGATTTGACTTCACAGCTGTAGAGCAGATCGGTTTCAGACTTCTGAAACAGTTTTCCCTTGAATATGCCTCACACTGTTCTTGTTTGCTGTTGGATAGTAAATATTAGGTTTATTGCCAAGCAGTGTCAGGGTAGGCTATATCCCTGTGAACAAGGATGGCATCACTTTAACCGCTCAATATGTGAACGAGGTGTAAACATCTGCAAATATTTGCAGCAATAAAGGCCTTTTATTTTAATTAAAGTCTTGCAAAAACTGTAAGGGAATTGTTTAGGATTTTTAACATCATGCATCCTAAGCAAACACAGTTTTCTCATTTACACTGTCTTGTTAGTCCCCAAGGTATTTTTGACATGCTTGTAAGGTCCTCTCCACTTGAACATGCTATATTTTTACAGCAACAATGCAACGCCACATTTCCACAAATGAGCCATTGCATGAAAACCTCTCTCAGTTTTTACTTATCGCCTTATTAGAGACTGTAGCTTAGTTGTTTTCTTTTAGTTATCGTCTTTATTAATATGAATTTAGTTCTCAGTAGAACTCTCAAAGAAGACATTGTTGAAGAAGTAATGTATGCTCAACTAACATACACTGTAGAAGAGTCAACCCTGAATAAGCTAGAGGTGGAAAGAGTAGGAGGAGGTTATTTCAAGGCTGTTCAAACAGTAGGACTGTTGAAACACCAAAAATAATTAAAAGTGCACCATACTGTCTGTCAAAGTCAGACAGACTGAATATCACTGTTGTGTAACTTAGACTTAAATGTCTTAGAAAAGTGTTTACAAATGGGGATGAGAATGAGACTTCTTTAAACATTCAGTGGCAAAATGTTTTCCAGCAACTGTAATGATTTTAATGAAAATCACCTCTGTTCATTTACAGGTTACGGTCACACCGCACCACTTTCAGATGGTGGTAAAGCCTTCTGCATTATCTACTCAGTGATTGGCATTCCCTTCACCCTTCTCTTCCTCACTGCCGTGGTGCAAAGGATCATGGTATTCAGCACACGGAGGCCGATCATGTATATCCACACACGCTGGGGCATTTCCAAACCACTGGTGGCCATTGTTCACGCAACCCTGCTGGCCTTGTTGGCTGTCTCTTGCTTTTTCCTCATTCCTGCCGCAATCTTCTCAGCGCTGGAGGAGAACTGGAACTTTCTCGAGTCCTTCTACTTCTGCTTCATCTCCCTCAGTACCATTGGCCTCGGAGACTACGTTCCTGGAGAAGCTGCAGATCAGAAGTTCAGGGAGCTCTACAAAGTGGGAATCACTGGTAAGTGTTAAGGATTTTTCATATTTGGAGTAATAGAATGGTTAATGTGCACTTCACCTACATTTTCTATTGTGCATGAGAAGCTAAACTGTGCAGGTTTGGTTCTGCTCTCATGTTTTTGTCAACATGTTTTAACTTTGTAATGCATTTTAAAGTACACACTGTTACTTTAGAATAGTTGAAGGGAATTAGAGCATTTAAGATGAGAATCAAACAGTCATATTGATGGTATCGGTTATACTCACATTCAGAGGTGTACACCCTAGGACTTCCTGTTACAAAACTTTTCTTCTTGCTCAGAGAGAAACACCTTCTTGACTGCAAACAAGATCTAAAAGGTGTCTTTTTCAAGTCCAACATTTGTCATGAAGAGTAAAATGGAGGGTTGTAATGATCTATATTTTTAACATATTTCCACATTTGGTGTTATGTTTGTTGTTGTACACAAAACAGTTTGCAGTTACAGATGAAATATAGATATGCAGCAATGTAACTCCACTGATGAGAAAAAAAAGG
The DNA here is from genome assembly GCA_029822895.1 of Maxillicosta whitleyi. NCBI lineage: Eukaryota > Metazoa > Chordata > Actinopteri > Perciformes > Neosebastidae > Maxillicosta > Maxillicosta whitleyi. The sequence goes on along the minus strand of JAPSES010000097.1, from coordinate 12,336,316 downwards.
AAACATCAGGAGTAATTTTAAAAATAGTTTGCCATTACAAACCTGTGAGAAAGTGTCACTTTATTCAAAAATGTATTATTTTTCTGGTGTTTTATTAGAATTATTTGACTTTCACTGTGCAGAGTAATGAGCCAGAGAGTCTATTTTTATATTAACAAATGCAAGAATAACATGTATCTAGAGTTCAGGGCATTTAGACATATCAACAAATGTTTATCTATGAAATGAAACTCTAAAACTCTTATTAAATATCCCATACTGCAAATACTGTGATATAAGAGCATGCACTATCAATATGCATTGGACTGCCTTCAGCTTTGTTGATTGGACACTTTGGTATCGTTCTTAAACTTAATGTATAATGGGCAGAACATCTAATCTGTCACTCATAGTTTCAGAGATTAGAGCAAGTGGATTTCGAGACGTAGAGGCTGTGAGCAAACTACAACACTGTCAAAATACTAACGAAGACAAAGCCCTGCATAGTTTTTTTCCCTTGCATATGTTATGTGAAAAAAAACTATTTTCTTTTGCTATAAATAATTATTTCTGATATTTGTTTCACATTAGTATCGTAACAAATTCAGACTTTGTGATAGAAATTCATTCATAGAATAGAATAGAATACTTTATTTTATCCCACCCTGGGGAAATTTCACATTTACAGCAGTATAATACTAATAACAATGCTCATCAATCAATAATCATAACAATGCTACTGCAAAATATATACATTATATATAATTATACCTTTGCATCATAGTGTTAATGCTCCAAAGCAAAGTGATGGTTGTTCAAGAAATGAGAAGATACTCACTGGATCAGTAAGGCTCAAATGAGTTGTTGCAGTTAAAACATATTAATCACTGCAACAGTTATCCAGTGTTAGGCTCTTATCTGTTTTCTTAGTTCAGTCAGGTCTTATTTTAGAAAACCTATGCTGCTTATTAAAGGAATAGTTAACAGCTAATTTAAAAATGGATATTTTGCAAATGGTGTGGTTTTACACATTTCCTTTTTCTGTTTAATTATAACACACTAATACATTGTAAATGATGACAGCTGAAGAGGAAGTGTTAAAGGACATGGGAACAGAGATGAACAATCGGAGGGACTAAATCACATGACATGAATGGTTGAAAATAACGTGGAAGTACTAATGGAAATATGACATTTCTGTTTCATTTTTATCTAGTTTATTTTCTACCTGCTGAATGGTAACAGTTATCATGCTTATGCAAATTAACTGCAGTTAGATAAGTGCGCATGTCACATCATCATGATAAGGTGATTGTGTAATAGTTGTGACAGGCCTATATGTTAGTCTATTAATGTGTGTTGAGACAAGCCAGAGCGTTGCAGAAGATAAAGGGCATATTCTTTATTCTTATGTTGAATTAAGTTGATACTAAAAAAAAGCCTCACAAGTTTATGTTAAATTTAAGAAGATAAAATGTAATGATTTTCATCCAATAACCACTGTGTTATGCTCTATTTTTTGGAGCATTATCAACGCATATGTGTGAGGGGTACTCGTGGAATGACAAGAAGGCTCAGGGGGTACTCAAGCCAAAAAAGGTTGGGAAACACTGGTCTATGAGAATATGAGCCCGTATTTGGATCCAGAGAGTGACTGACTGACTGACTGACTGACTGACTCACTCACTCACTCACTCACTCACTCACTCACTCACTCGTTGCCCGTTGTGTTGGTTAATATTAAAGTCATGAAATGTAAAAACACTAATTACAACTGAGTTGATTATCAGACTAGCTAGCATACTAGCATCAGCTAATGCTGCTAAGTTCCATCAGTTATTGTAATTAAATTCCACTAAACTTCATGAACTTTCCTCTGACAACCTTGTTCATGTTCCTTAAACACAACTAATGCAGCCGCCTGTCTTATTGTTTTATTTTTTCTTTCTTGTTTTATTCAATCAACAACAGCACTGAATATGAAACTTTGCAGCCGAGCTAATGCTAGCTGTCAATAAACCCAAAGCCCAAACATAATTGACGTTGAATAGTCAAGTCAGTTTGAGTCAGTAAACCATGACATCACATGTCCTCCACCCAAATCACAGTAATAAGACACGACAAGATAAAGTAAGACACGTCAAGATAAGATAAGACGGCCTTTATTGTCTTTATTGTATACTCCTATACAAGGACACTGAGAATTTAGATACCAACTACTGGAAAATGCCTTACAACAAAAACAAGAAGAATAAACACATAAATAAAGTAATAAGTTACAGTATAATTACATGTGTGATTAAACAGGGGTAATTGGTTAACTATTGATATTGTACATGTGGCTGCAATTGCACATTCTGTAAAACTGCAGAAAAGTTAAAATGGTTCTAGCTGAATTGTCGTTTCCTGATTGCCAATGAAGGAAATATAAATTTTAGATTAAACTAACAAAGAGTGGATGAACTCCAACTGTAAAAACTGTAAACACTATTTCAGACTTTACTTAACATATGCAGTGACTGGACAGAAACAGTGTCATAAATATTAGTTCTGTGTCTCTATGAAGTAAACCTCATAAACCTCTTCCCACTCCTCCCCAAATAAAACTCAGCTGACTCTTAAAAAGATAAACTTGTTTCAATAATTAACATGTGCATTTGACCCTCCAAAAAACATGAAAGAACCAGAGGATTTAATCAATATCTCTACACTAACATTTATACGACCAGTGGATTTTCAATCTACTGGTCCATCATATCTGGACCTTTCAGTCAACTATGACACAGACAGCACATGGTTTACTGCTGTGATGCATATTGATAATAAAATACATTTCATATTCATTTAACCCATAAAGACCCAAAGTTCATTTTGTGGAGGTTCCAAACTATTTAGTTTTTCTTTCTTTCTTTCTTTCTTTAACTTTTCTTAAGTAATTATCATCATTTATTATGACATTATCCACTGTATATTGCATTATTTTCAGTGAACATCAGGTGTTTTCCTGTATTTATTATACTGGTGATGTAAATGTTGATAAAAGCTCAGATTAAAGTTGAGGGATATTATATCAAACCAGAGAAAACTGAAAAAAAATCGACTTTTTCAGCAAACTGTATCAAATCCAAGTGAAATCCAGTGCGTCCAATTTGTCCAATTTAATGAGTTTTACTGGTGAATCAATGTTGTAGAAGATAACTGTGTTTCCATGGTAACCGGAGCCTTGAAACATCCCAATGGGTCATATCTGATGACCTTGAAAAGATGACAAACTGTATTTTATGTCACTTATTTAGATGTATTGATAGGATCAGTGGATCAGAAGTCATTAAACATTTTAGGTGGTAGGTGGTTTTAATCATCAGTGGCTGTTTGGGTCTTTATGGGTTAAAATCATAGTTTGTTGTGTTTTAATTTTATGTCTCAGAAATGTATTTTAAGTACAAAATAATGCTTGTCTGAAGCGCAAGTTTCTGTGAAATGCATCCCATGTTTTGCAAAAATGAGACTGAATAAGACACTGGAGTGAAATCAGAACATCCGTTGGAAAAGTATTAAGACATCAGGGCCACGTTTGTCTCCACAGGAATAACTTTTCTTACTTGTTAATGCTGTTTTTACACTCTTAGAACAGGAATAAGACATAAAGTTGGTCCTGTCAGAGCAGGAGAACCTCTGAGGGACCTGAGCTCTTATTCCCTCAGTCTGTCTATCAGGGGATTTGGAGAATGTGATGTGAACAGCTGCAAAACCAAATTGAAAATCACCACGGTGAAGCTGCTGCTGTGAGATTACAGTTAAGAGGGGAGAACGAGTAGTGGGAGTGGGAGTGGAGGGGTGTCTGAGGATGAGGAGGAAAATTATTGATTCAAATTGTGGCAAATTCTTTAGGCGGTTGAAAGAAGAAAAGCACAGGAGGCAGTGTTTTGTAAAGAAGACATGTTTGTGTGTCAGACGGAAACGTGTGGAGGCTTTGATCTGATGGTTCTGGGAGGATGATGATCCTCCGACTCCACTCATGAATAATAAATGAAAACATAGACAGAGGAAGAGGAGGAACAGGGAACAAGGGAATGGACTGGAGTTAATGAACAGATGCCAGAGACAAAATACTCTAGTTGTTGTTTTACTTTTGCTGCTCAGCCAAAGACTACTTGCAGTAATGATCATATTTGTCTTGTTAAAGAACACATCTGGTGATTTTTCTGTACGTCCAGAGTCTTATCTTTATAAAATCACATCTGCTTTGAGAAACACAGTAAAAACTCTACATTTAAATCAAATTCAGCTGGTTTTCAGACAGAACTGTAGAACGTCATCATATTAAATAAAGCACAGACTACATCACAGCCATATTTTATTTATTTATTTATTTTTAGCTATTGTCACTTATTTGCTTCTTCCTTCATTATTTCTTTTGGGTTTTTAATACCTATTTTTGTGAGATAATTTAGGTTTGGGTTGGCACAATTTATTGTAATTTGACCTTTTTTTCTTTTCTTTTTTAATTGTGCAAACAAATAAACATGAAATAAGTATGTGATTAATCCAGGACCAATCATTATGTAAGTTCTAATTTTTATTGGTGATTATTGTAAAAATTTTAATATTCCCAGTATTTCTTGTATACAGTACATTAGTGTCTTGGAGTGCTGTATTCTAAACGTGCTAAAGATAAGTTTAGGTTCTTTAAAACTCTGTTATTTAATCTTCACAAATGCGGATTTTATTAATCAAACTATCAATTAACAAAAATGAATACGATTCATCAGCAGTAAATATAACCTTTAGTTTGAGCTCAATGTGAGGCTCATTAAAGAAAAACACAACATTTTTAAATGCAAACTTGTGAAAACTGAATGAGAAATACAACATATCCTCATTATCTACTTTCCTGTGATATAAAAGGAGCTGCAGACAGTTTTGATGAGCTTAAACTCAACATCGCAGCTCTTTTTATTCTCAGAGGAAAATCAATGGCATGTCATTCTGTGGTGTGAACGTCGGTCTCTGTGAGCAGCTCACATGTGGCGTTATTTATAAATTTGCTGTTTCTGTCTCCTGCTCATTACTCTCTCCTCACTGAACAGCTTCGGTCCTCCAACAAAACATAGAAAGGAGACGATTAATAAATAGATTCAAGTGTGAAATCAGCTGTGATAGGAAGCCATGAGTCAGAGTCAGACTATTTGAACTAAGTGTGTGAATAGTATCTTGATTTTTACAAATGAGAAACAAACAAAAATCAAACATTATAAAGAAATACAGCAAATACAGTAATAGTAAAAAAAAATAATATTACATAGTCTCATATATGGGTCAATAAATTTCATTCTAATTCTGTAAATACATTTGCAAGACAAATCACAGAGTTGTTTCTTCAGTGTAGATATTATGTTTAACCCATAAAGACCCAAACTGGTGACCAAACGCATCTACTGATCTAAACTGTTTCATACCATTTGATCCATTCATTCTATCAATACATGTAAATAATTGGTGTAAAATGCAATTTGTCATCTTTTCATCCCCGGTTGCCAGTCCTGCAGCTTCATGCCATGGATGAAAATGCCACGTAGCCTCGGCACCTTCCATCTGCGCCCACTGCCTCTCAGGTGCTGGGGGGGTCACTGTCATCAAAACCTCACACCTTGATTGTGAAACAAAAGGTGTTTCTTTTGCGTAGCGTTCCTGAATCATTACTCCACTGTTATCGTGGCTCTGTTACAAACCTCCAGGGGCGTTACAAAACCAGGTGGGACCAAATGATCCTCCATTTCATTTACACAGACGCCACTCTAGAATAAAGGTGACACATTCCTGTAACAGAAGTGCAGTGTAAAAGGAGCTAAACAAACAAACCGAACCAAAAACAAAACCCTTTGCCTCCCTTTTGGAGGGCGGGGTAAAAATAAATAAAAAAAAACAACATCTGACATCTGGTGTCCTTTGTCCTTCTTGCGTCCAGGTCTGAAGTCTCTGGGGATGACCATCACTCAATGCTACGAGGAAGTCGGCCTCCTCCTACTGTTCCTTGGTGTGGGCATCTCCATCTTCGCCACCGTGGTCTTCGCTCTGGAACACGACCTCCCAGCCACCACCTTCACCAGCGTACCAGCCGCCTGGTGGTGGGCGACCACCTCCATGACCACAGTGGGCTACGGTGACATCCGTCCTGACACCACTGTAGGGAAAGTGCTGGCATTCCTCTGCATCCTGTCTGGGATCCTGATCCTGGCGCTGCCCATCGCCATCATCAATGACCGCTTCTCCGCCTGCTACTTCACCCTGAAGATGAAGGAGGCGGCGGTGCGCCACGCCGAGATGCTGAAGAGGCTGGCGAGGGGTTCGATGGGCGACGTGGGGGAGGGAGGTATTGGAGGAGGGGTTAACCTGAGGGACGCCTACGCCAGGAGCATCCTGGAGATGCTGAAGCTGCAGGGACGAGAGAGAGCGAGTACGAGGAGCAGTGGAGGAGACGAACTGTGGTGGTGAAGAACCAGGGTGGACCATCCAGACCTGGGCCAGGACCGTTTCACACACATTCAAATATATGAACACAGACTGGGCATCCCACAGGGTGTACACAAGGGTACTTTTACATTTTACAGGAGGTTTTCTTAGAGTACCAGCATTGTTGGAACCTTCATATTTGTTGGGGCCGACTTCACTCCTGTCTCACAGAAATGAAATTCATATACAACCAAAGTACAAATACAGTTATATATAGCCTTAGATGTAAACAGGTGGTGTTACATTTAATGTCATATACATATGACAATTGTATATGACATTTTATGTCACATATAGTGTCAAAATTTAGCATCCCAACTCTTGTGATTTTACTCATAAAAGCACTTTGGTTGAAGTAAAAACTAAGTACCTTTCTCTATTTAAACCAAAACAAAGTGTCTTTCTCTAAACTAAACCAAATGCTACCAGCGCATAAAACTAACCACAAAAAGTTTCATAATACCAGTAAAAGTGCTTGTTTAGGTTTAGGAAAAGATCATGCTTGGTTTCAAAAGAAAATAGATTACTTATTTTTGATGATATATTTGTAGAGTTTGTGTATTTTGTATATAACAAAACCCAGGAACATTATGGCGCTAGAATCAGCATGGACATAAAGTATTCTTACATTCGTTGAATTGAACCTCATCTGCCAGTTTCCATCCTGATTTTCTTTGGTAAATTTGTGATGAATTTGACATTTATATGATATTTGTTGTTTTTCAACTGTGAACGATTAACTTTTTGTTAAGTGATGCTTTGGAACCTCATAGTCAGTATTTATTATGAATATCGAGAAACATTGAATATGTCCGTTTGTTCCTTTGTGAGTCAGAGTTAGTTTTGGATAAAACACAGTAACTCAGCCAAACACATGATGTGAATACACCTACTGAGAGTACTGTTAAATATTTCTAATTGATAAATTCACAGATAAATGTTATTGTTCAAGTTTACGTGCAGTATGTAGCCTCAGACACATGGATGGGATGTTTAACTTGGGTCCAAAACGTGTACCGGTGCTTGGACTCCATTGTAATTGTTTGCACAAGAAGATGCTCATATTAGGACGTTACAGGTATGAGATCCAACAAGGTCACCAAACGCCTACTATCATTCAATGTTATTCTGTATTAACATCAGGAGGATTATGTTAATTACACACATATTCAGTACCTTGATTTTGTTGCAAGGAAACATTTTATCACTGAATAATCTGCAGATTCTTCTTCTTTCTTTTACTTTTTTTTTGGGGAAAAACAACACTTTATCCCCGGCATGTTTAATATTTATTTGAGTATAAAGCAGCCGTATACCTGTACTCAGGACTCAGCACATTCACAGTCAATATTAGATCCTCCTGACTCAGACCCAGCGATGCATTTTAGTCCTGTGTAATGGACAAGAGTTTCACAGTTTTATTTTAGAACAAAAACAAAATAGAAACTGTACACTGCAAAGGACATTTCATTAAATAAAATTATTTAAAAATTATGTAGAAAACTGTGGCATCATACTGTATGTTCTCCAATCAAATCAGTTATATAATGTAAAAAAAAAAAACAAAAAACAAAAACAACTTTTACTTACTGGGTCTCAGGAGGATATCACAATCAACCACATAATTATATTATTATAATTTGGCACCCCCAAACCTACTTCCAAAGGGTATTTATTTTAGATAGATAGAAGTACTTTATTGATCCCAAGCTGGGAAATTGTCCATTTATTTTGATAAAACTACTCTGTTGTAAAAGTGGAAAAGAAAATCTAAATTAAATAATGCCTGAACTTAATATGAACCTCTGAATGCATCATGAAACACAGTGGGAGAGGAGTTTCTATTTTTTTCTTTTATCTTTTTTTTTTTTTTTTTTAATTTTATTGTTTTTTTTTATTTTTTTATTTTTGTTACTATTCTAGTTATTTATAACCAGAAATGGTAAAGACGCTAATCTGCTGATGTGAACATACACGTAACAAACCTTATTATCAGAATAGACTTTCTCACTTGTTTCTTTATGTTTATGTCGAACCACACATTCATATTACATTCACCACACATATTAATTTATGAACAGATAGTCAGTTGTTCAGGGACAGACAGGTTGAGTTATTGAGTGGAACTTTTTGAAACTTTATTCATACAACTGTATTATGACTTTTTGTACCTGTTACCATGATTCTGTTGTATTTAAGGTGGTTGTAAAAATCATTGAAAATTGTGTTGATGGATTTTATGACTATACAAGAAAAAAAAAAACCCTAATAAAATCATGCAAACTCGATTCTGTTGGTAACATTCTGAGTCAGATACAGGCCTGGTATTTAACAGCTGAATAAACCAACACACGTAAAGCCTCAGCTGAAAAGAAGGATGTCTTTTCATATTTCTGACAGGATTTGGTTGATTTGACATTTCAACAATGGCAGTGGCTCATTATTTTAGCAATCTTGTATTAAATGTTTGGAGTTGTATTTCTATCAACTCAGTTAGAGCTTGTTATTAATTTATCCATGTGATGAAGATCTGAAAGATTATAAAAGTAATAGATTAGAAAGATACAATTGAAATTAAAAAGTTACTTTCTATATCCTGTATATTCTCAAATAAAAACCAGTTATAACCAGAGTCAGTTATAAGCCTGATCTGAAATGTTATGGTCTGATTTCAGCCACTGCAGGTGTGTGTCTCACATTTCTGTAAAACTTATCAAACAAATCTTAATGGTTTACTCAGCTGACTTTGGTGATTAGGTTGCCAGTTCAATTCCCAGGAGGGTCCTTTATGCTATACATGTCAATTCCTTTCAATAAAAGTGTCAGCCAAATGTAATGCATAAAAGCTCTATTCCATTGAAACAATTATGACACTTTACTTTAAAACAACTGAGCAAATATTTTATTTTGTGACAAAATGAATTTTCCTGCTAAAACATCCATGTCTACTTTTTGAACTCAAGAGATTAGAAATAAACAGAAACCTTCAAATAAAGGCCCGGTACTGTCTGCAGATGAGAGAAATAACATCCACTAGACACTATCTAGACAAATTCCATATGTATACTGAGCATCTATTTGGATGATAAATTACAGCAAAAACAAAATAAATGAAGCTAATCACATTAGCATCAGTTATTTTAAATTTTCTCAGAAATCAGTCCATCCTTAATTTCTTTTATTTGTTTGCTGTGAAATATAAACAAAGGATAATGATTTGAAAAATTCATTTAAAAAAAAATTAATTTTAACCTACTTTTCCCAAAATGTAATGACATCTATTCTGTGTCACTGGTAATCTATAAACCCAATATGGTATGAATTCAACCAATAGTTTTGCTGCTAAAAACAAATAAAGAAATAAACTGAACCAAAAACAATACCCCCTTGGCTCCACTTCGGGGGATGGGTTAAAAATAAGGAAAGTAGGCAGGAAGAGATAAAAACAATAATAATACAAATAGAATACACTAATAAAGCAGAGAGAAAACAATACAAGATTTGCATATGTAAAAATATGCAAGCAATGGAAGTAAATGTACACATACACTAATGAAATAAAATTTAACACGCAGGAGTATAAAAACAACACCCAGATCAACTCTCATCCATTCAATTCAATTTCCTGTTTCGAGAACAGAACTAGACTGGAGTTCACATCCATTAGTACTGACAGAGCATCATGGTTTATTCAGGTTCAGGGGCGTTCACATGTATCTGCAGTTTGTTGTACCTTTGCTTCACTTTAAAACAGAATGTGATGGGGTTTTTTTCGTGTTGCTGTTGTGTTGAGTTCTTGTGTTTTACATGAGTGACCACCTTCACTAAAACAGCCCTCAGAGTGCACATGCATTAGTAAATCAGGATTAAAGCCTACAGGCTGGTTTGTAGTACCTCTGTACTTCTGTTTCATCTGTTTTTCTCTGTGACTCAGTGATGCAATAATAAAGAGCATTGTCCTGTGGCTCCAAATGCTCTTTGTGAATATCACAGTGATGGCCTGAGGGGAAACTCTGACCTGGGAGCAGCCACCTCCAAGTTTTATAAAGAAATAGGTGTTTTATTTTATTTATTTATTTTAATTTTCCATAGGAATTTTAAACATGTTTGAAATGTTTCTGTATTTCATCTTAAATTCACCAGCAACTACAATCATTAATGCATAAACGAATGTTATTTTTATCAGGTTGGCCAGACGGTGAGGTATTTTCATCAGCTAGAATTATTTTGTAGTGACTTAATCTTATCCGACATTAAGTATTAAGTGTAAAACTCAGCTTTTCTGTCGGCAAATGGAAAGTCTCGCAAACTTTACTTGCTTCACTCAACATCACTACCCCACTGAAATGGTTCTGTCTCCTGTATTTGTATGATTTACATTCGCACTTTTGCCCTAAGAGCATAAACACAGCTCTGGAGTACAAGAAAAAATAAAGCGGGCATATTTTTAGACATGTGCTGCAGAGAAAAAGAGACCGGACTCACTATATATTCACATAAAAACTTAAAATGTCAAATTCTTTTGGCAGAATAGCTATAAAAGTAAAAGTTGAATATTGAACAGAAAGCAGTACAGTATTATTTCAAGACAATAAAATGAATATTCTTCTAAGAAATAATAGGTACAATAATAACAAATGCAACCTTCATTTTAATAAAAACAGAACCAGAACAAAAAATACATGCCTGAAAAAAATGACTCTTGTGTTTGTCATTTACATTAATGTTTTGCTCTGCACTAACAGAAAATAATCTTGAAATTTTAAGAATAAGGTCAAATTATTTTCAGAAATATACAACTGAGACTAATAACAACAAGAACAACAACATTTTGATGATAAAGTAAATGAAGTTGAAAGATTTAAGTCAGAGTTTTTAGATTTAGTTTTCAGAGTTATTAAAACCTGTCATTTATGTTTTTGTTTTACTTTTAAGAGCATGTGAAATGTCTAGAATAAGGTATTATTTTCATAAAATTAATGGTGAAAATATACTATTTCAAATATAAAACAGATAAAGATGAAGTTTTACGACAGAAATATATAAGATAAGTTATATATCATGTATAAATATGTGGAGGAAACACTTTATTATGGTAATAAAAAATAAAATGCGGAATAAAAAAAGTAGTTTCAACAATGCAAATATTATATATTTTACAGTTTTTGTTTGACTATAGGTTTTAAAATAATACTTTATTCTGCCGTTTAAGAAGTAAATCTTTTTTTAACAATTGCAAATAAATCACACTAATATCTTTATTATTTTATAAGTTGCTATATTTTGTGTGAGAAATATTTATTGTAACAAAAACGGTATTCATCTTGAGAAATAAAGACATGACTCGTTATTTATTTGAATTCATTGAATAAACTGAAGATGTGCATGATGGGAAAAATAAACATCAAAAACCTTTAAAGTTTAGGGAAAGGAAGATATCCATGAGTTTGTGTCTGAGGTGAGACAATCTTGTTTGTCTCCTATCATTCATGTAACTGTTCTCACAGATGCCTCTCACCTCTCATGACGCCTTCAGGTGTTTGAGAAAAGGTTAAAAAAGACCCACGGTGGCAGATGTGAATGTGTGGGTTAAACTCCTAACGACCTCTTCACAGAACACCTCCTTACTTTTATAAGAAGCTCTCAGGCAGCGGCTTCTCATCTGCTTTTCACTGGAAACATCATGAATACTTTTCATTTTACACATTTATTGTGTGAAAATAAAGCGCAGCATTTCACACCGTGTGCACACGTATCTGACGAAGGCTGTGAAAGTCAATGACGTGAGAAAAAGTATAAGTATAGAACATTTTTAGTGGGGAAAAAAAACTGATAAAAAAAGTAGATCCATAAATATGTCATAATGAGATAAGTTTATCAACATTTTCAAGATGAACAACAAAGGCAAATACTTTACTCATCAATAACCTCAAATGTTAATGACAATTTATATTTTTAAAAAAATCTAAGATTAGAACAATATATACAAGTTGTTTTAATATCACTTCATGTTCAAGTCATGTGAAAAAAGTATTTCACAAATACAACTGAGAAACTTATTATTTTATAATAGAATATGAAACACTTGAATAAAATCATAGATTCTGGAAATAAAAGCATAATTTAGTGATAAAACAACATAATATTTAACTAAAGTTGAGTTCTGATTGTATAAGACAAATATTATAAACTGTAAAATAATATAAACAAATCAATTGCTTAACCCATTGGTTCTTAAATCCTGCATGTTTTAGATATTTGCCTCTTCCATCACATCTGGTTCAGTTAAAGTGACACATAAGGTAGTAAATTCAAAATGAAACCTGTCTCTGTAAAGTGCTTATAAACCACAGCCGTGGGGCTCTATTTTACACCTAGAGTTCGTCACTAATGGTTACACATCATCCT
>JAPSES010000097.1:12305037-12318059 GCA_029822895.1 Maxillicosta whitleyi | reverse complement strand
ACTCTATTCAGACAAAACATTAGAACAGCAATTTGTACAAAATGTACTAGACAATATATTATCATATTGATTATTATTTGTTATCAATATGATAACCAAAGAAATAAATGTAATATGAGTGCAAAAATATTGTTGTGTGTGATTATACATATGTGGTTATAAGGTGGAGTTATACCACCATACCACTTTTATTTGTATAGCACATTTTAACACCACAAAGGCTCCAATGTGCTGCACAAACTAGCATGAATAAGTAAAGTAAAATAAAATAAAAAAACATGTTCATAAGCATACAATCAGCAATATAATAAATATATAGAATAAAAGACAGTCAGAGGACCACACAATTCTCATACCAAGTCAAAAGCCAGTGAGTGAAAGTGCGTAATGCTATAATAAAACTGTATTTGAACAAAATATACTGTATGTACTACACAGGACTATGTTTTTGCCTATTCAGACAAAACAGAATCAAATCAGCTGTCCCTAACCAGAGACTTATATTTAAAGGGCACACACTTGGTACTGTTCAACACTTTTTGGCATTAATATACAAAATTTTAGCAGATATAATTGCAAATAAATAATATTCATTGGATGCAGTTGTATTTGCCATTTCGCAGTGTATCAGGAAAAAGCAGGAATTTCCTCTGAATGGCATCTCAGCTCATCGGACTGAAATATACCAGCAGCTTCTTGTCATTAATATTGCCATTTGATCTTCCTCCATGTTTCATATGCATATAGAACACCTCATCTGCGAAGATTAAAAGAATTCAGTTTAATATCTACATACAGTGAGAAAGGTATTATTACACTGAACCCATCCTTTACTTTTCCAGGTGTGCCTCCTATTACATTACTGTTTAAATAATACAGGACTGGTGTGTTATGCTCTTTGTGCATGGATTACACAAACGGCAAAGTCCAGATGTAACACACCCTGCACAAACTCCCTGTGACTATTCTGTATAATGCTTGACATTTCATCAGCAACGTTTTACAACAAGTGCATTGTTGCAACTTTGCCACCTCAAGCACTAGTTGTCAGGGGACCCAGGGGTCATCCAGGACAGAGAGTAGGCCGGGGTGGGCTGAAGCGATGACTGGCATCTACCCTATAGCACCGCTTTCTGTCAGTGGAGCAAGTCTATTTTTATCCTGACACACACACTGGGACTATGGGAATGTATGAGGCCTCAAGCACAAACATTCCCCACTGCCAACTCTGTAACCGCTCTCATTTGCTACTGCAAACACAATGCTTTCATTCTGCGGTGTAAAGGGAGTGTTAATGCTGTTTTTAAAGTGGTATGGATTTGCTATTAAATGTAAAGTTGCTAATTTGGGAATGTAAGCAACTTTTCTTTTGCATTCATCATCCATGTAAAGGTAAAATTCAAGACAAATACCCCCCCAAAACAGCATGAATTAAATCTTTCCATTTATGCACATGGAAATACTGATAAAGCAATGACAAAAGCAGGTAACAGTGTATGCCTTTAATAAATAACTCATGCAGGTTGTGATGCATCAAGGTACAGTATGTGAAACCACAACACTAAATATTTCAGACACTTTACATTTACTGTAATTAATGCTGGGAAGAGTCTTTAGCTTTTTGTCAGCCTAAAATGGTCTGAGTCTCAAGACCTCATTGTCACATGTTTGTGCCTCAAAACTCAACAAAAATAAGTGGTTATAAATATTTAAGAGAAGTGGGGAATATCAGCCAAGCTTCAGGACTATGGGATGTATAGTGCCGCATTTTCGCCAACGCTATAGATGATTCTAAACCCCTTTGGCAAAAACAAAAATGCAAAGCAGCAATTTATGATGAAAGATAGAATGTATTTTAAGGAGAACATATAGATACCAATACTCTGAGGTCTAACTCCCATGAATATACCACTCTAACTCAGTTTGTGTTTGTTGTTCGTTCTTCAGTTTTCTTGGCATTTGTTGAAAATGGAACAGCCCCTGAAGAATATAAAAGAATATGAAACGATGAAAAGTGACATTTTCAAGTGTTCCTATTTATTTGTTCATGGGTGACTTGATTGTTTTTTTATCATATGTCAAAAAAAGAAAAAAAAAAAAAACTTCAATAATGAATCCAGCCTGAACCTTTGTGATTCACACATCAGCCCAAACATACCTTTGAAGTCCTATTTTCTGGTACATCACAGATGCCTTTTAATATTAATAGCAGCACAGTAGAGACAGTATGTGTGGATACTCTAAAACTTTAATCGTGTGTATTTTATTTGCTTTGATTTGTCAGCAAAACTAAAAATGGAATATCTAAGAATGGAAATGGGTGCAGTTAAAGCTGCCCAGAAAAAACAAAAAAACAAAAAAAAAGAAGAAGGCTAAAGATGCCACGTTTCTTGCTCCATTGAGGCAGTTTATCCTGGCAGTTAATTGGTTGATGATGCTGATACATAATCGCATTCATCGGTCTTGTATCCATAGAGATTCACTGGCTGCTCTCCAGCTGTGTGTCAACCTTACCCATAATGGCAGCTGAATAACAAATAAACCCTAAAGAAATCTCATAGGACCTCAGGACAACAGGATGGCGGCTTCCTAAAGGTTATGATTCTTTCTAGCTAAAGAGAGCAATAGACGCTCCCTCTGGATTCTGACAATTGCTTTTCATTTTCGTCATGTGCAAATTAACAGGCACAAAAACAAACACTGAGTAACGAGGAGTCAAATGTGTACAAAACCTCTAAGCACATAAACAAATAGTAAAGAGCGTGACATTTTTAACTGGCTGAGAGTTTCACTTCTTTTCCTGCTTGAACCAATCGGCGGTGGCTTGTCACACTGTTTCCAGGCTGAGAGCTGCATTAAATATTAAAGGTGAGAAGAGAGAGGATTTACATCATACTTTTTAAAATTGTACAAAACTGGATGCAAGAGGGTAAGAGATATAATGGAAATGGGGGAAAACTAAAGGACAGAAACATGTAAAAAAAAAAAAAATCAAAAAAAAAAAGATGGCTTTTGTTTCTGACTAAGCCCTTAAGTGCCAGCGCATAATTCTTTCAGATAATAGAAAAGAGCAAATGTGGAACAAATTGAGCCAGGATTTATCACTTCTGTCACAGTTTTACTTTGTGTTATTACCTGTGAAAGGCTGCAATGTAGAATTGAAGAGCTCTTTTCCAAAACGCTATAAAAGCCATTTAATTACAATTTTTTAATTTTATTTTTTACAATCTGATTTTAAGAGAGCATCAGGAAAATCAGAACTAGATTGATCTTATCTGCTATTTCCATAACAATTTTAAACATTATAACATAGATTTCAGTGATATTGACAGAGAAAGACAATAGAAAACACTTAATTTTTGAAAATGAATATAGTGTTTTGGAAAATAGCTCTTCAATTTTAGTTTCATTATTGTGTACACTTTTCATGACAAATAATGACAGAAAATAAGATGAAATAAGATAACACAACATAACATAATATAACGTAACATAACATAACATAACATAACATAACATAACATAACATAACATAACATAACATAACATAATGAGATATGATCATTTTATTTGCCACTTTTACACATTCAGATGCAGTCACAGTAAAAAACACATTAGACCACCTTTGTCTTCTTCATTTTCTGGTTCATTTTAATGCCTGGTACAAATAAAGGTACATTTGTTTGGACAAATATAACGATAACAACAAAAATAGCTCATAATAGTTTAATTTCAGAGTTGATATCTATCAATTTTCCATGTTTTTCTTGATAAAAACCAAAATCACTTCAGTTCTTACATCAATATCTATGTCACTGTACTGACAAAAACAGTGCTTTTAGACATTTAGTCACACGATACACACAGGAGTTAGCGCTTGATTGCATAACCATTGTTTTTGATGATTTTTGATGGTCTAATAATTATTTCCTTGACTGTATATAAGTATTATTATGTAGAGGTCTCTTAGAGTGCAAGTATAAGAGATTAGAATATACAATCACAATAGAAGTCAGAGGTATAAGCAGTATAATTTACTTAAAAAAAATATGACATCCAATAAATATCTACAAATATATAATATCCACAAACTGCAGCAAATGATATTGCACATGAGAACATTGCACATTTCCTGTTCTTTTATAGTGTCTGTGAACAGAGGTAAGTCGTACAAACTAACAGTATTTTCCTCCTGCCATCAGTCTTATTGTGGCAGGAAAGAAGTTATTGTGGAAATGTGTCCTGTGGGTGATGATGCTGCCTGCTCTGCTGTGTCTGAGGTTATACGAAATGATCATACAAATGCACATTTCCTCTTGCAAAATCTCTCAGTAACAACATCAAAGTTACAATTGATGTAGTTAGAAAAGATAGTTAGAAAAGAACTAGTATAAGATAAAGAATGTGTGTGTTCTGTGAGCTCAATAAAAGAACCTAATCTATAAATGCAATCATTACTGCAGTGGTTATTTGTCTACAAACTAAAAAACAAATAAAATAATGAACTCAAAATCGAAAAGCAGTGAGGCACTAAACGATTGAATTTTACACAGGGAAAAAAAGCCAATGTTCCAGGTAAACATGTCATTATGCAAACAAAGAGACAGACAAAGAAGGCTTCTGGTGCCTTTCTGTCACTGGTGGAAAAAAAAACCAACCTGAATCCTTCCCAGAGGCTGCTTGTCTTATCACTGCCTACCAGTATATGTAAATTCACCTCTGTGCCCAGTGCCCTAAAAACAAAAACATCAGCCATTGCTCAAATGAACTGTGATCATTATAGTATTATGGTAATTAGACTTATTCAGCCTGAACTGAACTTATAAACAGAATATTAGATAAAGATAAATGCTCCTATGAAATTTTATGTAAATGCATGGCTAAAACAATGCTAATGAAAAATTATTAACAAAGCATGCATTAGATTAGGCTAGATACTTTTTTTTTATATTGGTACCCTGGGTAAAAATGTGTTATTTTAAGGTAAGAAAAGCATAGGGTTTAACAAATATCCACTAGTTTTAGGACATTTTTTATTTACTACTCAATGGAATTCAGCATTATTAGTATAAATAAACACACTTTCTTTGCTGTCACATGTCAATATGTGTGGCATTAAAAAAAACTCTGTTAGTGCCGGTTTTATAAAACAGAATCTTTAAGTCAGTTGCGTTTTTAGATATGCCTGATGGGTGATGATTTCAGTCTCTGCTGTCTTGTTTGTTTTGAGAAAAATCAGTCATCCTCACTGTCTAGTTTATGGTTCTTGGCGTTAAGCTCAAGGCTTCATTTCTGATCCATATTTAGACAGAAGTGCACTGCCTTGTAGATCGGGGGAGGCAATTATATCACTATTAGTTGTCTGCTAGGAGGGAAGATGATCTACAGGGGTGACAGTAAATACGGCCTCCCATTTATATCAACTATTTACTATTTTTTTTCAGCTGTGTTTGTGGAAAGTTGTCCACATTATTTAGTTTCGACAAAGCAGGAGGGCATGGTGTGAGAATTGATCTGACTGAGCTGTGAAGTTGAGAGGTGCATTATGCAAGATGAACTTGATCCTCTCCTCCCCAAGATTGTCGATGAGAGGCGTTGACCCGCTTATTGATGCTTCTACTTTTTTTGCTCGAGTAAGCACAGATCCCCACCCGCTGTGAGGATTTGTGAGGTGTGGCTGTTTATTGATCAATGCAAAACCTGTCCTCAAAACCAGTCGGTGCTCTTGTGCTGCTCTCTGCAGTCAGGAGCCCACAGAATGCAGACGCAATGCAGCGAGTGGACCTCACACCTGGGACCTATGGACTACACTATCAGCATGCAAGGTAGCCCCACACCTTAATTGCATGTACTTCTAATGTTGGAAAAAAAAGTGTATTAAGCAAATTTAATTAAACATATATAATTCATCTTTTTTTTTTTTTGGTGTTATGCACATATTTTTAATCAAGAATATAGAAAACTCATAAAGCACACTGTTATTGATGCATGTCTTCATTTTCTACAAGCAGAAAATAAATCTTAATGTTCAGTTTTCCATCATAAACATAACTGGCTGTGTTTCTGATTTCTGTGAAACTGAACAGAAACATTTCTGTTGTTTCATTTCTACCATCCACTTCTTCTTACACTCAGATACTTGAAAAACACTTTCTGCTTTCACCTTAAAAATGTAGCCGGTCACTTTAGGTGAGTTGCACAATAAATAACAGAGAAAAGCAGCCACAGGCGATTGTGAATCACCAGGGAATCTATAGTAGCATTTGCTGAAAAGTTCAGCAACAGCTCTGGTCTGGTTCTGTGTGACATCATGAATACAAAACGGAAAATTCATGCTTTTCTTCTACTACTTTTTTTTTTTTTTACTGTTTAAATGGGATTTGACAAGGAAATGACTGATGAAACAAAATGTGTCTTACCCAATGATGATACGATTTTATATCGTAAATTATTTTTTCCTCTATATCTAACCTTTCCTAAGTGATTTATCATCATTTATTGTAATGTTATTCTCTTTATTTTGAGGTTTTTCATTATAAATCATGTTTTTTTTTTTTTTTACTATATTTCAGAAAAGCTCAGATTAAAATTGAGGGTTATTACATTTAAAACAGAGAAAACTGCAACAAAGGTGATTTTTTTCAGCAAATATATCATTAACTGAACATAAAAATGAGTTTTCATGCACTGTAATTGATCAAACTCCATGGTTTTTACTGGTCAATCAATGTTATGGAAGATCACAGCGTTTCCTCGTTTACCAAATGGGTCATAACTAATGACAGACTGTATTTTACACCAATTATTTACATGTATCAACAGGTATTAAACAGTTCAGATCATTAGAAGGTTTTGGTCGACGATGGATGTTTGGGTCTTTAAGGCACAGTGTGAATGTTACAAATATTCTGTAATAATAAGAGAAATCTATAAAAACAATTCTGCGGTTATTAAAATTCAAGTCCCACTGGAGATCATCGGATGAAAATAAGTTATATCTATTTCACCAAATCAGATCAACATGTCTGGAAGTCTCTGTTGTGATCCTTGATTACAGCTGGAACATTTTCTAGCTTCATTTTCATACAAATGAATTAACTCCATAGCCGGTAGATGGCGCTGACGCAGTGCCTCCAGCAGCATCCATCCACAGCAGAGCTCATCCTGTTAAATGTAGAAACAGTCAGCACTGTAGTGGCCAGGCATATGTTTGAGGGAGTGAGGAGGAGCAGGACGATGGTGCTTGTGTCTGTCAAGCCTTGATGAGGATTTAGATTTACAGTAGCTGCCCTGTTCAGTGGCCTGTGAGGATGTATGGGGATGGAGAGGCCACCATGTGGGACCGGGTTGGACGGCCACACCGGGACTGCATGTGCTACCTTGGACCTCCTACTACTTTGATGCCGATGTAAGACCTTTCAACTTTTACGAACGAATTGCAGATGAACAACAGAAGGGGGCCACACCTGTTGCGCACTTGAAATGCACGAGTGCCAATATTTCAACAGCTGTTTAGATATTGATTAACTGTTGGTTTCACTTTATTTCAAATCAAATTAAAAAAAAAAAAAAAGGATTGTAAAGAATGTATAGAGTTGGCTTAGTTTGTACAATTTTCCAAGATTAAATAAATAAATAATTGAATAAATAAATAAATAATGCACCAAATGCAATTTGAACACAGACACATAACAGTCCATTTTTGCGCACGGTGGTTCTATAAATCACATTCTGCATTTACGTGTTGATGCTTTTTTTTTTTTTTTTTTTTGTAACACTTAAGAACCTGTCAGGTCATTATTGTCCCACTTGTGTCAAATTTATCATGATTCCAGCGTTACTTGCGCAAAAAATCCATTGGATTATTATGATTTATCTCACCTGCTTGGAGCTCCCACAGCCACGTTATTGATATTATTGTACTTAATGGGGTAGTGTATTAGTCTGGGTATAGCCTGGGTGCAGTTTTGTGTTCCAGTGCCTGTTCACGGAGCCCAGAGCTGTCACAAACCTTTCATCTCTAACGCTAAATCATTTATGATCGATTCATTAGTTACAGATTCCTATAAGCCTATATAATCGGAGTCCCCCAGTACATAGTATACAACAGTTGCAGGACCAGTCAGTTTCATTTAATGTCTTTCACCCTGTTGTTGTGCGGACGCAGGGCCAGTGAAGGATGATGATTTATGGACTGTACAAGAGAGGCGCTGCAGGGGCCCTGAACGCAGGTCTCTGTGGAGCATACAACACTGACTTTCCAGTTTTTAGTCAACAGAGCTCTTATCTTATCAAGGCATATTCAAGGTTTACAGGCACCCCCATTCTTTATTTTTTTATTTTTATTTTTTTTTTTGTATTATTATCACCCCTTTTGCCAAGCGCTCTCCCTTTTTGTCTTGTAACGCCGCCACCCCTTGTTCTCTCTTCCCAGCGGGATGCGCAAGTCGCCCGACGTGAGCCCCAGAAGGCTTTCGGACATCAGCCCTCAGCTCAGACAGCTCAAGTACCTGGTGGTGGACGAGGCCATCAAGGAGGACCTCAAATCTTCCCGCTCAGTCGAGGACATCAACAGCGCGTCCATAGAGGAGCGAATATTACGCATCACAGGCTATTATGGATATCAGCCTTGGAATGCAAGCTACAAGAGTAAGTGTGACTTAAAAGGAGATTTTTTTTGTATCTTCTGTGACTATGGGGCTGGTATTGAAAGTGTTGTGATTGTCTCTGAACTCAGGGTGGGGCTGTTATTGATTTGACCACATCCACAGAGACTCTTGGATTACAAACAGCCAAGTTAAATAAAAAGAAGTGTTGTTTACCATCACTGAGGTGAGGATGATGATGATGATGCTCTAACATTTGTATCTCCTTGTGGCTGATAAAGTTAGAGGTTTGCAAAAAGAAGCAAGAGATGAATAACTATAACATAGAAATGTAAATTGCGTTAATCTATTCTAATGTGTGGACTGTCAGTTTTAGATGGAATGTTGTGAGATTATAGGCTATACTTTAAGAATTCTCCTTGTTTAAGTGTTTAACAAAGCAAAGATTTAGCAAAATGCTGCCCCTAGGCAAAGGATAACATGATATGCACCACTGCATTAACCCATAAGGACCCAGTATGACTTAAGTGTCAGTTCTCAAATGAATTCATTCTATTTAACCTTTCCTAAGCGGTTTATTGCAATTCATTTTATTATTAACCTGAATTATTTTTTTTTGGGTGTGAAATTCATCCATTCGTCTATACTTAATTCACTGATCATGTAGATGTTCATAAAAGCTCAGAGGAAAAGCAAAGGTTATTATATCAAAACAGAGAAACCAGAAGAAAAAGTAACTTTTTCAGTAAAATCTACCATTAACTGACATAAAAACAAGTTTTCCATCCACTGTCATTTATCAAACTACATGGAATTTTACTGATGAATCAATGTTGTAGAAGATGACAGTGTTTCCACGGTAACTACAGAGCCTCTGAACGTCCAAATGGATCATATTTGATGACCATGAAAATATGACAAATTGCATTTTACACCAATTATTGACATGTAGTGATAAGATTAGTGGATACACGGTTTAGATCAGTGGATGCTTTTGGTCGACAGTGCATGTTTGGGTCTAAATGGATCATCTTTCTGCCACACTGACTGAAGCTCGGTGTTAAAACAATGCACACATGTTTAACCCATAAAGACCCAAATATCCACTGTTGAAAAAAATTGCCTGCTGATCAAACATTGGTAATACCTGTTGATCCACTAATCCTATCAGTTCATGTAATTGGTGTAAAATGCAGTTTCCATGGTCATCAGATATGACCCCATTTGGATGTTCAGAGGCTCCGTAGTGAACGTGGAAACACCGTTATTTTCTACAACACTGATTCACCACTTTAACTCATGGAGTTTGATATGGATGGACACTAGGGGTGTGTATTGGCAAGAATCTGGCAATACGATACAAATCACAATACTATGATCATGATACAATATATCACGACACTGTTAAAAAGGCAATTTTTTTTTTGTTTTACAATCATTAGAATTTTAGATCCTGCTCAAATGTTCATATTCTCTTAGTTTATATCTAACATCATTAAAATTTTTGTGCAATCCCAATAAAGGAACTAACATCTTCCTCTGACAGTAAAAAGTGCTTTTAAGGTGCTTCAAATAACCATTAATTAACAAAACTGTGTTAAATAATAATAAATACAACATAAACAATAAAGAAAAACAAAAATAAACTGCCACCATATCTGCACTTGAATAAATACCTAAAACTATCAATACAGTACTTTTTTTAATATCGATACAGTATCGTGAAGTGAAATATCATGATATATTGCAGAACCGATATTTTCTTACACCTCTAATGGACACGCTTGATTTGTCTTCTGTTAATGATAGATTTTGCAAAACAACACAACGTTTTCTTCGGTTTTCATTGTTTTGATATAGTAACTCTCAATTATAATCAGAGCTTTAATGAACATCTACATGATTAGTAAATTAAAAGTTGAACAATACCTGATTTTCACAGAAAAATGCAAAAACAGAGCTTGATATTATAATAAATGTTGATAAATCATTTGAGAAATGTTTAATTTGGAGAAAAATTCATTTGGGTACTGACATAAAAGTACCATTGGGTCTTTGTGGATTGAAATGAGTAAGAAAACTATGATTTATGCTTTGGTTGCTACTATTACCGGCAATTTTCATCATTATTCTCGCAAAATAAATGCACGCTCTCCTTTACGTAATTCTGATATGGAGTTGCTGAAGCGTTGCTGCTGCAGACATAGTGGAGCTGATGTTTGCCTCAGTGGAGCTGGATGAGTTTAGACGCAGACAGTGGAAATGTTGCTCAGAGCAGTTGATTCTTTGAAGAAAAGAAAGTTGTCAACACTGGTTTTATTTTCCTGTCTTCTGTTTTTTCATCTGCACCAATATCATTTAATGTCTAAGACCTAACTACTGCTCATCCTGATAATGGATGACTGTGGATCACTATCTTGCTGTGGCAGTTGCAGAACAAACCCCAACACCTGTCAGTCATCTGTTTGCCTTTTATTATTGCTCTGATGTAAATTCATTTGAGCAGACTTTTGCTTGGTGACCTTCAACTAGTTGGAGGTGGCAGATTTAGTTCCATATGAGAGACTGCAATATTAAGTAGGTTCAAAGCTTTAATATTCATAGTCTTATATCTAACATGAATAAATTGGACAGCTGATGGTCACATCTGAATCACTCTTCTTTGCTGCTTGCTATATACCAAAGAAATTTAGTAAAGTAAAAAATAAGTTTCTTTCGGCTTTTCCCTTCAGGGGTCGCCACAGCGAACCACATTCACATGTTGATTTGGCACAGGTTTTTACGTCGGAGGCCCTTCCTGGCACAATTGCAGCCTGTGGGAAGGGAGCTTGATGTCATGCCCTGCCCATATCAAGGGTGCAGTGGATTCTGGGATTGTATTTGGCAGCAATTTTAAAATGCAGTTCCCTCCATTTTCCCTTTCCCTAACCCTAACTGTAACCCTAACCGTAACCCTAATACTAACCCTAACCCTAATACTAACCCTAAGAGTGGCAATAATAATTACACACAACAAAATATTAATTTCTCGAGTGGGGAAACGGGAATTAACATCAGTTCCTGTTTCTGCATACAATCCCGGAAGGCATTGCGCCCTTGATATGGGTGGGGCATGATATCAAGCTCCTGTCCCGACGTCTATGACTGGCACGATGAGGCTTCCGCCCCCTTGTGGCTACATTGAGATATATAGCGTAAAGGACCCAAGGGCCCACCTGGGTCTCGAACTGGCCAACCACCGCCACCATAGTCAATAACGTAAACCACCAATGCCGCTTTTCCACTACATGGTACCGGCTCTACTCTACTCGGTATTCCTGTGGTGCTTTTCCACTTACTTGGGACCAGCTCGTCTCCGCTGAACTCCGACATGGCGTGTTACTTCCGTGTCGTCTGCTCAGAGATTTGCCAAAACCTCGCTCGTTGCCAATTTTCTCGTCTGGATTTTTATGTCCACCACCAAAGACTGAATCTACATGACCGTCTATGGTATAGTTTTGTTCTGTCATCATGTGGATTCATGTTTTGCTATTCACTGCCTACTTCCTCTTTTGATTTTTGTAAATCGGCGGGTCACAGAGAAAACTGTCTGACCAATCAGTGGTCTGCAGTGTCATGACGTCACGTTTTCGCCAGTCACTACTACCAAGGAAATTTAGTGAAGTGTAGTACATTATTTCACTGATTGATTCAATATTCAAAGTATGTTTAATTACAGAAAGATTGGGCATTAGTTTTTGTTCTATTTGGATCAAAGTAAGCATTTCAGAATGTTCCGTAAGGATAGCTGAGCCTAAAACTCCTATTTTGTTTCCAAAAAGCTTAGTGATACACAGACAGATGATGAAATACATTAAAAAATCAGATGGGAGTGATCTGTTGAAGGATGAAAAGGTTTTGTTAAACATCACTCTCCACTACAAACCTCAAAATACCAAATGAGAAGAATGTATCCCAATAAAAATCATCTTCCACCCTTCCAGTACAGAGTTCAGAGACTTGGAATGAATGTCAAAACCTCCTAAAGCTGGTGAACCATCATAAATTGATAAAGTTATGTTAATGCAGAGAAAAGAAGTTCCTTGCTACAAAAGGCCAATCACTAGCCACAAAGTGTTGTCTGTTGCTTAAAATAGGACTTTATGGACAACAGTCACAGTGTAAGAAAGTATTTCCAGATGAGTTTCACTGTTGCGTCACACATTTTCCTGCCTGCATGGCTATCAGGGGAAATGTCACAGCTCAATTGATGCTGCATTTTGCCTTTCAGGAAATGTTGAAGTTTGTTAGATTGCTTCACTTTCTACTAAAGCTAGCCTAAAGCAAATTAAAATGTGCTACACACACACACACACACACACACACACACACACACACACACACACACACACACACACACACACACAAATATAAAAA
>JAPSES010000097.1:12290349-12304937 GCA_029822895.1 Maxillicosta whitleyi | reverse complement strand
ATGTGAAGCACTTTGGGCTATAGTTTTTGTATGAAAGGTGCTATACAAATAAAGTTTATTATTATTATTATTATTATAAAACAAAGTGCGTTATCATAGATGAGCATATTGCCATTTTTCCTCACACGGAGGAAGTGTCATTATTGCGTTCTTTCTTCTGAATCAATCTTAGTGAACAAGCCGGTGCATGTTGAAAATACTGTCAGTATTTCCAAGAGCAGGTCTATAAGCCTCAGATCGTTTTGTTTTTTTCATACACTCACTTAAAAATCTAGGTTATGGTGTTTGATAGAGTTTCTGTGTGAGACATTTTTTCCTCAAATATAGATTTTGACTTGTAAATTAACAGACAGAACCATTAACGGCCATGAAAAATGATCACATGTGGTACTGTTGTTTTTAGGATTATCAATATGACATTATCACATTTTTTTCTCCAATTTTAAAACGCTTCGCTGTTGCTGTCCGTAAAGATCACCTCTGATTGGATAGATATAAATAATGGCCTGTCAACAGTGAAATGAGAAAAGAACATTTTGATTCTGTTGTTATTGCAGCTCATCATGATTTATTCATTTCTAGTCAGCTCAAATGCATTCGAAGGCTTGTGTGAGTGTAATTATATATATATTTAAAAGAAAATCATCTTTACATTAAACTTATTAGCGTAAAATGTTAGTTAGTGGTAAAAAAATCTGAGAAAATCTGTCAATTACTGATGTCTAGCACTAGGCTGCACAATTGATTGAATCTCTATCATTATCAATCTATCAGCCTGTGCGATATTTTGTATATATTTGCAAAAGCCTCCAAATTAAATGTCAATATTTAGGAGGATTTATGTTAATCTAATGGCAGAGGTAAAAAAAAAAAAAAATCACAATCTCTGCAACTGTTTCCCATAAAAATCACAATATGAATTTTTCACCATATACACATAACACATTTTTTGTGGTGAATCCATATTTCATCTATTTGTTCTGTGTGAGATACAGAATGATCATAGAGTGCATTAGACTGGAAGAGAAACCACTCCAACCTTGATCAACTTCCTCCACATCTGTAGGGGGTTTTGAAGCCAAGTGACCGCACGCACAGAACAGCCGTCGCTTCATAGACACTGAGGTTCAGTCAAGGAGTAACATCATCTGTATAAGCAGACTGTGTCACTGTTACATTCACATTTATATGCATATTTATTTGCAGGAAGACTCTGATAAAAAGGATAAATAACAGTACAGGACTTAGATAAACGATACAACCTGCACTTCTCTACACTGTTCTTCCTTTAGGCATACATTTTTAAAACACTGCTGCATGTTTTAGTTATATGCATAACATACAACACACTAAAAAAGTAATTTACCCAGGAGACCTGAATATAGTGATACATTTAATATTTTATGTGTATAGTTATATGACACAGAGACATTTATTTATGAGTTTTGGGCACAAATCCTCAGGAGATTTATGTCATCATCTGACATATTCCCTGACAGGATTGTTCAAAGTATCATTTTCACATGGGGATATTTATGTATCAGCAACTTCTGAGTCATGGTCCCATCATCAAAGGAGTTGAGGGTTTGTATTAAGAGCAGTGGAGCTACTGAGCACCAAACAGCTTTCATTTTTATGCCAACCAGTAGTGTAAAAAAAGGGCTTTTTCATCACAGAACAAAGTTGCTACAGCCTTTCTAAACATCCTGGTGAGTGACACCTTTACTGTTATATTCTTTTAGTAGAATAGTTTGGAATTGTCTAGAAATGTATTGTTATCACCAAACCACAGGAGATCTTTTAACTCACTTTAGGGAGAAAACACAGACATGTAATTGATATAATTAATGAAAAATGTGCATCCCATTTAGATGCATTAGACTCATAGCTTTGAATTACACATATTTGATTTGATTTGATTTATTGACAACAAAATAAAATAAATGGTGCTCATGTACCTTGCACATGTGTCAAAAGGATAACACAAAAAAGCTCAAATGAACTTATTTCCATTGTGGTCCTTATGCAAGAAAAACATTAGAATGTATGTCTAAAAGTGTATGACTAAAATCAGTATATAGTGTAAAATGTAAGCATTAAAGAATATCACATACAATACATACAAACATAACAAACATAGACAATAATAAATAAGTACATTTGAATTACCTTTATACCATTTTGCTAGATAACCACTTTTTTATAGCTACCTTAAAGGAACTATCGGATACCATGTTTTTAATATGGTCAGGTAGAGTGTTCCATTGGACTGCCCCTCAATATAAAAAAAGAACATTTACCCATTTGCGAATTGAATCTAAACAAAACAAGATCATTGGAGCTTCTCCTTGTGGAGTAGCTATGCATACTGGTTTAGTGGAACAGCCTTCAGAGGCAGAGTTATTTAATGTCATCAACACCTGTTTTTTTTTTTTTTTTTTTTACCCACTTTTATAAACTAAAATGTCTGCTGTGAAAATAGTCTGCTGCCCTGTCATAAAAAGCAGCATTTTTTGGTCTTCAATAATCCTGTCTGAGATGAATATTTCAGGTTTCTGGCAATGTGAGCAGGGCTTCTGTGAACAAGCATATTTCATGTTTTTCCTCCAAATATCTTCACCAATGTAGAAACAGCCTCTGTTGCGTAACATCATGTCTATAATTGAGAAGGATGCATAGATCATCACACACTGGCTCCTGAAGTCCCATTTGTGCCCAGTGGACTGAAAGATCTGCAAAACAGCTGTAACGCTTTGAAGCCAAAAAAAAAAAAAGCATCTTTTCTCAGCATCAAAGAAAGTTGTAAAAAAAAAAAAAAAAAAAAAAAGTTTACATGCAAAGGAGAGTAGCTGGAAAGGATAAAATGAGGCGGTCTCATCTGTGTGCTCAGAGAAACATTGTGGAAAAGCTTTAGTTTCAGCCCGGAGCTGAATATTTGATATTACTCGCACCGTACATTTTGCTTGATGGAAATATTGCATGTGTTCACTTGTACTTCATCTGAAACAACTGTTCCCTTTAGTCTGGTTTTGTCAGTCCTTGTGCTCCTCATTTAATCCCACCGACAACAACAGTAACAGAATTACAGCTGTGATGCTTCGTCTTGGTGCTCACTGTTCCTTGTAATGGAAATTTTGCCAGTTTAATGTCAAACCCTGTCCTGCTTTCATCCCTTTCACCTCCTCACTCCTTTTATCTGGCTGTTAATTAGAAGTTGTGAAGTGATGACTCCTACTTCGGCGTAATTAATCCAAGGTCTGCAGTGGCCATACACAGCACATCATTGTCAGCGTTGGTCACAGAAGAGCAGCGTTCAGGAACAGAGTGAAAGTGTAAATGGGCTTGTGCGAGTAATCAGGAGGTCTATCTACGCATCTTGAAAGGAACAGATGAGTATTGATGGCAGCCTCCAGTAAGGAGAGACACAAACTCTCTTCACTCTTGAAATTAAAATCTCACCCACGTAGAAGATTCTTATATTTTGTGAGTACTTTTGCAGGTACAAAATGAAAGTGTAGGGTTTGTTAATATGACAGAAAAGGGTCCAAAAAGGAGGTGACCCTGTATTTTTGATACACGTGTCAAAAGAGAAAATGTGGGAGAAAAAAAAAAAAAAAAAAGCAGGTCTGGTTCCAAGTCTTCACATTGTTAAATTTACTGACCTACTTATGAAAACCTGGCTCTCATATGTGCTCCAGCAGTCCTGAGCCTTTCAATTTAAACTTTTCATCCATTTTTAACGCTAAAAAACTCTGCTTTCTGTATGTTTTGTGTCTTCTTTTTCATATAGACAGTCACCACTGTGCTGCACTAACCAGCCACCAGCACCTAAAAACAGCATTTAATAACTTTTGAACCACTAAATTTCTTATTTCGATGTTCAGAGGCTCCATAATGAGAGTGGAAAACACCATCATCTTCTGCAACATTGTCATTTCATAAGTGATGGTTGTAAATGCATGTTGTTTCATTGAGTTGATGATATATTTTGCTGAAAAAAAAGTCCTTTTCCTTCAGTTTTGCCTATTGAATTACAATAACATTTGCTTTTACTGCGTTTTATGAACATGTACATAATTAGTGAATTAAATATAGGAGATATCTGATTTATACTGAAAAATGCAGAGGGTAAATATTTCAATAAATGGTCATAAATCACATGGGAAACACTTTGGATGTTTCCACAAAAATGATGTTCTATTTTATAAAGTCACATTAGAGGCACTAATAGTCTGTATTTCCCATACACTAATATAAAACAGGTAATATTGTCCCACACATGTTAATTAGGCTCTTATTTCTCTAACTCATGAATTAGAGATTTCATGAATTGAAATGTTCTACTAAATATTAGAAAATGTCCAGATATACAAATGATGTTTTATCTGTTTAATATCCCCTGAAAGGGTGTGATCTGCATAATTTCAGTGTATTTCAGTGCATGACAATGTAAGTCATAGAAATACTTCATTTATTATGTCTGGTGCATTCATTGTAAATCTGCAAAAACGGTTTTAATCCAGGATTTAGAAATTAATTATTAAGAGAATGTTTTCAAGATGACCAAGACGGATCAACTGTCCACTATTAAAACCCAACACAAGCCTCATATTAAACATATTTATATAAACATATTTATTAAGCAGTGAGTAACCACATATCTGCAGCTGTAGCAGTGACTCATGTTTCTGGAGGGTGACAGTAACTGTGTGATGACTTATTCGTCAAGTGTTTATTCATAATTGTCTTAAACTTGATACCTTGTCCCTCAGGATAAATGACAAACAGAGAGTTCATTTACAGATACATCAGTGGAACAGGGGAGGCACTGTTTTAAGAAGCCACAGCTGATTAAGTTTGAGTTGTTTTGATGCTCGTACGCATGAAATCTGTCACTGATTGTGATTGTGCGCCGCTGATAATATTTATGAGGTGTTCTCAGACAGGTGATTACAGTTTTGCTTGTGATTAGCATCATTAATGTAAAAACCAGACACATAACTTATCAAGAGTTGAACAAGTCAGAAGTAAAGTAATAGGAATATTGAATATTTTATTTTCTGATGCATGTGATTATTCAAAAAGAGTTATTTAATTCTTTACTGTTTTTATTAGAATATTTTTGTATTTTTGCTTAATATGTTTGGCTCTCATACTGTAATTGCAATATATTTTTACCTTATATTGAATGAAAAATGCTTAAAAAACCAAAACAATAAAGGCACCCACCCTCTGACACTGTTACCATACAAGGGTTACATGTGGTCCAGATATAAGTTCTTAACAAATATGAACAAAGCCTCATCCACTAGTTTACATTTAACAAATCCTGATCCACATTAGTGTGATTTTTCAAACCCTCTACAGTGCATAGGAAGTAAAAATATGCAACATTGATGTAGGGATGCACACATAAATCTACCAAACACTGGTCTAAGCCAAATATCAGTTCTGATGATGACTCGGGTGATGAATTGCACTGATGGCAGCAGATGATGTTTATCTATTGTGTTATATTCAAGTTCGTATGATTGAATTTGTGCTGAGTGATGAAGGCACTGAAAGACTTTCAAACAAGTCTGTTCTGTTTTTTCCTTTAATGTTTAACCCATAAGGACCCAGTGTGACTTTTGTGTCAGTTCCGAAATGTAGTTCTCTCTCTATTTAATGTTTTCTAAGTAATTTATCACCATATATTATAATATTATCCTCTGAATATTGGATTTTTTCCAATGAAAATCATCTATTTTAATTAGTTTCATTCACTGATCATAAAAAGTTCTGATTAAAGACAAGGGTTATTATGTCAAGTCTAAAAAAAAAAAACTGAAGGAAAAGTGACTTAAAAGTACAATATATCATGAAAAGTGTGTCCATCCACTGTCGTTGATCAAACTCCATGAGTTTTACTGGTGAACCAATTTTATAGAAGATGACTCTGTTTCCATGGTAACTATCGAGCCTCTGAACATCCAAATGGGTCATATCCGATGACCATGAAAAGATGACAAACTACATTTTACACCAATTATTTACTTGTATTAATAGGATTAATGGATCAACAGTTTAGATCAGTAGATAGATCAGTGGATGTTTGGGTCTTTAGAGAATAAACATTTCAAACAAAATAGAAACAGAAACATTACATTTATTTTTTTTTAATTTTTATTTATTGCTATTATCAGCAAAAGACAGGTAAATAACAGTACATAACAAAATTCACCTTACATAAATGTATGTATGAGATTTCAGCATATAATAGTAAGAGGGAAAATGCAGCCTTTAATGTGTACATCTTCCATTCATATAAATGTACATTCCTCAGGATTACAGTATAAAGATAAATCTATAAATACGCATTCCTAGAATCATTGGTTTTAACACCACATAGCAGCTCAGAATTTTACTACAAGTGCATCCCTACTAGCAGCCTCCTCTTTGGTGACACTCTAACCTTCTTTTTCAACAACAGGTGAACAACATCTGCTCATGCCGTGTCAGTCCTAATGCACTCAGCATTCAGTCTTTTCTTACATATGGGACTATATGTGTCACGCTATCGGTCATCCCCTTTACTCTACTCCTCAGCTCCCATCCTCCCATCCTCTCCTCTTGCTTACCTTCCCCTTTACTCTTTCCTTATTCAAGGGATGCAGAAGAGAAACGTACAGTATGCCACCTTATCTGCCGCTGCTGCAGCAAAAGCCCAGTGAACTCAGCATGTGACACTTGAGATTAATTTAGAGAGGGTTTCTGTTGTCTAAGGCAGAGGAGAAACAAACAAGAGCAACCATGCATAACATGTGGTGAAGAGCTTGGGTAAATGGTCTCATTTGGTCCAGTGTTCACCTTCTTCAAAGACAGTTTTTGCACTTGGCTAATTAAATTGATGGACTCACACCCTTGGGTTCATTTCTCAGCCCATTGTGTTGGATAGTTCGTTAAATACAATGTGACTTGCTAGTCTTGGGAAAAAAAAAAAAAAACATGCTCTAAGTGGACTTGGTGATGTTACAGAAGCAGCCCTGTAGTGACTTAGAAATGGCACAGAAAGGGTTGATGTTGGAGGAGGGGTGGAGGACATGATGGTGCAGCCTAGGGGCAAACCAGCAGGGGGAGAACAGTGCAGTTAAGCCTTCAAGATACTATGTTTATTATTATGAGAGAGAGAGAAAAAAAAAATCCATGTGTGTTATTCCTCGTAGCTAAGTATTTTCACTCTTTGTTACCAGTTAAAGCTTTGGATTAAGTAGGTGATGTGCTTTACATAATTGCCTGTCACATTCATCGTAACTAAACACAGTTATTTTGTGCAATCAGGGTAATTGTTCCCATTTACCTGTATAAAAACAGCTGAAAAGAAATACCATGTTACATCACTATTCATTATTTTCCACTGTTTTAGATTCTTCTTGGTACCTGTCATTATCTGTAATTTCTTTATACATTTCTGTATGACTTAGTATATTTATGTTATTTATGTAAAATATGTCCTGTTTATTTTTATTTATACAGGCAAATGCATTTCTATAGCGTGTGATTCTTCATTACATGTATGTATGTGCATAAATTAGCTATTTCTGGGCTGATATTAATGATATTATAATAGTGACGCTATTATTGTTAATCTTCCCCTTGTAAGTTGCTTTGGGAAAAAAAGCATCTGGCAAACGCAATTTAAAATGTAAATGAGGCTAAGCTAAGGTAAGGTAAGCTAAGCTAAATCAGCAAAATCCTAATAAATATCAAATACCATCAATAAATGTGTCATTAGTAAAGTGCAAGAGGTGTGCACAACCACCCATTTATCAAGATGAACAGAAAAACATTAATTATTTCTATGACAATCATCATCTAAAATGTTGTCATGACACTCATAAGTTGAATATTTCTGATAATGCAGGAAAGAAAAAAACAGCAAAATATGACTAGATGTGTCAGAGAAAGCAGAACACAAAGCTGTTTCCATATGATATAAATCCCTGTCTAACTGTCTGTGTTGTTTACTGGTGAAAGGCCAGCTTGTTATCATCACTCACTGTTTGACAGCTAATTTCTTTTGTCTGGTCAAAAATGCATAATTCTCTCTGAAACATCATGCAGTTAAACTATCATCTTGTTAAAGATTTGTTTTCATGAACTGCCTGGGCTAATTTAGGCAGATGGAAAGAAAGCAACCTGCTGAGAGGTGTCACTTATGTTAAGTGCTTGAACGGAGATCTGAGAAAAAGAACAGTTTTACTTGAATTTCACATCACAATCCCATTTCTTAGTTGCTCACCGTCGTAGCTCAGTCTCCCATTCCATTTGACAGGTTATTGTGATGCCTGTAGGAGTATCACTAATGATTGTTAAGGGTGTGAGCAGCTGATTTCCTTTGGATTTGAGAAGCATGATAAAGTGCATCCGACCATCTCTCTGTGCATGTGCATGTGCATGTGGACTTTCATGAATAGTAATGTGTAAGTATAGAAAACTCCCCAGATGACGAATCCTGACGTTCTCAGATCTTAAAACACTGTAAAGTTTCAGTGTGGTACAATACAAACTGTTCTGAATGATGAGTAGGGTTTCAAAGAAATGTCATGTTTCTTCAGTCATGTGTTCTGACTAAGCACACATAGTCTTGAACACATTTAGGTTTACTTAAGAAAAAAAAAAAGAGATGGCATTCAGCTTTTGGGCTGTATACATTAAGTCAAAAAGCTGAAATCTAGACTTTTCGCTTAATCTACTTCACTGAGAGATAATATGATAATATGTTTAAGTATAAAAAAACTAACTCAGATGTATGCGAGTGTATGTGTTTATTTATGTATGTAATCCATAACCAAGGTATTTAGACCAGTGTTACAAGTAGTAAAATGTTCATAAAAGAAAAAAAAACTATAACAGTAAATGTAATATAAAAGTTGAAATGCGTCACTGTTGGGTGGAAACCTCATAAGTCCATTTTTGGTCTTTTTTTTTGGGTCATAAAATAAAAAATCAGCCAGTCTTCACATTGGCCTGACAGAACATTTAACTAACAAAAAGTGTTGGAAATGGCTTGTGACTACACCTCTTAACCCCATTCATTTATTTAGTATTTACATTGTTTTCCAATTCCCAGAAAAATCACCATTTAGGACATAAAAGGTCACCCAGCAGCAACAAATTGCATATTTAATAGTTTTAATTACTTTGTCTTGCATTCAAAGATATGCACAACAACAAACGCTAAAGTAATAAATCCTCATTTGCAAATTAAGAACTGTTCAGTAATTACTTTAAACATGTGGCTTACAGTTATTAACAGTAATTCTTTAATTTATTTAACACGTTGACATATGGGGATCCACAGGTTCTAGATGGGGTAGTTTTTATACTGTTGTGTCACCACCATAGCATTCTGGGAATATAAACATCATTGTAAGGCTATTGTATTCCAAAAACAGGAATATCTCCCAAAATAGTTGTGTTATGATTTTCCATTCATCTCCAAAAACCACATGTGAGTTTTATTCTGATGCAAATGACAAGACTGTAATCCATTCCAAAAATGTATTTTAAAAAAAAAAAGTTAATTTACATCATGTCAGACCGTAGGAAAATAACGATATACTCATGAACTCTGTAAGTCATCTTCTTCTTCCTAATGCTGAGAGGTCATACAATACATATACACAGTGATGGTGCATTAAATAGCAGTGAAGAAAATCAGAAATTTGCAATTTCACACAAATAAACTTATAAACATTCATTCTTATTATCCATTATCTTATGGCTTTTACATCTGGTCTTGTCAACCGACCATTTTCACTACTGCCATCCTTGAACAAAAATACATAAGTACAACAAACTGCAGCAGACAGCTTTTTCTGGAGTTTGTGTGGTTCTCAAAACACACACACATACACACACACACACACACACACACACAGAGAGAGAGAGAGAGAGGCCACTTGACTTTTAGTAACACCATTTATCATTCTACACTGTTGCATATGAAGTTAGAATCAAATATTTTTCCTTTTCTCATGAGATGATTGTAATATTATTTATTCTTGATCAATAAAGTATAATGGGACCCAGTATGTAATCATCACCCCTTGTCAAAAGTTATTTATAATGTCAATAAATGCCAATTAAAAAGAGGAATGTGTCTGAAAACAAATTTAATCTAACTTTGTGGGCACCGGTGCATGAACTAAACCACAAATGTTTATTTACTTAAGGGAAGTTGTAATTAGGAAATACTTGAATACTTCCAAGGGAAACTTTGAGTCTCACAGGACCCTCCCCCAGCACAGACTTTCTGTCAGACTATTTTAGAAAAAGTACTGTATGACCTAATATAAGGTTTAATTAAAGTATTAAATCAGGTGCTCTGTGATGAGGATGTAGTCAACTGGCGCGAGTAGAGATAGCCAAGGGAGCAAGTCTTCCCCATGCATGTCACTATAAGTCACTATTATAACCCCCCAGCCCCCAGCTTACAAAGTATTCTACGTGGGTCAGGAAATCAGGCAATTAAGGGAGCTGTGGACATGGATGAGAGCCGACAGCCAATGGGGGAGTGCAGAAGGAGCCAGGAAGGCTTGTACCTCCTCTCCCCCTCAGGGATCTGACTGGTCCACATCCTTCAGCCCAATACATGCACAGAACAACCACTTAATCACAATGCTTATTCAAATCAACCCAATGCACAATCCTTCATTCGCTTAAGTGTTTTCCATGCACAATTATTCCACACTTTAACCACAGTAGTTTGAGAGAATGTGGATTGAGCATTTCAGTTTTCCCCTAATGTCCCCCCCCCAAATAAATATGTTGATTGAAAGAGTTTTTAGTGCCATTTGAAACTACATTAGTTTACATTTAAGTGGAATAAAATGTCCGTCCAGGCTTTAAAAAGGTGAGAAAATATGCTGTGATTAAGTCCCTTTGCCCATTTTTCCGAAACACTTCGAACTTTCAACATCCAGTAGTAGTCATTTACAATGTTCTGTGTGTTATAATACTACTAAAATGGCTCCAGTTTCTAGCACAGGTGTGAGTGGAATTACTGCAATGACCCAAATAAAGCCTATAAAGCACAACGTCTCCGGTTTCAGAAACCGTCTGAATTTTTTTCAGTTGCAGACACAGTGAAAAAATTGCAGCCACCCAAAATGCATATGTGCAGGGTGTGTCAGCAATGCCACATTAGGTTTCAAAGAGTTACACACTTCTTCCCAACGCTTTTCGGGCAGGTAAATGAAACTATTGTGCTGTTCTTCTTTCTAAGATAGTCTTGATTGTTGATTTTTGTATTATTATTTATTTTTTACTTGTTCGCATATATGCTAAATTTCATTGCATGCTCAGAATAAATAACTCAATCAATCAAAGAGTTAATTGTGAAGATGTGGTGACAAATACTGCTAGAGTTTTCAGTGTCTTTACAACTTTTCTTTACTTATGTTATACTGCTATAGGTCTTAGCTGTGCAAATTTTTTCATGAAATAATTCAGCTATAGATGCTGAGTACCTCTCTTCTTTTCCTCAGTGGGCATTTAGTGTAATAACTGCGCAGGATGGAGCCTTATTCAGGTGGCATTTGTCAACCATGTTACTTACACCAGGCTTATAATGAGGAGACTCCTTTATAATGAGAAGTGCTCTCAGTGGAGTGATAAATTGCCCCCATTTTTGCTGTTCCGTCACCCACACATAAGGACATCAGCTCTTCCATAAACCCTGTAACAAGCTCACAAAGCTGTGCATTTCCAGCTTTGGAAACGCAAGGGCATCGAGTTCTATTTTTGTCCAAGTGACTGCTCACCGTTTGCTGAGCTGCTTGGACTGTTTAAGGTTGGACTAAGGAGTGGAGATGGAGGACAGAATAGAGTGTGAATTTTCCACTCCTGACAGCACTCCCACCTGCTCCTGGCCTTTTGAAGGTTCTCCAAACACCTGCTGCTGGAGAGGATGGAGGATAGGTCTGCTTGTGATCAGACCCCACCTTGATGAGTGTTGAAAGCAAACTAGTTGAAAGCAGCATCCAATCTAAACACATCAAAGAATGAGACAAACAAATGTGAGGATATGATAACGGAGGCCAGAATAACCTCTTCATACCACTTGGCAGAGAATACCATGTCTCGCTGCAGCAACAGTCATCTGTATTTAACTACTTACCTGGCTTTTGAACCTTTATTCCCTTCTTCTAAATTATTTACAACAAAAGGCAGTCCTATTCCCATTTCTGACTCCCCGCCTTCATTATTTTCTAGTAAAAATGATTCATATTGCCAAATCTCTGCATAATTGAGGTGTAGTGTCTCCCGTGTATTATTTTACTGTTTGCTGGTCTCATTTGCGCACAGGATGTTCACAGATCTGTCAGCAGTCTCCATGGCACCGTCTGCAACGAAGATGGAGATTAGTTGAATCTCTCATTTAAGGTCCCACATCGCTAGTGAGGAGACAGTTGAGCTGTTTATGTAAGAGTAGAGTGGGGAAAAAAGATGGCAACAGGTCCTTTATTGCCAACATCCACAGCAGGAATCTGGGTCTGGCCAGTACTGCATTTCTGATAATGTTGTTTTCATCTATTTTATAAGTGGTTTAGGGGAGATCTGCATAATAGCCTGGCTGTTTATGACTAAAGGTCGGAATTTTGATTACCTGTGCAGATACACACATAGGAAAGTCCTGATAATATTAAAAATCTCCTTTCAGTTTGTGTATCCTGATTAATTGGCAGGAACACAGAGACTTTCATCTCATTTACAGAGAGGGAAAAAAAGATTTCCTGCTTGGGGGATCAATAAAGCTATATAAAAAATTCAGGGAAGAAAGAAATTCATCGGGGCCTTGTTGAAATTCATGTTGCCATTTGATATTCATGTTAATTAACATCAGCTAACTGCCTGGATATAAAATAAAGCACCTGCAATGCGCCAACATGAATGCTTTAATTTTACTGCAACACATGCATACATAACACCATATATTCCCCAAACATGCAGATTGTGGCTTTTTTTTTTTTTTTTCCCAGGACACTCTACACTCATTCAAGCCTTTTGGCACTTCACAGTGACTGATGGAGAGCGAGTGCCTCAAAGTGTGAAAGAACATTAACAATGTCTCTCAAAAGGACAACAAAAGAGAAATGATCACATGGACTCATCATTCTGCTTTTTATTGTGTGTGTGTGTGTGTGTGTATGTTTGTGTGTGCTTCTGTCACTATGTTTTTTGTTTGTTTTTAAGTGTACACAGTCTGTATTTCCAGACTATGTGGGTCACTCCATCACCCTTCATTACGGCTGTCCCACTTTTAGCTTCACTGCTGGGCTGCACTTTGATTTCTTGGCCATTTTTCATCCAAAACCCAAGCAGGTGTCACTAAGTCAAAACTGCATCCATGACTTTGTGAGGCCACATTGCCCTCTTTAGGTGAACAGCAGGCTCTGCAGTCAAAAAAAAAAAAAAAAGGATTTAAGTGAGGGCAGTGTATGTATCAGCCTTATATTCCCATTGTGTTCATGCATGTACAGTCATTTTTTCCACAGCAACAAATTATATGAAATGTGTCACATATTTCCAGTTTGTACTCATAAATCCCTTCTTTCATTGTAAGATAAAAGCTTGTTGTGAGAGGAACAAAATGATCAAAATCATCAAAAAGGTTATTTTCTTAATAAGATTTTAAAGTTGTTTTGAAATGAAAGGACTACCTGATGTATAAAGTTACAGCTTATACCCAGATGCTCCACA
This sequence comes from Maxillicosta whitleyi, assembly GCA_029822895.1. Classification (NCBI taxonomy): domain Eukaryota; kingdom Metazoa; phylum Chordata; class Actinopteri; order Perciformes; family Neosebastidae; genus Maxillicosta; species Maxillicosta whitleyi. The sequence goes on along the minus strand of JAPSES010000097.1, from coordinate 12,291,191 downwards.
CTCAGGTAATTGCTTGATATGAATGCAAGTGATGAAGAAAAGCTTTTGGAAATGCTGCATGTAATTACAGCAATTGAGAACAATTTGAATAATGTTAAGCACAGTGAGATAAGTGATGCTTAAAGAGGAGAGAGCTTCACCAAAACAGCTGGCATGCTTTTTCATTTTCAGAGCCAGAGACAGCAATGCAACCAAAGATGTATGAAATGTCATTGCAGTTGGACAGGTGCAAAATGAACATTTATTTCAATAAAATGGAATATCATAGTAGGTTTATGCAGTTTGAAGATATAGAACATATTCTACTTATAAGCTTTGCACATTTTCATAGTGTAGAAATTACAATGAAAACTGACCAAAATATATCAAATGTAACATTAAAAGAGTCAGAAAATTACATTATTTATTTTATTTTCAATGGGGAAACTATCAATCTGTAACATATTATATTTCACAAATTACCAATATAATATTGGTCTTATTTATTGTGAATCAGGTGATATAATCAATAATTTAAACCTCTTTTGTTGTAATGTTATCATTGGGTCATGATTTATATAAATCAATCAAAATAGGTAACCTTACGAAAACTAATTACTTTATGTGCAGCATTGTAAAGCAAAAACAATGATAAAAAACAGCATTTGCACTCAAACAATAACACCAATAAAAATAATTATAATAAATTAATAAATTGAACATAGAACTACAATAGGATTGGAGAAACATATCCACATGGATGTAATACTGTATAACAATCAAACAGAATATATGTTTAGACCAAAAAAAGGTTGCTAATGTTGAGTTCCTGGGGGGGGGGGGGGGGGGGGGGGGGGGGGGGG
>JAPSES010000097.1:12216617-12281247 GCA_029822895.1 Maxillicosta whitleyi | reverse complement strand
TATGGAGCTAGATCCTGAAGAAAACCACCATTACGGAAATGTGGATTTGTTCATTTCTTTGTTAGCAGCATGTAATTTACATTTCTTTGGGTATGTTTCCAGTGTGAACTGTGCTGCTTGGCGGAGGTTTGTGCTCTGAGTGCTTTTCTAGTTGTTCATGTTATGTTCCAGTACAATTCATAGATGTAAATATTTTCATCATGTAATTACTCTTTTTTTTTTCACTCAACACTTCGTTTTTTTACTGGTCCCGCCCACTTTATACCATATTAGGCTGCATGTGGCCCCTGAACTAAAATGAGTTTGACCCCCCTGTGATATGGAGTCAGTTTCAGGCTTGTCTCAGGGAAGAAAACACCCCTACCTTACATAACCCCAGGAGCTGCACCATTCAAACACCCAGGCATTTCTTTCAATTGGGCACAGAAGACAAGCTCAGGTTTGATCACCTTTCAACTTAGTGTTGAAAGGCTGAAACACCCTGTGACTCAAAGGTAGACTACTGATGATGTGTCCCGAAATTTCCATCCTTCCTATGTCTGAGATACAGCTCTCATCCCATCGCTTTCAACATCAAGTTAAACTTCACGTGCATGACATCTATTGGCACATTGGACACATTTAACATCATGTCCCGTGTTTCATGATTCTTATGACGTGTAGACTCTATGTACACAGGAAATGACAAAAAAATATAAAATATACAACATATGTAACAAATACACCTTAAAGCATCCATTCATTTAATTCAAAAATGCATAAACCTCCATTAACTCCATCATTTATTGATTCATTTTTGCATATATTATACTGCTTTAACAAGTCATGCACTGCTGTCACAGAAATTCCTTTGGTGAAAATCTTATTAAATTTCAGTGTCTGTCTATTATATAAGGACATATATATACAGTACATATGGAATTCCAAATGGTTTAACTCCTCCCTCATTCACCATTTTTTTTTCATATCAGACAAACACTGGAGACAGATTAATACAATCGTCCTTGAAAACATCCTGTGACCCTGACATCTGTCATAGTAAGAGCTTCCCAGCTCTGAGTCGACTTAATAAATATGCGATACGGTGTCTCCTTTCAGTTGTTTGCATTTTCCTACATTGTGTGATGCTTGTCTGATTCTTTTAAGTTCATGTCAATATCTTGCATTGTTGTATTTTTTCCCCAATGTTTGCCTGATTTCCTTTAAACATTGTCTCAATACTAATGTCTTATATTCTTTTTTTTTTTTCTTTTTTTTTTTGCATTGCCTTGCTTTGCACGCTGCCAATGTCATTCCTTCGGGATTTGAGTCAGTTCTGTCTGCTTTCTCAGGGCTAACTATGAATGTTATTTTGTTGTTTTACCAGCTAATTCAACATCTGGCCTGGGGACTACAGGTGAAAATTATCCATTTGTAAAATTATTAGCTGATTACCAGTTATGCATGGTTGGTTTATGCTTTAATTGGTGATCTAACCTTTGTCTGTTGTGTATATCAGTATGCAAATTCTTCTTGTTATTCTCTTGTTTACATTAGAATATAATACATCCTCATTATAAGTCAATAAAATTAGGTGTAATTATATGTAATTCCAGTGGCTTCATCAAGATTTAATATGGGAAGAGCTCATTGGTGCGGTGACTGAAAACACTAGTGTAATTCTAGAGCTCCTTAATAGTAATTACATGTGTTTTTTTGGTTTCTAGAGTCAGAGATTTTCTGCTCCCAAAGAAGGAAATACATTTCATCTGTAATCATAATTATCAGTCATATGAGTTGTTTAAAGATCACTTGACCTGAAAAACAGACTCCCTTATTATTCACCATTAAAATCATTCTTTGGAGTGCACTAGAACCTTTCAGTGTATGAGGAAAAATAATATCAGCTCTACTTCTATTGTCTCTGGGTAGAAAAAGACATTTAGAGAGAAGAGATTCAGGCTGTGCTGATGCAGAAAACTCAAAGGACATAACTTTGTAAAAAAGAAGAAAAAATCTTTTCTATTGCTCACACACATTTATCTCTTTTTATGTACAGTATGTGAATATGTGTGTGCGTGAGAGAGTTGTCGTGTGCAGTCTCAGAGCACGGACGAGTTTGATCCTCCTCCGTGTTCAGAGATAAAAGTCGATGAGTCACTGACTGGGATGTTTTAATGATCTCATCCGCTCCACCTATTTCCACCTCCCTGTCTTTCTATCAATAATAGCATGTATTCTGAAAATTACAACATGCTTTCCCAAAGGCAGCTGGCAGCTGCAGAGCCCAAAAGACTCAACTCGAAAGATAGACACAAAAAAGTGACACAGATTCTTTCATGGCGACACGCAATAACATAATTCATAGCTGACATGTTTGTAATGTTTATCCATCAAACATCCTGTGCTGCTCTTTTAGGTCGTTCATTGTGAGTTCTTACACTTCATCAGTTATCTCGCATCCGCCGTTCCTGACATTTCCCATTTGGAAACCCAAACACAGTGGAGTGGGAAGCGATGGAAAATAGTGAAAGATCCAGTGGGTTTTGTTGGTGATGGATGTCAGAATGGGTCTGGGCAGTAAGTGTTTTTAGAGCTCCCTGTCCTAGTTAGGCAAGGCAGGGGATTCTAGCTTGAGTGTGAGTTAGAGTCTAAGCAGTGAATTATTCAGTGCAGCTTCCTTTAGGCATGCCCACACTCAGCAGCTTTTACACATACATGCAGAACCACTGCAGACATGTATGTCTTTAAAGACATTAAAGCAGGGTCAGAGGCACTTTCTGAACAATACTGAGCAGTTCATATCACATCTGTCTCTTCTAATATATCGTCTTGCTGTGCAGTGTAGTTCCACTAGAGTAAAACACTAGTGACATGTGGAATGACATGATAAAAGTAAAATAAATAAATAAATGCTGTCAAATATAATTTTAGCCAGCCAGCTGCTACCACAGAATGTGTCAAACAACTCTCAATATGGATTGTCACTTCAGGTTTCAACATCTATCACTGTGGTTGCTCAGACGCTTTAGTAGACAAGAGTCAGGGGAAACACACGTGCTCATCTAACACCTCTGTCATGGATGAGCCTGAAAATGTTATCAGCTATTTCCACAGAGTCTCACACAGTCCGGCTGAACCTCTTTGGTGACTTTGGCAAAGTCATAGACAGGGCATGTAATATTCAGAGGAGGTTTTGTGAAACTTTAGCCACCTGGCATCTAACTCAGGTCAGACTCAACAAATTTATGTTTTATGCTTCACAGTACAGCATATGCAAGTGAACATAAATGAATAAATGAATTCAGTTTGTGTGATATTTTGATTTTCAAAGCAGTTTTCAACTGTGACCCTCTAAACCTTAAGTCTAAAATGGTCTTTTTGGATGTTTTTTTTTTTTTTTTTTGATGGTAAAAATGTTAAAAATATACTGTGAGTGAGTCTTTTTGCTCATGTTTCCAAAGCACTTTAAGAACTTTAAAATCTAATAGTCATTTACAATTGTAATACTGCTAAAAGGGTTTCTTCTCTTCTAGTACAGACTTGAATGAAATTACCATAATGATCCAATAAAACTCAAAAAGTGCAATGTCTTAGGTTTCAGAAATCATTGTAATTTTTCCATTTGCACAAACAGTGAGAGTTACAACCATCCAAAATACAAATGCACAGCATGTGTCAGCCTTGACACATCATGTTTTAAAGAGTTAAAGCAACATTTTTTTTTTTACAGTGCTTAGACATATGAACCATCTATTCATTATTTTTTCAATGACAATGTAATTTATTGGCATTACCACAACCACCTTTTATTTAAGTCTTGTATAGCTTCTATTCAGGGCTTTCAGGCTGCCATTTTATTATTTTTATTTTGCTGTATCATCACCGAGAGCAATGAAATAATAGATTATAGAAAATTGAAGGAGAAAAAAAACCCTGTATTACATGTCGGGTCTGGGAAGCTTTAATTAACACTAAATACGGGGATTCCACGAAGGTCCCCTGATAAAAATGAGGATTAGTTAGTTTCATTATGATTTAATTCAGCAGAAAACACTGCAATTAGTGTTATGGCTATTATCCATCCCCGCACACACTGACTGCACCGTCCCATCACGTGTCACTGGGTCCCTTTAGAGCAGTGGGTTTTACTTGGAGTGAGTCTTTTGCCCCAGAGGGAATAAAGAGGTGTGGATGGGTGGGAGGGTGGTGGTGGGACTCTGCTGCTTTGGGACAGGGAGGTAGTGGGAGGTGATTGTTATGCTATGGGGGGGACTGATGGGGGGTGTATGACGTTGGCGAATTGCAGCTATTACCAAATTGTACGTGAGGAGAGACCAGCCAGGACGCACCTCATACAGCAGATTTGGGGAGGGAAGGCAAGTGGAGGAAGGGGGTGGGGGGATACGACAGAGGAGAGAGAGAGAGAAAGAGAGAGAGAGAGAGGAGGGGAAAAAAGAAGAAATACTCAACAGGGAGTTGGATGGATGCAAGGGGACAGAGAACAGGAGAGCGGCTCTAGACGCGTCGTGGGTCCCATCCAGAGGTCTGGTGTCTGCACCAAATCAGCTTCAGGGATGTAGTCGAAGCGGTTTAGAGCTCAGCCCATCCGAGCTCATCACCATGAAGAAACACTCCGCAAGGGTTGCCCCGCTGTCCGCCTGCAACAGTCCGGTGCTCACCCTCACCAAAGTGGAAGGTAGGGAGAGTTCTTATCGATTCGGTCCAGCCTGCACCGCGCACCGGGCACTGGGAGCTGCATGGATGATGCTCAGGCAGCCCGGAGTAGGGTTTTCCACAGAACAGGCTATCCTAAAATGACATGCATCCTTTTTGGGAGGAATGCATCTCCAAAACCCGATCTGGATGCTTCCCAGACAGGGATCAACTTTTTAGGATCTTACCGCGAGCAAAAACAGTAGAGATCCAATGAAGCGCGTAAGTTACCGTTAAATGCGTTGCAGCAACAATAAGGCAAGAAATAAACAACATCTTCACGCCTTTATGCGGTTTGGATTTATTTGTAGTGTTTCTTCTGCTTAAATGCCCCTCTAATGGGCACTAGAATGCTGTGGTCCAAATTATGATACTGGTGCATTGATTCCCTTTGGAATAAGCGCAGCCAGTCTATACAGCCTGATGAATCTTGTGCTAAATTTACAGGTCCATTGGGAGGATCTTAAGTTGTTATTGCAGCAGGGATTCCCCTCACATTCTCCACCCTCAGCCCACTGCTTGAAAAAGTCATAGCTCAAATACCAGAGCATTATGTCAGAGCAGATGGGACATGAACCCAGCAGCAAACATGTTAATGGTCCCTGTAAAATGTGCTACTGATCTACAGTGTGCTTCAGTGACTTTATGACAGATCAGTCTCCTCACGCTTTATGTCAGATCAGGAATATAATTAGGTGGCTGACATTTCCTGGTGACATTATTAGTGGGGGGACAACTCCAGTGTGATTTCTATGTATGTGTGTGTGGTCAATTTGTACCTGTGTGTGTCACTGCATTACTCTGAGCGTACATGCCCTGCTGTCTTTAACAAGTATATCTCCTGACTACATTACGCAGCTCTTCTGATGTTCTCTTGTACATTTTTTAAAAAAAAAATCTACCCCTCAGCACACAGTGTTTGGCATAAGTGCAGCGTAAACACTGAATCACACAGGAATTAGCTGCTGCTTTCACAGCACTCTTAACAGAAACAGCATTCAAAGCTCATTTGCATAAACAAAAAGATTAAATTAGGTTTTAAAGGGGTGCTGTATATAGCCTAAATGTACATCACAAGCATTTAATTATGCCTTTACCTTTTATATGATGAAATGGTATAGGATCTTTAAACGTCACATTAAAGTATACTGTATGTATGAAAAACAAGTGCTATCCCCTCATTATAATATCATATATACTATACTATATGTGTAGTAGTATTATTATAGGAGTATTTTTTGAGCACTTTGGTTTAAAATCTATCCTAGGAGTTCAACTGCAGTCTTTTAACTGTGAAGGCTAAAGAATAATTCACATCATTTTTACACTCATTGAATAATTCATTAAGACCTTATGCCGTATGAATGGAAACATTGTCATCCATGATAAAACCGCTCCTATCCAGACAGAAATGTTTCATTACTCAGTGCAACCCTGTATTGATTTGTAGTGTCTCTTTTGTCTCTATGAGGACAGGTCAATCCGAACTGTGCCAGCACAGAAAACATTCTCTTGGTGAATGCCACAATGCACTCACCCACTTCTCGAGAATATGGAAAAGGATGACTCATCCGGCAATATCACTTTTTTCCACATCCTTAGCTCTCACATGTGCATTCATCTTTGTAATGACAGGTTTATGCTCGGCTATCCTCCCATAACATCTCTTTGTATGTAATTGTCGACAGATTATTCTCACCAACAGTCTGGTCTTGTCTTGGATTGATATTCACAGTCATCTGAGGAAGAGTTGCTCTTTTACATTCCACACACATTCCTTACTCATGACAACAGTAGTATTTTATACATTAACCCTCTTTACTGATATCTTTCTTACAGATTTAAAGGTACATGTAGTGTTTCTATTGTCAAATATTTAAAAATGAGCTAAGATTATCAGTGTTTAGAAGTTTTGCCAATGTATTTTTTCTATTCATGTTCCCAGTCTCCTAGATTTATGTGACCACTAGAGGAAGCAGTGATTCACTTTGCCAGTCTCTCATGGTGAGGAAAACTAACGCTACAGGGCCTTTGATTGAAATGTCAGAAAGTGAGGAGATGGGATGAGAAATGCTAAGAAACAAGTTTTACACTCAGAGAAAGGGTTGTTTTCACCACTGGACTCAGCTCTAAATGAAAGAGAAAAGGGTTTGATGCTGAAATTGCAGTGATTCTTCTACGTGGGTGAGTTTGATTATGGATATTGTTGATGTTATTATCCTGCTAATTTATTTGCTGATCCATGGTTCAGTTCTGACCTTGTTTGGATGACTCCATACAGCTTTTTAATGGGTAATAAAACTTATCAGAAACAGAGCCAAGCTAACAGAGGTTTAATGTAAACTATCAGCCGATGCAGCACAAAATTATAAGACACAATGTTGTTTTGACTGATGTTGTCTAAATGAGTGTTAGCTGGAGGAAAACTTCATGATACCATAATCCAGATGTGTGTAAACAATGAACTTTATACTTTGTTTGGTGAGTGTCACCATCTGCAGATACAGTGAGTAGATTCATGTGGTTTTCGTCCTAATTGAGTTCTTCTTCCCCCTGCTGTTGAGAGTTCAATACGACATACAGTCATGGAAACAATCACAAGATCACCCTTGTTTTCTTCAATATAATGACAAATATAATAGACAAATATAATGATAACAACAAAAATACCTCATAACAGTTTAATTTCAGAGGTGATTTCTATCCGTTTTATATGTTTTCTTAATAATAACCAAATTCACCTCAGTTCTTACATCAATATATGTTATTGTACTGACAAAAACAGTGCTTTTAGACATTTCATGTTTTCTTTTCTGTCGGTTTTAGTCACATGATATACACAGGAGTTAATTGACTGCATAACCATGCATTTTTGATGACTTTTGGTGATTTTTACATTTTTTTTCCATGACTGTACAATCCTTTTAAAAGCAACTTTTACATTACTTTTTAATTTACAATTTTTTTAATTTACAATTATTTATTTATTTATTTTAAACACCTATCCAAACACTAGACAGTTAATAAGTCTTGGTCCTGTAAACTTTGCCTCAATAGTAAACCTGCTCTGAAAGTCACTTTGTTCTTTTCCTCTTGCCATCTGCAGTTTCATACATTATACATCATATGATCATATGTTAATGGCTGCATTGTACCATGCCGTGTACCTCTGTAGAAATGCATTTATTATTTCCACTCATTTATTCAGGTTTTTTCCCTTTATTTGTCACACTTTTGTGTATGCAGTGCAGAAGTGTACGCTAAAGTAAACACTCACATAAGCTTGAGATAGCTACTTTGCAGAATGTCACTGCATCCTCTAAAAAAGCTGCTTTCATAGATTCAACACAAAGGGATAATACATATAAAACCTGGTGAAAGTAGTTTCTAGAGTCAAAACTTGAGCTGAGCTTGCTGACTAAGACCTGTCATTGAAGCTTAACTGTGCTTCTATTGTTTGTGAGTTCACACCAGTCTGGAGTATTAACGTGGAAATACTGAAAATACTTTGTTATTCATAATTTATGAATAGCCCAGATACTAGAATATGCATGAAGCATTTCACACAGTTTTGTATGGACACTGCAGTAATCTATCAAATTTAAAAAAAAAAAAAAAAAAATAGTACTTCTAGATGCTGTATCCAGTGTCTCTGAGGTACTGGAGTCTCACAGCTGCTGGATTAGCAGCTTATCAGTGTAAATGCCACTTTATTTTCAGGGTGACTGATTGGCAGGCTGGAACACACTTATAAAGACAGTATTAACGCAGGCAGCTTTGTGATGACACAAGACTGGGAAAATAGAAAGGATTCTAAATGAGTGTGTTTTTGCGTCGAGGTGATACAGTATGGTAAATTGTTGAAGGGAGTCAAAGCTTTGGAGTTTATGATGTGAGATTTTGGCTCCACATTTCAGCAGCTGCTTTGAAGGAGGAGGGAATCACAGAGGGGTACACAGGATCAACACACAGCTTTTCAGAGACTCTGCTGCTTATGTAACATGAGCTCCAAAACCTCTGTTTTCTTCACTAACAACCTGACTGTCGAAAGAAGTGGCTTTTCTTTTTCTTCTTTTTTTACGTCTTGTTAACATCCAGTTTCACATATAACGTTGCAGCACATCATCTGTAAACAGTAGAAGACTGATGAGACACTGGGATGAAATGTGTTTGGCTCAGTTAATCCAGTATCAGATGTCTGGCAGAAGGTCGCCAAGATTTTTAAAATCAAAACAGACCCATACTTTAAGGGGAAAGGAGCAGCCAAACATCAATTTAGATATGAAATTAAGTGCAACGTCAACACTAGGCCAGTAACATGACAGCCTATTATAAAGTACATCCCTGCACCATCCTGTTTTCTTCTGGTGCTGTTGCTGTCTCTTATAGCCAACAGTTTGTTTCAGTCTTGAGTATTTACCGCCTCCTCTCTGCTCTTGTGACTAATTCACCTGACCACTGACCCGTGAATGATGATTATTGATTTCTCTTACAATGCGGTTCTAAGGACAGTGTCTTTGGGGAATATCTGTGTGGCTCCTGCGTCGTCACAGGCAGGAGCGCAGGAGTAAGAAGTTCACAGAAGTGTCTTTAATCTCTTTAATCTCATTACATGCTTTGAAATCGAACAGGCATCTTTATAAAAATGAGTCAGCACTCATACTTGCCCCAGGAAGCCGGTTGTTTTTCATCAGCAGCTGTTGTCGGCCCAACAAATCTTTCCCCCGGGCCTCCATGCACCTTGATCACAGATTATATGCGTTGAATTACTTAACTTTTTTTTTTTTTTTTAACCAACGTTGATAATAGAGCCTTTGATAATGTGCACCTTCTGTATAATTTAATGTTTTCTCAAGAGGTGACATAAGTCTTTCCTAAACTAATCCCATTTTCTCACCTTTGTAACACTATGTTTTTACTTGTAACACTATGAACTTGTCAAATGCATTACTAGTGGCAAAAGAAAAATGTAGGAACAGCTTTTTATTCCTGCATTTATTTCTCAGCTGCTGGATAACAGAACATCAGACTCTGAGTAGGATGTCACTTTGATCACATTCACCAATCTGAATAATTATCAATACAATTATCATGCAAGATGCAATTTGAATATACATTTTTACCCATGAAGTTGTAAAAATGCTGTTTTCAGATGCATGCTCCTTTTTATTCCTATTTATACACATAAGTAATAACCCTTGACCAGGTGCAATGATTACATACAGTCACAGAAAAATTATTAGACCATTAAAGTCTTCTAAAACAATCTTTATGCAATCAAGTACTAACTCCTGTGTGTGTCATGTGACTAAAACAGACAGAAAAGAAAACATGGAATGTCTAAAAGCACTGTTTTTGTCAATACAATGGCATAGATATGGATGTAAAGACCGAAGTGATTTTAGTTATTATAAAAAAAACATGGAAAATGGATAAATATCAGCTCTGAAATTAAACTATTATGAGCTATTTTTGTTGTTATCGTTATATATTTGTCCAAAAAAAAATGTACCTTTAGCTGTAACAGGCATTAAAATGAATGAATGAATAAGAAATTGAAGAAAACACAGGTGGTCTAACAATTTGTAATGTCCCAATCTTAAATCCCATTGTCACAGTTATCTCATGAGAGATAATAAATAAATATTTTATTCCAAAATTATGGACAACAGTGTATATTACTTGTGGCAACAGCAGAACACAGTGAAAGCTTTTTATTATTATATTTACATCTCAAGTGCTGGGCGACAGAAAATCAATATCTGTATGACACATTATTCCCTCTTTTCAAAGCATTAATCTTCCAATCTGAATAATTGCCAATTACATTGAAGATGCACAGTGAGACTAAGCAAACAAATATGGCACAGCGGCTTTGTGTGCTCAAAAAGAACAACAATCTTGAATGACAAAACCATGTAAATGTTAAAAAATGTAAATGTAAATTCAGTAGTTTGTTGTTAGCTTGTATTTTGAGGTTGAAAAGACATGTTATAGTTCTAATTGTTTAGACTAATATCAACCTTTCTCAAGTTCTGATCATAATTAATTAATCGTTAATTCAAACTGAAGTGCTTGATAGTGTCATTAAGGAAATTTTGCATTATTACCTTTGAGCATATTCTATTCCAAGTGGTCTCAGAGGAAACTAGACGTCTGTGTCTATCCCTTGCCTGTATTTTCAGGCTGTGACACCCACATTTCAACTAATCACAGGGGTTTTTAGACAGGTAGGAGGGTTAAATGCATGATTGACAGCCCTAATCACCAGTCAGAATCCAACAGATGTGATCTATTGCAGTGGTTCTCAACTGGGGGGCACAGACAGACATCCTCCCACCCACTCACTTGGTCCCAAATTTCTTTTCAGGGGGGGCAATAGATAGTCAATGATAAGGTGAGTGGAGCTCACTTTCGCTTTCATGTTCTCACAGCTAAATCTGCAGAGCTCTAGAACCCACCATGTGCTCCTCATGTAGCTCCATCATACAACTTTGACATTTATGCCCCTCCCATGCTGCCGTTAGTGGGGTGTGGCTCAAAAAAAGGTTGAGTGCCAGAGCCCCGTCCCCTCTGGTTTTGCCCAATGGGACCTTATTTCAGACGGAATCATTACTACCATAATTTAATATAATATAAAATAATAATAATATAAATACTTTTTCCACCTCATTCTTGAAGTGTGTTTATAGAATAATAAATAAATAATCAAATGTGCCAAGGCAGTTATCGTTTAGTCTCTGTGTTGATGTTGACTCAGTACATTTCTGGCTAATAAAAATAATGTTTTATATCGACAAACATAATATGTATAAATAGTGGCACAATTCACATGTATCAAAATGGGATACACTGAAAAGGGGTCGGTCTACTTCATGTTTCTACGTAAGCATTAGATCTACAGTATGTAGGGGAGAGCTTCAGAAAAGAAGTGTGTCTTTCTTTTTTTTTTCCTCCTTGATTTCAGTGGCTGCAGCTTTAGCACCAACTGATATAGAAATTTTAATACAAAAACGCATTAGCCATATCACCTAGCCTTACCCGCATCAGCTTAACTTACATGAAGATGAATTTATTTGTGCAGTTTAGAGCGAAATGGGTCAAATATGTGCACATACGTGATAGTGAGTTACAAATTCATCAGTCATGTTAGGTCTTTTTCTCCAGAGAAATGACATAATAAGAAGAGTCTCACTTTCATCTCTTGAATATAATTGAAGTTGACTTTGAAGGTAATCAGAGGAGTGAAACTGAGCCTTCTTCTGAAGTCTCATTCGTTTTAAAAGCAGGTAAAACAGGCCTCTCTTGCTTGATTCGTGTGGAATAAATACACAGTGACAGGGCTTTTATTTTATTAAGAGGCCAAGCTTTTGTTCATGGTGAACAGATGCAGTGTGTGTGTGTATAGAAGGCTATCAGTTTAAGTTACATTGCGTCTGTTTTTTATCAGATCCACTCATGTTAAGTGGATGCCTGAATTGCTAAATTGATTCATTGTATGAGTTCATTTTAGGTCAGCTGCCATTGCCTTTTCTGCTTCATATCTGCATATTTGTGTTACATATATGCATTATCGTCTGTAATAGTGTGCCAGAATTTCATCTATGAGCAAAATCCTCTGCAAAAATGTGCAAAAGGGAAGCCCAAAGCATTAATCCCAAATTGAGTTGATCCTAAAAATCTTCTTCAGGGTGCAGGAAGGCTGTCTGTGTAGCCACTGGACTAAACTGTACACTTGTACATGCAGAAGGCTAATTATTACAAAGCTGAAATAACAAAATATTTCCACCACGCCTACAGCATTTGTTGTAATTGTGACCTGCCTGGAAATTGTGTCAGCAAAAAGGCGTGTTGTTTGCTTCGTTGCATTTCACTTCTGAAAATGACTGCGCTGGCAGTTCAGACCTTCTAAATCTTGTTTTTACTTCGATAAACTTTTGATCTTGTTAAAAAAAAAAAAGGAATCCATCATCAAACCGCACCAGTGACGTGATGGGAGAGCGCAGCATAGACGTGCGTGGATTTAGCAGAATTATGGGTTATCAGAGTGTGATATGTGCTCTCTTTTATTTGTGGCCTTGAGGCGCAGGGAGGGGATAAAACCGCTGTTTGGCCAAACACTTTCAGAGGACACCTGCGGTGGTTCTTTATCCATTACTGCAACAGGGACGCTGTGGCCAATCTTTTAAATATTGATTTGTCGCTGGAAAGTGCTGGATTCTTGCCAGTCTTTAAAACAGCAGGTTCATCACACTACATTCACTGTTATATGGGACTGCAAGAGAGAAGGAGGGATACTGTAAGACTTGGGGATAAATTGCCAGGCAGTACCCAATGTCATATATAAGTTATTGTTTTTTCTCTGCTCTAACACACAGTATACAGACAGACGACATTGTGTTTTACTGTGTCACCAACCAGTAGCACCAGAGGGCTGCAGCACTGACCTGCACTGTATCATGAGCATCTGTTGAACCAACTTGGTAGGTCATGGCTGTAATTGGCAACAAGTTTTCTACTCAGAGGAGAAGTTGCTCGATCGTCCTTGGAGGTTGAAGGAGAAGCCGTTCGGGAATTAAGGAGAATGGGATCAGTAACAGCCATGCCGCCCTTGTCTGCCCTCCTACCTTGTCCTCAGCCCATGTGGCCCCACCTATCAGCTGGTGGAAGCAGCGGGGTGTGTTTTCTGCCTGTCTCTGTGTGGTGTTATTGAGCGAGACAGTTCGTCAGATGAGTCGGCTCTGGTGTGTTGAAAGGCCTCAGACTGACAGCTTGGCCTGACCAAACTGTCACAGCCAAGTATCACAGACTCCCACTGTCCGTCAGACAGAGACATTACAAAGACAGTGAATGCTGTCTGCACGCCGCCTCTCTGTCTGTCCTGATAAAACGAACAACTTACAAAATGCGATGCATAAAGTTCTCCATTTACTCTCTGTATGATTTATATAAAGCTGTTTTTCCGGCGAACACAGGCTGTAACCATGAGAGCATTTAAATCCACACTTCGACCTACATGTCAGAAATGACAAGGCGCATAAATCAACATGCCATTGAAGGATTTATTTTTAAGATATCAATCCGGTGATTGATGCTTTGTGACAGCAAAGATGAATGTGAGTATAAAGAAAGAAATTTGGATGCATTTTGATCTCATGTTGCTTTTAGCTTGTTTTCAATCATCAGTCTCATTACAGTATGACTAAGGTCTCTTCTTCATGTTCCTCAGTGAAAATTACAGTTGGCATACGACTGTGTTGAAGTATCTGCCAAGAAATCCTCTTCGATGGTTTTTATTACTCTTTCTTTCTTTCTTTCTTTCTTTCTTTCTTTCTTTCTTTCTTTCTTTCTTTCTTTCGAGTGCTTGAATGATGGTCTTTACTTTCCAACTGATGGTTCATGAAAGTCTTTATTTATAAAGTGTAGATTTTAAATGACTGAATAAATGAATGAATGAATAAACCTCTGAACACACCATAAGCACTTGTGCCTTTTCAACCAGGTGCTAGGTAAACAAACTACAACCTTTCTTTTGATCGGAAGAAAAAACTTGCGCACATTCACAAACATCCCCTTCTTTAAACTTCTGCCCCCAAAATAAAAGCATCTTTGAAATAAAAGCACTAATCTGACCAAATGACCCATGATCAATATATATCATCAGAAAACCTTCATAAACAAAACAAAACAAAACAAAAACATCATTTACACTTAGAATGTTCCTTGTTTTCTCAATCTACTATATTATTGAAATTGGACTAAACTTAAGAAAGTTAAAAATACTAACATCATCCTTTTTATGCATCGGCTCCATAATGTTAGCAGTTTGTCCTTGGCACATGCCTTATCCTTCCACCAAGTTTCATGAAACTGTGTGTAGTAGTGTTTACGTAATCCTGCTGACAGAGTAAATAAGTTGCACAAGTCAATTCATATTCATCACCAAACTGAGGCACAGTAAGACTGGAAGACTCACTTTGAAATGTATTTTGGTGATTGATCTGTTTACCCTCTTAGATCACTGAGGCAGAGCACTGCGGTCTACACTTATTCCCATAGAGGTGTCACCCAACAGACAAACCACTGTTTACCTCAGTATCTCCCACTTAGCTGAGGTCCCAGCAAAGCTCTCATGACAGTCACATGGCCACTGTGGCGAACTAACACACTGCTCAGTGGTCGAGGAAAGCCCCGTACTATTCACGCCCCTGCCTGTGACACTCTTGTTCTTGCACTTGGAGAAGCGGGGTGGTGGAGAGAGTGGGGGATGGCGTGGGCGGTGGCCTGTTCAGGGAGCAGCGCTATACAGGGATGTAGCGGGGCTTTCTCGGCCTGTCACAGCCAGGTTCTGTGAAGTGTGAGAGCAGGCAGTCAGGCAGGGCTCTGCTGGCACGTTTGGGATTTGCAGCTATCAGCAGGAGAGATCTGCACTGCAGAGACTGCAGGGGGAGGAAAGAACAGAGTGGGAATGAAGCTAATTGGAAACAGGGAAGTATGGACTCAGATGGAAAAAAAAAAACAGGAAAACCGGGTAGTTAAAGGACAAATAAATCTCAACACCGTCTGGTTTGACCCTAGTGGAAATAGGACATAAATTCAATACCTAACCGAGGAGGCGCTGAGGTAAACATTAGAGGCAGACAAATACTTGTATAAGATAAAGATTGATTTACTGTGCCTTTAGCAGTGAGACTCATTACTCATAAATTTAGGTGTAGAGGTGACCAACAAAAGTCAATTGATCTGTTAAAATGTTAATTACGGAACAAAGGCATATTTTGTTAAAATGGGAGTAGACAGCCACCACTTTAGTAAGAAAATAAGGAACATATACAAATAGGACAGATTAAGGATATATGATGATTTTGTAAAGGTTTATTATGTGTTACATATATTTAATATAAAAGTATTTAAATGTGAATTTATTAATTAATTAATCTTTAACTTTACTTTTTGTCAGTAAATGTTTAATGATTATATTTTTTCTATCTTTAAACACGATCCAGATGTTACCTGCTGATACTGAATATAAAAGCCCCAATAGAGCTGAATGTAGGGATGAATATATTTGAGAAGGCATCAAGGAGAAGTCATGTACAGCTGTCAGAGCAGATCCAAGCTTTGTCCTGCAGAGAGACCAAACATTCTTTTGCTGTCTCAGTAATTTCACAGATATCCGTTAGTTCCATTCAAGTACATTTGGACATAGAGCATGCTGTGAAGATATGGTCGTGCAATGTTGAATTAAAGCTCTTCTTTTTATCTGCTTTGGTCTGTAATAGTATCACTATAGTCCTAATTTTAAAATATTGTAAGATATGCACATAACGTGACTGGAAGCTGCAGTAAGTGCAGGTTACTTGTGGTACTGCAGTTGACCTTCACAGTTATTTGATTATGATCTGATAAGGTTAAGAGCTTTCACTTAATCATTAGGCAGTTAAAGGTCGAGACTCTTTCTTAGTGTTTCTGTCATGGTAATTATGGCTTCAAATGTCATTAGTAGAGGTACTTTCCTATCTGTCTGAGCCGCTCCACTGGCCCAGGTCTCTCATACTGATGAGTTCAGTTGTGCCTCATACTGTCCATCACTGGTAGTCAAGGTTGATGCATACAGTAGCATTAGTCACTGTCAAGCTAGGTGCAACAGTTACATAGTTTGATTTCTTAACACTTAATATTTTCATTTAACACGATTTTGTTTTATTGTGACGTAGTTTCATTGAAGAATGAAGGGAAATCATAGTATGTAATGTTTGTGTGACTTCACACTAAATGTGTTGCCATGTGCCAGGACTGTAAATGCTTAGCTGGGCCTTGGTGCCTCTCTGGGGGCTGATTGGCTTGGCCCATCACTGCATTTGGAAGATTAAACTGTGCTGCAGTATGGAGCAGTAGCCAGGGCCATGAGATGTGGAATGGTGGCCTAGGAAGGACAAAAAAAAATTGGCAAGTGTGAAAAAGAGATGACCTTCACAACTGAACAAACCAATGAGGCTTGGAGCTGAAAACAGAGAAGCTGAATTCTCACCCCCGTGCCCAAGACTTTGATTAGACATCCATCTGTGTGTCTGTCTCTTTTTCATCTTTGCTGATTCATCATTCTGTTGCAATAACAGACAATAATCTTGAATCGTTTTTCATCGCTGCCAAATTTGTCCCTCAATTGTCAGGTGCTTTTACAGTTGTAGATTGTTGTGGATGCCCAAGCAACACAGTATAATTTGATCATAATTGCATCACGTAATCTTGTTTCTTTTTGCAGGGGATAATGAAAATATGAGTCTCCTGAGCATTGTGTTTAGAGCCTGGGGAAGCCGGAACATTAGCATAGGAGGCGATAGTCATCAGGGAAGTTAATCTCTGATATGATGAGACCACCTGGCAAGGTCAGAGGAGTCTCTTCCAGGAAGAATGTGCCGCCTCATTGGTTGTGATGGATGCCCCCTAATATAGCTCCTTTGTAAAATATGCAGTAAGTTGATATATTAGATGATAGGTATATTGTTTATTATGTAGTTCATATTAAACTGACTGGAGATCATCAGGCTAAAAGCACAAACACATAGAGTATGCTGACTCCAGTGTCTTGTTGATATGACATTCTGCTGTATAATATATTTTTTTTCCCAGTTTAAGTTTGATTTATGCCTGTCTTACTCATGCTTTTTGAAATGTGTTCTGCATTTCAGCATACATGAGTAGATGAATTGGTTTGATGCTTCCTGCAGCACATCATTACCTTTGGAAACACTGTCAGGGAGATTCCCCTAAATTTTACCTGTAAGAGGACAGGAAGGTGCAGAAAAATGCTGTATGAATATTGGGTTATTTACTGTTGTTCTCTTAATGCTCCCATTATGAAGTTTTGTTTCTGTTTTATTCTCTGTGGTGAAAGTATAACTACATGAACAGTTAAAATGATTTATTTGCTCATTGCTTGTGTTTGCCATGGTATATTAATGTCGTCAGTGCATGGCACCACATATATAGGGATCGAGCCAGATGAAACTGTATGAATGAATGTATGTATAATACAGCTATTGTTTTCCACAGAATAAATGTACGTATATGGTACCTATACAATTGGAGGATAAACTTGGAATGTCTCATTTCAGCTTATCAGCTTTTTCATACAGGACTGAATGAATCCTATTTGTGGATGAGACTACATACAGTTATCACAAAGTTAGTTGAACAACTCAAGGCAACAAGATGAGGTTCACTGTGGGCGTGATTGGGACATAAAACAGCACATCAGCAGCTGATTGCCTGAATTCACACTTTATTGAAGACATATGGAGGCTATCAGGTTTTGACAGGTGCAATAGAGAGTTAAGTGTTGCTGTTTCTGTGTTTTTGTGCACTCAGGAACTCTCTATCGTGCACACATGCTCAGCTGTCATTGTAACTTATGAGGTATATAAGAGGTCATCTTGGATTAGATATCAGATCTGCCCTCTTTTGTCCTCTGTTTGGCTGCATCCTGTCATACTCAGTCACCACAGCTTTAACTCTGATGCCTGATTGATTTGCCTCAAGTTCATCTAACATGTGAAAGGAACTGTGTCATCCCACGAATGCGCTTGGGTAAATGTCACAAACTAAAAAACAAAAAACAAATATCCAAGAGCGACAATAACTGTACAGTGATTTGCAGAATAATGAACCATAAAAATGCAGTCATTGTCTGCTCTCTCTTATGATGCTGCAGTTTTTGTTGGTCCCACCTGATTAGTTTTGAAGGGCAGCATGAAATATTCGCGATAAAACAGCAATGAAACACTTGTATCACATTTATGTTCCATTAAAATTAGCTGTCCCACATAATTTCTGCAGCACTGGCAAGACAAATTATACTACCCTCTCTTCAATTTCCCTATATTATTGCCTTTTGTCATATGCATTAATACTGCTCTGAATTTTTTTTTTTTTTTTTTAGAAAGATTATATAATTTCTCTTCAGTATGCAGAAAAAAATGAGTATCCATAGTTAGCATTTATCACTTACTTCTTGTTACCATTTGCTGAGATGGAAGCATGGTGATCTAGGTCATTATCACTGGAAATCAACAAAAACAAGTTATTTTTTTTTAATGATTTCAAGACCCAGATCCCACTCAATATGTTAAATGACCATACACACAACACACTCTCTTTATATTGGCAGGATGGCTTGTGTGACATAGAACACAGGATGTCAAGTTAATTTTACAGCTTAGTCAAAGTATCAGAGGCCAGAACATCTCCCAACAAATACTGCCAATTACCTGAGTTATCACCAGTTGTTGCATAAAATCTCAATGTAGGAGTCTGGTGGTGATATATGCTTTTTATCACCTCAGAAATATTGCTAAAATAGATTTATTTAGAGATCTGGAAATAATTATACAATGGCCCCCAAAACCTACCTACCCAAGGAAATCAGGATGAATCTGAATCAATGTCTACTTTTAGTCTCTTCTTAAAACATTATTTTACTAGAAAACACATCCTAGTTTTATCGCAGTTGCTTCTTTATTTCTTATCGATTAATTTGTAGGTGCTGTATCCTTTGGTGTGTTCTATCATTTTTTATTTTCTCAATTTCTGTTGTACTTTGAGAAGTCTTCATTAAATAAAAAACTAAAAAAATATATTGTGAACGTAACATTATTTTATATTTCAATCACATTAGTGTAAAATCTGAAATACTGTTTCGATTAGTGAACGCGTTAACCTTCAGGTAAGAGTAAGTTGTGTTCTAAAACTTTGTGTGTCCGTCCACAGGAGAAGACCGCACCAGGGAGAATGTGGTGGGCACTACAGATGCACAGTTGTCTGTGGGTGCACCAGGAACGGAGTCTGGCTCCAACAGACGGAGGCTCCACTGTTGCATCAGAGTAACCACGGTGCAGGTCCGAAAGGCCTTGTGGGGAGTTGCCATGGTGATGTGTGTGTGCTCTTCCTGGGCAGGCTCCACCCAGCTGGCCAAACTGACCTTTAAGCAGTTTGATGCCCCCTTCACACTCACCTGGTTCGCTACCACCTGGAACTGCCTCTTCTTTCCTCTTTACTACATCGGACATCTGTGCAAGAGTCCGGAGAGGCAGACACCCAGACAGAGATTCAGGTGAGAAGACACTTACTGCATCAAAAAACTGAGCCAGTGTTATTTATATAACATTTACTGGAAGAAGAGAAAGGACGGGTTAGAAAAGAAAGAAATAAGATAAAAAATATCGTATGAAATGGAGATGGATAAGTGTATAACTGACAAAATAATATAAATTGTAAAAAATATAATAAAGAAAGAGCAGTTATTTGGTTTTATAGCAGCCAGTAATAGAGCCAAAGAGCAGCAGAAAGCGTTTATTTTGCCAACTAACAGGTTAAATACCAATACGACGATGTCAGGGTAAAATATTTCTCCAGCGGGTAGACCAGAAGTTACTGTGAGAAAAATACCAAACAGTAAATGTCAGGTCGAGCTTATCTATAGAGGATGACAGTTGGGTGTTCATGAAGAATACAAAGATAAATCCATCATAGATGAGAAGAGCTACGATGAATCAGCATGAAACAATGTCATTACAGATCATGGTTATGTCTGTTTTCTGGGTTCATAAAAGACATTCTCACTGTTGTTGTTTTTGCAATTAAAATGCAATAAAAATGTTAAAAAGCCTTTTGAGAAAACTTCCAACTGTGAATATGCGAGCAAATAAAGAGAACCAGTGTGACTCAAATACATCACAAGCAAATGGTGTCAGGCACAACAAAGCCTCGCACATATTTGGCCCATTATAAGTAAATGGAAAGATCTTAAAATTTTATTTAAAAAAAAAATATATTACTTTGACCTACTGTTACCAACATTTAATAAGATCTATTCTATATCACTGACAGTTTATAAATTCAATTTGAAATGAATTCAACCAATAGTTTTGCTGGTACAGACATGTGAAATTTCACCCATTATAATTAAATGGGGGGAAAAACAGATTAAAAACATTCATAACATTTTTTTTTTTTTAACTTTTATCTACTTTTCCTAAAATGTAATGACATCTATAATTCTGGGTCAATGGCAATCTATAAACCAAATTTGGTATGAATTCAATCAGTAGTTTTGCTGCTAGTGATAACAAAGAAACAAATAAATCGAAACAAAAATAATACCCTTAGCCTCCCTTTTGAAGTTGGGGTAATTAAACATAATAATATGCAATCTACAGTGCCTTGTGTTCCTAGCAAAGACATCCTCAATGTTTAATCTTGTCTATACATAGATAGTTATGCACATGTCATTCCCTATTTATATTTGCTTTCCAAAAGTACACATTTATTTAATTTATATCAGGTTCCCATGCCAAATATACTTGTGGTGGAGTAGCAAACAGAGAGAATCTAATCCTAAGTGGGTTTAAAATACTCTCACAGCTGAAAAAAAAAATCCATTAATCATTGTCTTTAGAGAAAAGCCTTATCTCCGCTACCCCCTGTGTTACCTTTGTACATGAGACAAAGAATGAAGCTTCGTAGAAGTTGCGGTGCAGGCATGAGCCCAGGGTTTCTGATGTTTCTCTCTGATGCAATTCTTCCTTTTGAGGGCTTACACAATGATCTAGGGCTGTGACTCCGGTCGAAGCTGAAGCGAGGTGAATATCAAACACTTATGTGTCTTTTGTGTTTATTCAGATTGAACCTGCAGGTGAATCGCAGGTTCTACAAATAAATACAGAGCAACGTTTGATATTTGCACAGTAATAGGTGCCCTGTCTCTTTCTATAAGATGGTGGCCAATGGAGGTACAGCACTGACAGTAATAATAAATAGGTGTTTCTGTCACACGTATGAGTTCATTCCTGGGTTCTCTGTACGAAGATGAGCGGAAATTGGTATTTTTTTTCTCACTTAACCTGCTCATCATGCACTGACATCCAAATAGACTGTCATATAAAAAGCTGCACAGAGCAAAGATACAAATGAACTCAATATTCCTAATCTGAATACGTTCCATGACCCCATTAAAAGGAGTCGTAGGGAATCTTTGGTTCACCACTAGAGCCCTGCCATGTAACACTAAAGAAGAAACAAACTGAAACTGTTATTAGGTGGGATTCAAGGTGGTGAATGTGGAAGATCGACTTTAACGTATTCACTGAATTAATGTCGTGTTTGTGAATGGACTGTGAGTGATGTGTTTTTAGAGCCGACTCAGCTCTCTGCAGCTGATTCACAACAATGCTTTTCAACAATATCCAGCAGGACACTTTGGCAAATGTGCTACCTGCCGCTCCTTGGTTATTGCTGCTTCAGTGGTTTTACAGGGCCAGATGCTTTCAGGGTAAACTGTAACATAAGAGCGTTGTAAACAAAATTGGTCCAAATGAAACGCTCCCAAAATACATTAATGTTTCTTTTTCACAGGGGGGCAATGAAAAAGAGATTTAGAGAAGGACAGTATTCAATGCTTTAAATCCAGGCAATTGAATCCAATATAAACCATGTACAATTGGAAAAGCAATTACATATTTAAGAGCATTAATAACAAATATATTAAGTGTGACACATCATTTAATGGTTTAAAGAAATATACATCTGTATTTATTCAGTCTGGACATTATTTATATGGATATGATTTAATGTCTCTGCACAAGTATATAATAATAGAAATATGATTGTTCAGATCTATTTTCCTCCCAATAACAGCTGCAAAATACTGTTGTTGTTTTTTTTTTTTACTTAACCTCTTCAGTGAACAGCAAAGGCACATATAAGAACATACAAAGTATATATTCACATTTAATAAAAATAATAATATGATCATCTTTGTGTATAGGGCACTTTTCTGCAAAGGAAATTGATAAAATATCAAATAAAACACAGAACAATAAAAACAGTACATAAAAATGATTAAATAAAACATATAGCTCAGATAAAACCAGGATATGACCTTCAGTAAAAGTATGTTTTAAGAAGAGACTGAAAAGTGAACATTGAGTTTGGCGTCGTAAAGTCGAAATAAAGGGTACGTCGTAACCTGAGGGACTACCTGTATATATATATATATATAAACAAAAAACATAATAGTAGAAGAGGTGGGCAGAACCCAAAAAACCTGTACACTCACGTATAAACAACTGCAATATAATTTAAGAAAATAACTATTTACAAGAACCTGTGGGGGCCGCCCGCTGCTGCTCTCACAGAAATAAAAAATAATCACCTACTGGTATTACAAGAACTGGACATCAGTGAGGTCATACAAAGTCTACTCTCGGGGTAATAAATCTTATCCCGCTGTTCCAAATTTGATGAAATTTATCTCATTGGGTTCTTATTAAATATGTTAATTTTCCCATTCTACATATTTCTAGAACAATTGCAATCCAATCATCTTGTGTGGGTGAAATCAGGTTCAAGCATCTTCTAGTGATTTTTTTTGCTAGCAACTAGGAGTATTTTGAGCAGCTTTATATCCCTCCTACATTCCAGAAAAGAGACATGACCTAAATAAAGGGTCTGAAAATCCAAAGGTATTTTAACATTGAAGATCATACCTAATGAGGTCTGGATACCTTCCAAAAAGCATTTGGTTTCAGACAATCCCAGAAGATATGATGATGGTCGAGCCACACTGTCTCCAGCATGACGCCTCAGCACTTTTATATGTCTCCTGGTACGGTGTCTTAAAGTATAATGTGTCAAACCTTAATTAATGTCAAAGATTACACCAGTATTTTTTGCAAACAGCAAATTGTGGAAACACATGAGTAAGGTGGGACTGTTTATTTATGGATCATCTGCTGGTTAATGACCAGCATCTGTTATTTAACCCATAAAAGACCCAGCGTTACTTTTGTGTCACTCCCCAAATGATTTTTTCACTATATTTAACATTTCCTTAGAGATATACCACCGTTTGTTATGAAATAATCCTCTGTATTTAGCATTTTTCCAGTTAAAATATTTATTTATTTATTTTCCAATATTTCATTCATTGATCATATAGATGTTCATTAAAGCTCAGAGAAAAGTTGAAGGTTATTAAAACAAAAACAGTGAAAAACTGAAGCAAAAGTGACTTTTTCAGTCAATTATATCATTAACTGAACATAAACCCACTGTGTCCATCCACTGTCATTGATTCAACTCCATAGGTTTTACTGGTGATGACGGTGTTTCCATGGTAACTACTTCTTTGAATTCCCAAATGGGTCATATTTGATGACCATTAAAAGATGAAAGACTGCATTTTACACCAATTATTTACACCTTTTGATATGAATAATGGATCAACAGGTATTAAACAATTTAGATCAATAGCTGTTTTATTTGGACTGTGGATGTTTGGGTCTTTATGGGTTAAACTGAGTTGGTGCAAACTATTCCACATCTGGTTTTTGATATCACACAAACAGTTTTGCTAATAACTACACATAACAGGGTCAGATGGCTTCACAGGAACATACAACAGAGTGTTGTTTGTATAACAATGAAAGTAAACACTCATGGGGAGCATGTATAATCAGAAACAAATTGGTCCGAGATTTGAACCTAGAGGGACACCATACTTTATTGAACAGAAAGATGACATGACATTCTAATTTGGACACACAGAACTTCCTGATATTCAAGTATGATGAGAATCATTCCAAGGCAGACCCTGAGGACTGACACAGGGAGGAGGATGGGAAGTGACTCAATATGTGATCTAAAACCTGGTTAGAAATGTAAATCAAAAGCAGGGCCTCATCGGTAGTCATGATTGGAATCAAATCAAGAAAACCCTTGTGTTTATTATCGCATGTTACAGCTTAATTTCAGCTCAGAATTATTGAGCTTAATGTCTCATGGCAGGTCTGATTGCTTCTCCAAATATTTACTTATTTTTTCCATCAGGGTGGATTCAGTCCCACATGCACGACTATGCAATGTTCATTTACTCGATGTTAAAGTGGGAATTACTTTACAGACTCCTAAGTGATTACAGCCTCCGGTATCTCTGGTATCATTTGTTCACACAGTGTTAGATATATGCACTTTAATACTGATTAATGAACTTAAGCTGTGATTTGAATTCAAACTGAACTGAATGTTAACGCTTTGCTTAATGTTATGTGTTTGCATAGGGAGTGCTGCAGATTTTTCGGGGATGACGGACTGACTCCAAAGGTGTTTTTCACCAAGGTAGCACCATTTGGCCTGCTGTGGATCCTCACCAACTACCTGTACCTGCAGGCTCTCAGGAAGATCAACACAACAGACGTGTCAGCGCTGTTCTGTTGTAACAAGGCCTTTGTCTTCCTGCTCTCGTGGATTG
Source organism: Maxillicosta whitleyi (assembly GCA_029822895.1). NCBI lineage: Eukaryota > Metazoa > Chordata > Actinopteri > Perciformes > Neosebastidae > Maxillicosta > Maxillicosta whitleyi. Next base: position 12,256,244 of record JAPSES010000097.1, on the reverse strand, counting down.
TACTCAGAGACCGCTTCATGGGGGTTAGGGTAAGTGTGACTACATGTGTGTCTGAGAGATTATTTTTATCTTTTGTTTACATTTTTTCCCCCCCTCTCAGACAAAACACTGACATTGCATCTTCCGATATGAGTCTGAGAGAGACGCTATAGCCACAGTGGAAAGATTGGTAGTAAAACAGTGATTTTCAGATTATGCACCAGCAGTATCCTTCAGTAATAACCAACAAAACAGCAGCTATATAAATAAGATCATTTGCATAATATAATTGGTACATTTTCATTTTACAGAATGCCTATCGATGGTAAATTGCATGTGTCACATCACGTTACATATTATGAATAAAAATGTAGCTTCCTGCTCTTGAAAACTACACTATTAAGTGATATCTTTTAGTTGGATATTTAATAATTTCCTGTATTTTGAGTATCACAGTCTCAAGGCTAGATGTATTTAAGATTAGATGGAACTTTGATTTATCTTAGAATACAAGAAAATAGATAATTCACACATACATTCTACAAATTGATATAGCACTGGGATTTTGTTTGCATGTCTGCAGATATTTATACTAATGCGACAGTGGCCTGCTGACAAGGAAAGTTTAGAGGTCTTTTTGTTCTCAGTGGATAAAAAGTGTGTTTGATCTATAGTATGAGAAGTTCCTCTCAATAGCAATAACACATTTGTATGTATAGTCATAGTGTGTGGGGTTGGATTGAGTGAATTTATACTCAACTTGTATGTGTGATCTATACACACAGTAGAATCCAGCAGAGAGTACATTACCTGTTTGATCATCCATTTCCCACCAATGATTGCTGTGTCATACAAATAAGTCTGCTGGTGTGTATGTGTGCAAGTGTGTGTTGCTGATTTTGTGTCGGGAACGCAGGGGGAAGCATAAGAATAAGGGTTTAGGTTTGTACGAGCTTTGAATTGAGGTATCCCCCACTACTTTTCCATCGCATGCCCGAAACTCTTTCATATCTGCTACTCTCCTGTACTCTGGGAAATGGATTTTACCCCTTTTTTTTCACACACTCAAAAGCATCCCTTCTCCCCTTCATGCTGCCCTGCACTCCCCACCCCATTATCTGTGATAAAAGGCACCAGTAAGAGACAAATACTGTAATAATGCTGCGTCTCTCTCTCTCACACCCCCCCTCTCCCTCTCTCTCTCTCTCTCTCTCTCTCTCTCTCTCTCTCTCTCTCTCTCGCTTGGTAGTGGGGATTGCAGTGTCTGAATGTCCGCAGCAATGCAGGGGATACTAGATGAGTTTGTCATGAAAGTGAAGGAGGAGAGAGAGCGATATGGGCAGATGAATCAATCTAGTTAAACAGTGATTTCAGTGATATTGTGAAGATAAAGAGATGACTCTATTTTATTGGCTCCGTTTGGTGGGAACAGCAGAGTGGGAATAGTGCACCAGTTAGCAGGTCGTTAGAGAACGCTTGTGACTTTGAGGGTTTGTTTTTTCAATTTACAACAGCAGTTCAGACACTCCGTAATTGCTGCTCGGTGTGCAGTTGATCACAGGTTTGTCCTAAATGCATTGAGTCTGCACAGGATTGAAAGTCATGACCTTTTTACACAGTGGTCCTCACATTTTTGCTGAAGCATCTTAAGAAACTAAAACACTTAAACACCCACAGGGTAGCTGACCCTGTAAGCAAACAGCCCTTCACTAGAAATGAAAGGTGTAGCTGTGACTGACAGGCAGCCTGCAGTGCAAAAAGAGCCATTTTGCCAAAGGTGCCCAAGGGCTTTGTCCAAGCAAAAACACATGGCTCATTTATCTTCCTGACACTTCCTTAATGCAGAGCTAATCCACTCAGCTGGACTGCACCCTGTCCTTATCGCTATTCTCCTAGCCAATCAAACACACATATTGACCACATGAGCTAAAACATAAAGTGGAGATAAATGCTGCACATGTTGGGTGTTGTACTAGAGAGTTGGGTTAAACAGATGGTCCAATGGCGTCTTGAAGCTGTGAGAATTCTGTCTTATTCCCAGAGGCGGGAAACAGGAGTGGATGTGAAAAGAGGGGGTTGTTGGATTGAGGGTGGTATTTGGTTTGTAAACACGATGACAGTGCAACGGAAATCAATGTCAGACAATCAGTCCAACACTGTGGAACCTGCCTGCCCTGTGTTGGAACCACTTGAACTGTGAATATGAGAGTAGATTCCTTCGTAGGACTTATGTTAACATGAACAATCTTTTGTTAGCTGTTGTGGTGTTGTGTGACTAAACCTGAAAATAAAAATGGCACTGGAAAAGGTATTTTTTAGCTGTTAGAATGGGCAAAAAAGATCTGACACAGGCAACAATAATGTCAATTTACTGATCAATTAAACATGCGACATGATTGTCCATCGTAAATCCATCCTCTATCTATTCTTACAACATGTTTAATGTAGAACTATCTATTATTACCCCACCCCCTGAAGGGGAGGCAAGTGGTACTTTGGTTTGGTCTCTTTGTTTCTTTGTTAACATTCTAGCAGCATAAAAAATGGTTCAATTCATACCAAATTTGGTTTATAGATTGCCACTGACCCAAAATAGATGTCATTACATTTTGGGCAAAGGTCAAAGGTGAAATTTTTTTTAATGAATTTTTTTTACATATTTCTTCTCCTCCCATTTTCTTATAAAGGGTGAGATTTCACATGTCAATAAAAACATCAGTTTTGTTTCAATTTACTTCAAACTTGGCACATATATGCTGACATCAGTACACGCATAGACATGATGTTATCAGTTGGATTCATGCCAAAATAAGATACAGTATGTGTGTGGGGGGGGCGGGGTTTGTTGTGCACTTATTTCAAATGTTTTATTATTACATTACTTTACTACTTCTATCTATCTATCTATCTATCTATCTATCTATCTATCTATCTATCTATCTATCTATCTATCTATCTATCTAATTGACTAAAGTAACTGTAACTAAATACACCTTCTCATGTTTATTTATTCTACGTATAGCTTTCTGTACATGCATTCCATTTGTCCTCATCAGTGTTAATTATGCTATTAAAAGTCTTGTCCTGTGAGGTTTGTGATTACTGCACTTGAATAACAAAGTGGAAGCCATGTGTTCTTGCTGCGTCCCCACACAGCAGTAACGGCTCAGGCTTCTTAATCGCCACACTGTGAGCAGCATGTTGTCCATTCGTCATTCACTGATGTCCCTTCTTTCCTTTCTCTACAGATAGTAGCTGCTATCTTGGCCATAGCAGGCATTGTAATGATGACCTATGCTGACGGATTTCACAGCCACTCTGTCATTGGCATTACTTTGGTCGTGGCCTCTGCTTCGATGTCAGCGCTCTACAAGGTATTTACTTGTGTTTGATAAGAATGACCTAATCTATAAAGGGAGAAAAAATTAACATTTGTTTGTACGCTTTTGTTTTATTCTCTTCTTTCTTTTTGATAATTTAAAGATGTGGGGAAAATTAGGAGTGAAATGTGTGATATGTTTGGGTTTAGTCGCCAGTCTCAGGCTGTGATGTCCTGACCAAATAGGGGGTTACAAGAGAGAGAGAGAGAGAGAGAGAGAGATTTTGATGCATTCTAGTCTCCTTTGCACTGCTGTCTGTGCTGCCTAATGTGATAAACAGACAACAGCGGCCCTATGCCAGAGACATGGCAGGTATTTGGCAGGAGCATGCTCTGCAGTACCTCACTGCTCCTTGAGGGGGGCAGAGATTATAATTCATGAGATGTACTGTTTGTAAATGTCTTCTCTCCTCATCTCCAGGTACTCTTCAAGATGGTCCTGGGCAGTGCCAAATTTGGAGAAGCTGCACTTTTTCTGAGTATTGTTGGGAGCGCCAACTTTGTTTTCATCAGCTTTGTGCCGGTCATCCTGTATTTCACACATGTGGAGTACATCGGTTCGCCTCAGGACATCCCCTGGGCGTACATCTGTGGGGTGGCGGGCCTGCTGTTTGGTATGTGAAGATGAAACATAAGACTCCCTAATTGGGATGTGATGTAGTCCATGAATATCATTTAGCCAGTTTAGTAATGATCTTGTGCTGTATTCATATATTAAATGTTTTTATTCATATGTTTTTGTTGTATTTGTAAGGCTAATTTTCATCTGTAGTCACAATTAAAACCTCTACACAGACAGAACCGCACTAAGCCAGAAGCCATTAGACAGAACACTCAAGCCAAATTATACAACTTGTTATATATCCTACTCTGTCTGCACCATAATGTCCACATTCTGACTGAAAAAAAAAAAAAAAGCCTCTCACACACTAATATTTCATTGCCTTTAGCTTTGATTACTGCACACATTTGGGTCATTTCAGTAGTTTTACACAGAAATAAATGTTATGACATTTATTTCTATTACATAACATTGCTGAGCCTAGACCTGTGTGACTGAACCAACCCCAGATCATAACACTGCCCCCACAGACTTGTATTATAGGAACTAGGCATGATGGGTAATTATTTCATCTACCTCTTTTCACACCCTGATGCAGCAATTATTTCAAAGACTCAATCCGTACTCATCAGACCATATGACCTTTTTCCATTGAAACACCATCTTTTTATGCTCTATTTTAATCTGATGGTTGTTAAAGAATCAGAAGCTACTCATTACACCAGTTAAAAAACCATTAAATCATTAATGGAAAATCTCATTTCTTTGAAACTGGTGCCTTTATTGGTCCTTCTGAACAACCCAAATATTTTTTTTTAGCTTTCAAAATCAATATCAATTTCCATGAATGAGTTTAATTTACCTATCATATTTGATACATCTGGTCTCAAAACAAAAACATAATATAACAGAAACTGTCTAACAAATTGGTAATTCCTTTTCAAAATTGCCAAATTTCTGCCTCCTTCCTGTATACATCAGGTTTTTCAAAAAAAAAAAAAAAAAAAGTCATACTGTGTTTCACTGTGTTTCAGAGTTAAAATCTCTTTAACCTAAAAGCTCAGAATAGACTAAATAAACACTGGCTCTTAAAATGACATTTCATGTTTTAGCAGCCCCTGTAGGAGACGACGAGGGGTATTCCCATGGTTACATTCTGCAGCTTTACTGCTTTATGCCACTAAAGATTACACTCTGAACCTTTCAAACCACTGCCAGAACTGCAGCTCTTTATGTTATCTACTAGAGCATTCCACTGTGTTATGACTTTTACAGAGAAAGCCGAATGCCCAATGGCAGTGTGATGAAAGGGTTCAGTAAAGTTTCTTATAGAACATAATTTTGTGGATTTTAGTTTTCAGAACAAAGGAGACACAGCACTACAATATGGAATATGGAATAATATGGAAGCTCTGGATCAAGATACAGAAACAAATGTGGAATGCATAAATGACTTGGCTGTACTTGCAGAAAGACTATTTGCACTGATTGTTTTTTTTTTTTCCACAGCTTTCAATGTCTTGGTAAACTTTGGCATTGCCATAACCTACCCAACATTAATCTCCCTTGGCATCGTCCTAAGTGTTCCTGTAAATGCCAGTAAGTCTCTTGGCTTTGATTGGTTGGTTTGATTCCAGTAACCATTTAGTAATAAATTACCCAGAAAATGTACTTCTACTTTGGCAGACAGAAATTCAATTTCAGTTTGGATTTGTATATATAATTTTTTTTCATTAAACATGCAAACCTTTTAGTAAATGCGATTTAAATTAAATTGCTTTGCTGGCTCATATTAATTCTATTTTGTAGTCTTTTGTTTTTATTACTTAATTGCAATATTGACAAATGCATTGAGTTTTACATTAACACACTTTCATGTATTTCCAGTGGTGGACCTCTATACGTGTGAAATTAATTTCAACACTGTTCGCCTCATTGCGGTGTTCATCATTTGCCTGGGATTCCTCATGCTGCTGCTACCAGAGGACTGGGACCAGTGTATTATCCAGCTCAGCACCAAGTTACGTAAACGGGATGAACCAGCAGAAGCGGAAGCAGGCGCCACCACTGGGCTCAACTGGAGAGGCAGAGCCAGAACCTCCATGTCGACATTTGCACATTGACTTCGAGAACAATTATCATGCAAAGAAACTCACACAGTCACAGGAAAGGAGACACGTTAACGCATATTAGTGTTGATGCTGGAACTTTTGATTGCCATTACCTGCCTGGTGCCCTGTCCTCCTCATGGAAACCCCACCCCGCCCCCCCCTAAATGAAGAGAAAATATTTCAGACTGGCCTTTAATCTGTCTCGGCCAAAATGGGGAAGTGCTAGAGGCACAAAATACCAACCTTTTATTTGTTTTCTGTCCATTCCAGTCAGAAATACCCCGAGTCTGTGCATGGACTCTTCTCAATTGTAAACCTTCTCACCCAAAAACAATGATTGAATCAACCATTAATTTTGCTTCACATCTTAATCATTCCATTGGCTCATTACGTCTTGCGCCTGAAACAATTTACCAACTTGCCTGATATTTTTCAGTTCTGTTGGGGCAGGTCTAACACACTTTGAACTTGCTGGCTTTAACATGTACACATTCACACACTTTTAAGATCCAAAGAAGAATGCCTGAAAATGCTGAATGCCTGAAAACAACAACAACAAAAAAAAAAAAAAAAAAAAAAAAAGGGAGGCCCACAGTGGCGTCCTTCAGGTGTACAGACTTCATGACAAATACCTGCCTTTCGTGCACTGTACATAGCTGTATTTCACACCTCGGATGTCCTAGAGCTGTAGACCTGATGGGCTCATCTGCTGTGAGAGGACCTGTCCGGATATCTGAGGATCAATCAGAGCTGAAGAAGCTTTCACTATGCCTCTCTCTTCTCAACCATAGAAGAGGGATGTCAGGGCCTCTTTGACCACGCTGATTGGCTCCCTGTGGCTACATGCTCTCTTGGGGCTGAACCCCAACCTTGTCAGTGCTGACACCCATTGCTCAGGCCCACGCTTTTGCCACGAGAGATCGACAACCAGTACCCTTCTGCATATGCTTACATATCTCGGGATGGTTGAGGTTTTTCACAGCCTCTCTAAGTATCGCGTGCTTTCAGTCCATATACAAAGAACTCACTTTGACTTTCTTTTGCTGGGACGCTAGAGGAAAATTGTGTTAACATTTTATTACCTTGAAGACAATAATACATTTGTTTTTAATCTATCATCCTTTGCTAACTACCTGATATATTACATGTAAACAGTGCAATGTGATGGACTGAAAGCACAGCTAATAAAACAGCCAGGCTTCATGAAATCTTGAATTTACCCCTTTAACTACTTTGAAACATCAACCACCGCTATCACTGAGCCTCCCTCTGAATTCCAGTCACATTTAACCTTAGATTCATATGCACACAAATAAACTGCAGCAATTACAATCTAATCAGATGAACGCTGTCACAGCGTGGCTCAAGGAGGGCTGTGATGACAGATGAGAATGACTCGCATTTATCAAGCTCTGCTCAGTCAAAAACAACAAGAAGGTCTTGTTATATCTGTTTTGGTTTATCACACGTCTGAGGCAAGTTAACACCCACGATGAACCGGAGAGCGACTGAGGCACAAGCCTTGAAGAGCAACTGATTGAAACTCTGCCTTGTTGTGAATGTATGAACATCACTAAGCCACACATGCTCTCGACTATACGTGCTATTTGATTTTTACAGTGCCACCACAGACTGCTGCAGAGAGACTCTTTAATACTATACTTCTTCTACTCATCTGACCAAGTTGCATTTTTTTGATCCAACTCATCGTTATGGACTTTTTCTATTTTTGCATTTGGTTGCTGACTAACCTGAGGGGACAGTGAGACATCTACAGGACGAGCATGCACATACAATATGAGCAGAAACTGCTGACAAATCCACTTCACTGCCTTTTCTTTGTTTTGCAATAGAGTACATTAGCACTGTTTCCCATTGTCATTCTTTATGACAATAAATGATAATATTGTATTCCTCTGGAATTATTGCTAGACATAAATGTAAACCTTTGTAAGGAATGATGATTTTTACACTAAGATGCAACATATGATTATCACATTTGACGAAGAAGTATTTAGAACGTGAATAAATGATGGGTTTATTAGATCTACTGTTGGCTGTCTTCAAGTGTAATCACATGTACTATATAAAAGATTTCTTTTCAATACATTTTACTGTCCAGGTTTGTTTTCTCGACATTTTTCATAATGGTTGGTCCTAAAAAAACAGTCCATGTCACAAATTCCATATTTTTTCAGACTCATATTCTAACTATATTTTTCAGACTACATTTGGAATCTAAGTGCAGGTAATTTGCTGCTATTATGCTAATATGTGACATTTGAATAAATCAAGTTCTCTGATTTAGGCAGGTTTATTCTCTTAGTCTGCCTCCATGAAGCCAATTCAGTGTATTTCGGCCTCTGTCAATCTGTCAGTCTATGCTTGGAAAGTGGCCATAATTGCTTTGTGAAATCAAATCAACTGAAACAATCTTGGCTAATTTTGTAATCTTGCATCATGGAACAGGCCATATGTTGTTATTTTGCCAAGTAATTACCATAAAATTGTAGGACTGCCTGCCCTCTGAAAATACTCTTCTACATTACAAACTGACATTCAGAAATTGTAATAGTTTTGTTTTTTTTCCAAACTCCATTTTCTTTCTTCCATGCTTGTCTGGATCCGATAATTACCACAATCTCTCTCCATACTGTCACCCTGCAAAGGAATGCTGTGTCTCAACTGACATTTTATTTGATGCCCATTGGCCCAACATTGCAAAAACAGTTTGAATGTCACAAATGAAGAAACATTATTTGCATAAATAATACTAAGAAACATCATGTTCTACTCTCACTGTAATCTGTCCATAGAAGAAAGTGGCCTGTCTCTCATGAGTCAGTGCAGAATACGGAAGTCTAGCGCCCTCCTGTGGCCGTGGGGGGACCTGCAGACAGTCCACCCTCCTGTCATCACCAGCATCTTGGCACACAGAACAGGAAGGGGATGTAGGAGGAGGGTGACATATTTTATACAGATGCTGCTCAGAGTGATGTTTAAAGTCGGTGCTAACGGTGAATACTGAGGAGCAATACTTGGAGTCATCACAGGTTGAACTCTCTGAGCTGGAAGGTACAGCAGGGTTGGTAGTGCTTAACGTGCAGGGCTCACTGCTCCTGCCATCCTCACCCTCCGTTCTGGCCTCCCCTCCTCCCCTTCCCACAACACTTCCCAGGCGTGCTCTTATTTTTTGCCTTATTCCCTGAAGAGCACCCTGGAAACGTTTACTTAGCAGAGCGTACAGTAAAGGATTGATGTCCGAGTTCAGCAACACCAGCCAGTAGGAGAAGGTAACAGCACCGCTTGGTATGAGGCTGGACTGACCTGAGATTGCAAATTCTGTGGCCTGGACCAGGGCCACTCCAATGTAAGGTGTCCAGCACAGGAAGAAAGCTGAGATTACTAAGAAGAGGCGCACCACTCCATGGTGATTATGGTGTTGCTGGGAGTTATGCAGGGATGACTGGGAAACGCTGTGGGCAAAGAGGGAGAACAAACGTCTAGAAGTAGAGCTGTTCTGTTCTGCAGTGGAGTCAGGCAGAGCAGGGCTGATATCACTCCCTTGCTCTCTACTGACCTCAGACACAAACTGTCCACTTACATGATAGATGAGTTTTGAAGGAGTGTGGAGGCTCCCACAGCGCTGGTGAGATAAATCAGCCGGAGGGAAGGCAGTACTTGCATTCCTGCTGCGCTGGACAGAATCCTCTAGTGTATGAATCCTCCTGGCATGGCTGCGGGCCACCTTTACAATGTTCACATAGCAGAAGAGGATGACCACTGCTGGTATGAGGTAGGACAGAGCAGCCATGAACGCTGTGTAACTGGGACTGCTGGCCCAGTTGACTGCACAGCTGTACATGGAATCAACATAGCTAAAAGAGCCCCAGCCCAGCAGAGGAGGGCAGCAGGTGGTCAGAGCCTGCACCCAGATCCACAGGACCACAGCACAGATCCTCCACAGGGTGCAGCGCGAGCTATAACGCAGGCAGTCTACAATGGAGTAGTACCGGTCAAGAGCAATAGCAGCCAGTGTCAGAACAGAAGCAGTGCAGTACACAGAGGAGGTGTAACCAACGAACAGGCAGAGGTCCTATCAAAAAAACAGAGCAAAGCTGTAAAATTCCACACAAATGCACAGGTTGAAAATGACAGGAAGTGAGTGTCAGTAATTGGCCTGATTCAAAGGATTCAAAGTGTTTTATTGTTATATGATATGTGCATAGTAAAGAAAAAGGTTTCCCTGTACAATGAAAATTTCACTTTTCTGTCCACACTGAATGCATAGAGAATTTAATTTTACAATAATTTAACTTGGAAATTAGAACAACCAAAACAACGTGGAATTAAAAAATGGCATGCAAAAGAAAAAGAGCATATGTAAATATATATTTTTCTCTTCGCAATAGTAGTTTTATATGTCTCCTTAAGTCACCAGTTGATGCCCTTTTTAACTGTATTTTAGCTCAAAGCTGGATGGCAGAACACTTCCTACAGCTCAATCAGGGCAAAACTGAAGTTTTAGTTATTGATCCTGAGGCTACAAGAGAGAAATACTTGCCAAAACTAAAAGCGTGTTCTTTTAAACCATCAAAACAAGTAAAAAACCTGGGCGTTATCTTTGACTCTGAGTTCACATTTATCCCACATATTAAATCCATCATAAAAACAGGTTTTTATCATCTTAATATAAATAATATAGCCAGTCTGTCCAAATCTCTCTCTCATGGAGATGCTGATGCATTTATTTATTTCCAGTAGAATTGACTATTGTAAATTTTTTTCCCAAAAAAAAGGGGCACTTTTTACATTACTGCTTCTGTTTTATCTTTTTTCATGCTTTATATTTATATTATATTTACATACGTGTTTTATATTCCATTTATATTCTTTCAACCAATGCTGGTTTATAACCATGTTTAATGGTTGACATTTAGATCTCCAGTGTCTCATCAGTGGGGGCCTTCTGTGCTGGGGGGTGGTTGTGGTCCTCTGTTGGTTCTGCTCCTAGTGGGGTGGGGGTCGGTGGCAGTTCAGACCTCCATCACTGGTCAGGGTGCAGCCCCATGATGGCATTGCCAGGTTGCTGGGGGGCAGTGGCTGCCCTCTGGTGCAGGTGCCCCCCCCCATCCTCAGCCTGTTTCTTTTCTTTACGTCTTTATCTGTTTCATGTAGTTTTATTGTTATTTTTGGGTATAAGCATTGGTACATGGGTGGCGGGGTGCGTATGTGTTTGTGTGTGTGTGTGTGTGTGTGCGTGTGGCCGTGGTGGTGGTGGGGGGGGGGGTGTACCGATTTTATTTGTAAAGCATTTCACTGTATGAAAAAGTGCTTTATAAATAAAGACTGATTGGTTGCTGATTGATTGATTAAATGTGCAGGACTATCAGAGATGAACAGAAGAATAAATGTATCTATAAAGTGCAAATGATGTGACTTACAGTGCAGTTCTCCCATCCACTGTCAATGACTGACAGGGCGATGAAAGGCATCACTCCAGCGCCCACCAACAGATCACTGATGGCCAGGTTCATGATCAGCACCGATGTCACACAGTGGAAAGTCTTGGTTGCCGCCACAATAACAATGACAAGAATGTTACCTACACACAGATAAAAACAAATTATACTGTTTAAACGGGGTGGAATAATGAAATATTCATTAAAGGTATAATATAAGACACTACAGTGCAGAATACTTGAAAGGGCAGAAAATGTAAAAATATGCTGGATTGTATATATTGGGATACACACACTGGATTCCTACACCTGGTCCCAAAAGACACATGTCCCACTGCACACCACATGAAGGACAGACTTGGGTGTGTGCATATTGCAAATATATTTGCTGCACTTGATGCATATGTATTGTGTCATCCTGTCCTTCCCCCTTTCCTCTTTACCTTCACCTCCCTCTCATTCAGTTTTAATTCAGTACTGTTCAAATGCAGGGTTTTCCTTTTGCAGCCACAGCCAGTCACCATCTTCCCTCATTCCTCTTGTGGTAAAAAAAAGAATAACAAGTTTACAAACACTGAGATTAAAATTGAATACGATGTTGACCAAATCCCTAAGGGTAATGGAGGTGATCGTCTGTAACAGAACAGTGGAGGGGAAGGGCTCAGCTGAAGGTAGAAGTGACCTAACAAAAGTAATTTGATCCTGCAATGTTTTCTATCTCTTCAGCAAAAATAATTTAAGAAGCGTTCAGAGTCCCCTAGAGAGGTGGCACAAAAAGCAGCTGGGGAATCATCTACTCTGTTGACGGCACTGAGGATAAATCTTTACTTGTATTCTGAAATAGATTGGAAAAATAAAAGAGTTTTGTGGTTTACTTGGAGTAAATAAACCTTTAGGATTTTTATCTAATGTTTTCATTTGAGACTTGATTTGGAGCTCAAATGAAAATAGCCTCTGGCTTTCATAAGGGCTATTTGGTCTAGAATTCTCAAGGACATACATATGTTAAGTAGATTTTCATTCGATGTTCCCTTGATGCTTTACAAGGAGAAACAGTGCACAGGTTGAGTAATAGTCTGGAAAATGTGAGGCTACAGGACTGAATCCATGTGCGTGCATGTGTCTGCAAATAAATGTGACCCAGACATGCAAGGACATCTTTGGTAGCGGTCACGTTGGGGTAGGATGACGGGGAAAAAAATCTCCAGATCTATGTAGATTAGTTTAGGTCTACTTATGCGTCTGTAAAGCCTGGTTGTGGCCAGAACTCTAACATGTCAGTTAAATGTATATGGATGTGACAGACTAGAACATAGGGTTGAAAAAATAATAACCCATAGAGACCTGTTGATCCACTAATCCTATCAATACATGCAAATAATTGGTGTAAAATACAATTTATCATCTTTTTATGGTCATCAAGTATGACCCATTTGGACGTCAGAGGCTCCATAGTTACCATGGAAACCATGGGAACACTGTGATCTTCTACAACACTGATTCATCTATAAAACCCATGGAGTTGGATTAATGACAGTGGATGGACACACTGGATTTATCTTCAGTTAAAGATAGATTTTAGCCAAAAAGTCACTTTTTCTCAAGTTTTGTCTGTTTTTGGTATAACACGCCTCACATGTAATCTCAGCATGATGATTAAAGTACATGATCAGTAAAAATAAATATAGGAAAATACCTGATTTTCACTGAAAAAAATGCAAAATGGAGAGGATATTATAATGAATGGTGATAAATCATTTTAGGTTAAATAGAGAGAAACAATAAGTTGGAACCTACCACAAAAGTAATATTAGGTCTTTAATGGTTAATATTTCAATGAACTGACTGCTTTAATTGTGGTTGGGGTTTAAATTAGATTTTTCTCACATGTACTCTTTAATCCACACAACACAACAATAAATGTTTTCTATTTTTGCAACAGGTTTGACATAAAGGCAGAGTTAATATCTGCAGTTTTACAGAAATATCCCACATTTTTATTTTAAGTTGTCAAAAAAGTTTTGTTTTTTGTTTAATGACAGGACTTGATAATAATTTTGCAAAAAAGATGAATGGTGCAGTGATTTTCTCATTACATTACTATAGCAGGAGGTAAAGAAACAGACGATAAAAAGGCTGATAACATTAATTCATATTTCTGTAGTAAATAAGTTAACTCAGTAAATATCATTTTCAATTTCATCATTTGTAAACACGATTGATGAAATATAATCTGATGTAAAATGTGATTTTGCAAATAAATAACCTTTATGCATATTTTAGCAACATTCTGAAATCATCCTTCAATAAATATAGAGCTTTATGCATTTATTTGGTACCATAAACACTACCTGTTACAGCTCCCACACACATCAGCACCATGAGGATCTCCAGAAACAGGTAGGTCTGGGTTGTCAGTGGGGCCCCGGTTCCCTCTGTCCAGCTTCTGTTGCCTGCGTCTCCTGATCGGAGAAGCAACCAAAAGCCTCCAGAGACGCTCATGTCCCTTCAGCTCATTGCCATGCACGCTCGATGAAAAGAGGTAACTGACGCACCAGGGTGATCTGAAGTGAGTCCATGCATCCCATCTGGTGGGCGGTCTCCAGGTGAGACAGCTCCTTTTTTTCAGAGGGGAGGGAGTAGAGTACATGAACACCTACTGCACTGGTTTAACTCCTTCACTGCTTTATTATCAGTTTTTAACCACAGCAAATGAAGAGAAAACGTACATCAAAAGAATCAGTTGTCAAAGCTTTATTTATTTATTCACTTATAAGAAAATGTTATTTTACAACTTCAAACCAAGTGTATTAAAATACTGTTAAAAACATAAAATAATGCCATAAACAAAAGCAGCATTTACTGTATTTATTCTATGTACGTACTTAGCTCCTGGATCTCTAATTGGTTAAACAAAGGGGATATTTCTCCTGAAATGGGACAAAAAATTCCCACATGTATATGACTGCTCTCCCAACAGAAATGGCCTCTGTTAACAGGTCTAAGAACAGCATACCCAGTGGAATATTTAGATATAATACCCAGCAGGGATCTCTATTCATAACTTCCATTAAGGCACAAGAACAATACCAAGTGCTGACCAGAGTAAAACCTCAGATCTGCAGTACTTTCAATGAACGGAAACTGGATCATATTCACACCCCGGACTCAATTTCCTGAAATAAAAGTTTCACCATCAAATACTTCGAGCCACAGAGCTCATAGTTTCCACATTTGGGGGCTGAATGTCATGTCCTTAAAGCTGCACTCCTGGTTTAATCCTCACTTGAGTTTGGAGTTGACTTCGCTTACACTAGAGGTGAGATGTTGCCGTGTATACTCCCAAATCAGCAGGGCAGCGCTGACGTGCACGTTGAGCGAGCGGATGACTCCTTGTTGAGGGATTTCTACGCACACGTCCAACATTTGGAGTAAGTTGGCAGGAATGCCTTCCCTTTCGTTACTATACGAGGAAAGAGAAAAACAAAACATTATGTATAATGAGATGCGTACCAAGGAAATATGATCGAGCATACATTAATACGATTTCACCACCGAATGACTTTGCTTATTGAAATTGGCAGCTGTAATATTTGTTGCTAGATTTCAGTCCTTGTAAAACTGATAATATTCAACTTCTGTGACAAGGAATCAGTGTTTGAACCACTGCTTCAATTACAACTTACAGGGGGAAACCTTCTCATACAAGTCAGATTAACAGTGAACAAAGAGTACATGAAGAAATCTTAATTGCTGAACATCTACTCAATAGTAAAAAGCAACCTCCACTGACCTCTAACCATCTGCAAACTGCTGCATCACTCTAAATTATAGAGTCAATTTGTGCTTTATGCAACTGGATGTTTGTAATTCCAGCTTTCATTGGGTTCAATGACGCTGTGCAGTTGATCTAATTTAAGAGCACTTGCCAAGTTAATGCTTCATTTCTGTACGATTATTAGATGAGAGGACTGCTTTTCACCCAGATGACTCATGAATCGATGTCTAATAAGAACAATTCACACTGTAATCAAACTGAGTATATAGTTGATATCCTGTAATATCTGCCATACAAACCAAACATAAAGAGGTAATGGATTTGGCAACCTACAGAGTGTGTCACACAGTAAGAGAGCGAGATTTGATGAGCTACATTTATCTGAAGTGTAACTGGGTGAGATAATAGTGGGCTGATGAGAGATTAGAGTTGTGCCATGCTGTGCTGGGGAGTGCACAGCTGTGAAAGCACTCAAGGTTCAGCTTGCATAGGGCGTTAAATACCTCTTGTACCTTTGCAACTGAACTGGATAGAACAAGGAAGGACGCGTACATGTACATGATCAGTATTAATGCGTCCCTCTTTGCACATCCACGTACAGAACTACTGAGCACAGTCAAGGTGAGATGATCTTAGAACTACTGTAGCAGATGGAAATTCAAATTAAACAAGCTACGTTTGGTGGAATAAGACGACTATGCTAGTTACAGCGCCAGTTTGTCACTCTGTTCGTAGTGGTTTGTGTAATTTATTTCCTCTGTTCTTCCCTCAGGGAGAACCAATTATAGCCCAGCATGCCCCGACAGGTACACTATGGAGAGAAGAGGCTCTGTGCTGCAGGGAGGCACACTAAACATGTGTGATAACATTAAATAGCCTCGTCAGCGCACAGCTTTCACTCAGTCAGAATCACAAGGGCATGGGAAAAAAGGGCCTGAGTGCATGTTGTAGCTAGTTGTGTGTGCCACGAAAAAAAATGATGCAGAGTTGTACTTTCACTAAAGTTGAATCAAAGCCATCATACCCCAGTAGTAGAAGAGTCTTTTCAGGGAAATGGTATTCCTGTAGACTGTGACTGTTGGCTGTCTGCTCCACACCAACAATACAGTAACCTTCGCTCTTCTTCAGCTGCAGAAAGTCAGTGAGCTCCACTGGCTTCACCTAATGGGCAGAGGGGTTACATAAATACAACCTCATTATTTTTAACAACAATTACCACAATCAAGCGTGGATAGGACAATCAAGACACGATTACACCCCATGGCTCAAAGTGGTGGTAGTAAAGCTAAACATTTAGCGCGGGAGGTCATTGTGAAATACATGACAGGAATATTACGGTGTTCTGTCTGTGTGTATTAAATACTAATGGGAAAAAAGGAACCTGGGAGGAGCTGAAGTATAAAACGCATGTACAGCCAGAAATGTGTGACGTATGATCATGTACTGGAAGGTGACATAACTTGTTTTGTTGTTGAATGGATGACAACACTTCAGTTGTGCCTTTGTGTATTTTTAATGACACTGTTTGATGCTTGCACTAACAGGCAGAGGGTGTGTAAGAGCCTTAAATTATTTCTAGATATCTGAAATATTCACCAAAATGTCACCAAATCTACTGGTTCTAACACCTGCATAATCTGGCTGCTGCTTGGTTTTGATGTTTGATGGGCTTGACTATGATCTTTCTAGCCTCAAGCTGTCAAGGTGACATGACATATTTCGCAGGTTACTAGTGCACTGTGACTGATATATTACAGAGAAGAGATAAAAAAAAAAAAAATAAAAAAACATGAGACCATTTAAAGCACTTCACCTCCAGCAGAGGAAGCCACAGCTCTGATGAGACACTCAGGGACTGAAAGTGTTTGTCACTGACATGGCGGAGGCTATCCAGGACCAAAGCACTGGCACCAAAGATCTCACATGTTCGGCACAGACCTAGAACAGCAACAACATATAATACTCTGCACATGACCTGTGAACATCCTTGAAATGGACACTGGGTTTGAATAAACAGAAGCCAATCTTCCTTTCCATTTGTTTAAAGTGTCAGGATGACCTTTTTAGTCACAGTCAGTGGAAATAATGACTCAGAATAAAGTGGTTGATGATCTATCATCATCTGCACAGACAGATAAAAAAAAAAAAAAAAAAAGCACCACTAGCGATGGCCGGATTTCAGGTAAAACATTTACAGATCGGCAGCACTAATGTTCTCTCTTACATCATCCAGTATCAATATTGGTTTTGAAAATGGGTCTTTTCCTCCATAAACATATTCTGATTGATTCACCCCCTTATCATCTGACACAAAGGAACATAAAATGGGACTCCACGAGGTGCATTCTCTGTATAAACTATGATAACAGGACTAAAGTGATATGCTTTATAGGCTGCAGTGTTTGACCTCTTCAGTACTATGAAAACCAACACACCAACATTTATTCATGCTGGTTGCAATTATTCACTGACACTTTACTTGGTCGTACTTAACAGAATGATACCTATGAGGTTAAACTGTTAGCTGTGCTGCTCCTGACCTCCTAAATTGGTGGGTTTGTCGATCAGGGAGGCTACAACCAGCAGGGCCCCATGCAGCTTCCCGACTCGGGCAGCTCTCTGTTGAGGAACCAGCTGAAGTTCTGGTTCCTGCTCTTGGATCCCCAGCCTCCAGGGGGTTATCTTCTTCTGTACTTCTGCCCAGCGCTCCTCCTTATCCTGTTCACCTGGAAAACAAAATTGCTCAGTAGGATTATGTTTTTTTTTCCTCTTTGTATAGAGTTCTGCTTCTAGGTGCTACCGTACCTTTGTCTTGCTGGATCCAGTCGCCCGGATCGAGCTGGTTCAGGTCAGAAGAAGGGTTTCTCAATGGACAAGTGGGACTTTGACAGAAAGAAGCCAGCTTCTCAAACTTCCAGGGTGGAATCCACTCATCGTCAGCCAATTCTGACAGACTGGGAAAGGTGTAAAATATAGTCTAGGAAAGAAAAACAAAAAAAAACTATGCCTTAATACAAGAATGTCACACTCAGTGTAGTTCAGGGGCCACATTCAGCTTTGATGTGATCTCAACTGGGCCATGCCAGTAAAATAATAGACAACAAGTAGTGCCAGGTACAAGAAACCCCGCCCCTCACATAAGTAGCTAAGTAGCTAACTTAATAGCTTTGGTGTAATTTATGTATTTTGCAAATTCATCCTGTGGCCAGATTGGACCTTTTGGCAGGCTGGTTCTGGCTCACAGGTTGTATGTTTGACAACCCCTGCCATAATAGATTATTTTCTTGCAAATTAGCGTATCCTCCAGAGACTAGGCAATGCTGTTTACATAACAAAAAAGTATCTGGAAAAATTGCTGCATCATGCTTCCAAACTTTCCAATCAAGGCAATTATTTCATGTAAAAAAGCCAAAACTTTTACTTTCCTGGGTCTCAGGAGAATATTAAATTAATGATCTCCCCCTTACCTCAACACTGAAATCTCTGATAGGATGAAAAGCACCAAAGAAAAAGTGCTCCTGAATCCTCAACCAGTTCTTGTTTGCGTTCCTAAAAGGTGAGATGGTATTCAGATATACACTTGATTGAATGCGATTCCATAAGACATGTTTTTTCACCCGTTACAAGAGGTTATGCTCTCACCCAGTGCTCTGCATAGCCTCAGCCTGGTTCAGACAGGCCTTAATCACAGTAGACAGCCCTCGAAAGCCATCGGCTCCTTCCTCTGCCTCCATCCTGACTTCTGCCAAACTCCACACCCTCTTCAGTGCCAGCAAGGCGTAGAGTCTCACACTGAAGTTGTGGTTGAAACACCACTGTAAGATGATGTCCAGTGCTTTACGTAACTGCCCCACCTTAGGTATGTAGAAAAAGAGATGTTGATGTGGAAAGGTAACGCTAATAACAAGCATTTTTAGTTGGGAAAAAAAAAAAAATTGGCAGTGGTTTTACCTTATCGTTAACATGAGGGAGGATGACATTGAAATGTACCAGGACTGACAGGAAGGTGCAGACACTGGTCTTGGTCTTTTCGTGATCCTTTATAAAAAGCAGAGAAATTTTACCAAACTTTTGCATATATTCTCATAGTGAGGTGTAAAGTGGGAACTTACCATGCTGAAGCAGTCCCAAAAGCTGTCTACGTGTTGAGGATTGCGGGAAAGGATCAGAATCATCATCCACTCAATGAGATACTTAACTGAGGCCTGGTTACTACAGAATCCAGCCTCAAAGACGCGGCTCAGCAAAGTGGAAACGAACTCCTGCAGGCACACATGATCCATTACCATCTGACTGACCTTTTCCTTTGTTAGTGGAAGTGCCAATGTCATCGTCTTACCTCTCTGAGCTTGGGCAGTAACAGCAGCAGCGTTTGCCATACCCTGTTTTTCACACGATGTTGCAAGGAATTGCTATAGTAACGCACTTTTGACTTTGATATATCATTATCCTGCAAAGATGAGAGGAAGGTTAAAGAATGGAAAGATATAATGAAAAATACAGTTAAGTAATATTAAATTAACTTTAATCGATACTCTTTTTCTTCTCCATATACCCTACGATACAGAATATTTGACGGTGTAATTAAGGTACAATAAGGTAAAATACAGAGACAAAGTGAAAAAAAAGCCCTTGATATTGATGTATTAAGACAGCCATCTAAATAATATGACTATGTTTAACCTAATGAAGAGCCCACCTTTTTTAACAAATCAGTGATTAAGTTTTCCATCAGTCTTTGATGATCCAAGTCTGAAGAATCCAGTCGACTGAGGAAGGATAGTACACATGTGCGAGGCAACTGATCATCTCTGTTATCACTAGAAAAGAAAGACAGCTGTGACTACATCTAAACAGCAAGAGAGACCTCTAGTGGCAGAATTTTTACTTACAGCCATAAAGGAGAATGGCACCAAATCTACAGCTCACCTTAATACTGCTATATTAGCTGCACACTCTTCCCCCAGCTGCTCCACATAGGTCTGGACATCCTGGATGAGTCTATAAAAGATAAAACAGTTAAGGCTGACTCCAAAAAGGATTTTAAAGTAACAAGTAATGGAATTAGAGTTACCGCTGATCTCTCCGAAACACCGGCCCATACACACATGCCTCTGTGAGTATCTTGCTGTGGCTGAAAACACTGGAAAAGATGGATCCAGCCTGGTTGCTGCTGCCTTGGCCTGCGGGCATCCACATCTGACAGCAGTGATGGATGAGCATACTGAACACACCGCTCTTGGAGTCAGACAGCTCCATCAGCTGGGTGGTGATCTAAAAACAATTGCACGACACTCCCTCATCTGTGTACACTTTATTTATGTTCAAGGTGCACATACTTGGCTAAGGTGCTTCTATTTAATCACCTGTTTCATAGCTGCTGTGAGCATCGGAGCCTGGGTCTCTGTCAGCTCTAAGAGTTTATAGTGGAAGGCCATGGAGATGAAGCCTTTCAGTGCAGGCCAGAAGTCGTGAGCATTAGTGCTCAGTCCCTGCACCAGCACCCAACTCACAGTCACAGCATCCACACAAAGAGGCTCCTCCTCATGGACCAACTGTGAATAAAATAAGATTACATGCAGGATTTTTAGAGGTTTCCTGCTCCCTTTAAAGTTCACGTTCATCCTTTGTTCACTGACAGTTCATGTTTCCACCAAACCTTTGTAAACATGATAAATCCTGTTGATAGGTCTGCCCTTTTTGAGAATAGAAACAAAATGTGAGTTGTGTGTGTTGCTCTGTGTCTCTTATTTTTTTATTGATTGACTGATTTTAGTAGTTTTAACTATTTGACTTTATTGTTCTGTTTAGAGCATTGTTGTAGTTCTATGTGCTTATTTATTGTTTTAGTTTTTAATGGCTTTTAATTGTTTTATTGTTTTTATGACATACAGCACTTGGGAAATGTCCTTGTTTAATGTGCTATATAAATAAAACATAAAATCCTTAAAACAGTCAAACTCTGCACAGACACCATTCTGCCTATTGAAAATCAAACCTTACAGTCCAAAGTGACAAAATACAGAGTTTAATAAATGTGTTGATTGTTTAACTTTTTAACATTTACATTTTGTCAAAATAAAAACGTACTCACTTGTGGCAGCACTCTCTCAATAAAAGTGAAAACAGGCAGCACCAGGTCACTGGGCAGCAGAGCCAAGGCCTCCACACCACAGCTCAGAGCAGCTTTGAGCGTTTCACTGGCTCTGGAGATGTCCACCGACTCTGGAACCCCAACAGCTTTGATCAGGACACTCAGGCACGTCCACTGATCCCGCATAAAATGGGCCACTATGCGTCCCCAGTCCTGCAGTGCAGGTCCATGCTCTTCTGTGTCACTGCAGAAAAAGGTAAAGTACTCATGCTTTATCACTCCAGCCTCATTCCTGCTTAAAAACAGAATATTTTATTGTAAGGCTAACTTTCCAGGCAAAGGTCTGAGGTAAAAAATAAAGCCACATATTTTATCATACCTTAAATTTTCCATTTGTGGTTTCAGGAGGGTCTCATTGAAGCGTCCCACAGACGTTTGGGAAGATGAAACTGGATTGTAGAAGTACTCATTCAGTCCTTTGAATACTGACACAGTCTCTGATTGCATTTCAATCACTTGCTCTTCCACAAGACTGGAAATCGTGGCAAGGGATGCCATAGCAACTACTCTAACCACCTGGTTTGAAACAGAAGGATTCTGAAGATAGAAAAGCAACACAATTAAGAATAATCAACCAAGGTAATTGAGAAACACTTGTCAGCTGACACAGGAATTATACTTTGGCTGTGTACCTGCTTGTTTGGTTCTTGCAGGACCTTGAGGTTGTACCTGATGAGCTTATGGAAATAGGCCTGCTCTATGTTACTGTGGTACTGCAGTGTTGACCTGGACATGACTGCAAGTTGCTTCAGGACACACAGATACAGTTCTGCACGTTCTATGTCAAACAGCTGGAAAAAAATGCATATATTAATGTTTGTCCCTAGGGTGCTTTCACAATAAATTGTGTGCTTTGGAATTGATTGATTTGTGGATTACCTCATGAAGTTCCCCACACAAACGCCTCAAGATAAACTCTTGGACAGGATGTGTAATATTACAAATGGCCTTCTCCATGGCATTCATCACAATATCAACTGTGAAAAGCAAGTGAAAAGTGTTACACAATACTAAGTCACAACAGCCAGAATACTAGAAGATGAAAAGGAAAAAAATGGGAAAATAGTAATTATTTTATGACAGATGAGATGCATTTACTGTGATGCAATTGGATGTCTGACTAAACCAAGACCCTGTGACATTTCCAGTTATATTCCACGCTCAGCTGTGTCATAGATCTTATAAGTAAAGACAAGATGAAGCCTAATAGCCTAAGAGATATAATTTCTTAAACTGCTGACATATGGAGAACCTTTCACCAACCAAAAAGACACCAACTTAAACTGACAGGACTATTAAATTAAGTGTCATGAGGGTGATACGTAACAGAACAGTCTTGTATCTTTAATGCTGCATCGAGCAAAAGATCATTTAGAATGAAAGGTGATGCAAATTCTTCTTTTTTTAATCAACAAACCTGTCCATCTCCTGTGACTCCTCCATATGTAATGAGGATTTGACAGCTTTAACAATGAATCCAATTTATCTATACAGACCTGGGTCCTCTCCACCATGCTGACTGCTTGATATTTGTCCCAGCTGCAGCAGTTGGAGCATAAGCTGAAGGCTCTTGTCACTCTTTCTCAGAGGCAGGTAAATATTGGTGCTGACTCTGCTCAGAGTGTCCAGCAGTGGAGACAGTAATGACTCCAGAGTGTTCCTGATATCTCCTGCAGCTCGGATCTTTTCCATGTCCACACACAGCAAAATGGCTCTGGCCAACCTGTGGGTCTCGCCGGAGTCAGGCAACCTCTCTGTCTGACCTGGAAAGCACGGAAACTTGGCTTAAAAACTGCATGTAAAAAGCAAATTAATGTGCAATGGGAATTTTTCAGTTGATGAATGTTGATTTATTTCCCAGACTCACCTGTGCTGGCTGGGACTTGAAGATAAGTGTACATCTCTTCTTGAACATATGCTTTGACAGTTTCCCTGCCTCTATGTTCCCTGGGCTTGAAGCTGTCTTCGTTGTCTGACAACCACACACACAGCTGCAATGATGTAAATATAGTGGCAGAAAAAATTATTAGACCATCAAAAGTCATCAAAAACAATAGTTATGCAATCAAGTACAGACTCCTGCATGTATCATGTGAATAAAACAGACAGAAAAGAAAACATCGAAGGCATAAAAGTGCTGTTTTTGGTAGTAACTTAAGTGATTTTAGTTATCATCAAGAAAACCATGGAAAATGTCTAGATATCTGCTCTAAAATTAAACTCTTAGGAGCTATTTTGGTTATCATTATATTTGTCCAAACAAATGTACCTTTAATTGTACCAGACATTAAAATGAACAAGAAATTGAAGAAAACAAGGGTGGTCTAATAATTTTTTCCAGGATTGTAGAGAACAGCAATAATCCAATCCAACAATTCCTATAACATGCTACTTTTTATAACATAGGTGAACTTCTGAAAATAGTCACAGAGCGTACCTGATTCCAAAGCTGTGTCCCTCTGCACAACGACTCATCAGCACGGAAATGCATCAGGAAACTAAAAATGTCATCCAGGGTCACTGCACTCTGAAACAACATATCGACTGTGTATCACAACAGTACAATGTAACTGAAGATTGTAGGAAAAAAAAGGGAAAATGTCATTCAAATGGAAGATGTGTTAGTACACAATCAGTACAATTTGCTACCATATGATAAGTAAATTTATAGCACGCTCAAAGTATGTCAGAAATAGTGAAAAATCACCCTGATATAATTCATCAAATAGGGACCATACTATTAGCAAATCTATTTTTATTCCAAGCATCAAACAAAAAATTATTTATCAGTATCAAAGCAGAGACAAAAATAAAAGCTACCAACACTGACTTAACGGGTTAATATTAAAATCAACTAGAACATCCCATTAAAACATATTACACGTATAACGACTCATGAGTTTAAACCATCTTATTATGAGCGAATGGATTAGTAAAAGACTTTTCAATACTTTGACTTCTAATGTAATATATTTGTGTTTATTATGTATACAGTTTAGTCAGGGTGCTTGACCTTTAGCCAAAAAACCATTCCAGACTCTTTCACCCCCCCATTGGACCTGCTGTGTGTAGCAGCAAAGTATGCCGTTAGAAATGTATGAATGAAAGAATGAATGAATATGTAATTCACAGTAAATTATATTTTACTGACAGAAATGTTTTTAAAACTTTAAAATCACACAAACAAGTTTCCCTAGAATCATTCCAGTAGTGACCAGTTAGTGAAATCTAAATCATATAAAGTTTCTACATGCTTTCCTCATATATTTTTTTATCTTACTGGATTACGTGCTTTTGAACATACTCTAAAATTTGACAATGAGGAACTTTTTTCCATACTTTATTTTAGACTTTCACCCAAACTTTATAAGGTTTGGAAACCAGCATTTAAAAATCCCATACTTTTTAAGACTTTCAAAACCTGAGTAAGCACCGTTAGTGTCTTACCACATCTGTCAGGGAGAGAACACTTTTCAGGAGGAAGCACTGGGCAGCACCTCTCAGCAAAACCTGATGTGTAATCATTGTGCAGCGCAGCACCTCCCTGTTAAGCACGACAAAGATAATGACCATCCTGCATCACCAGCTGCCTTTTATGAACGAATTTGAAAGTCATGCAGTACCTGAGCGCAGTGAGCCCACTGATCCCTAACAGGGGGCTCGGGGACAGTTTGGATAGAGCCTGGGAGATGAAGAGGAGGGGCACAGCACACCAGTGCTTAGAGGCCAGCTGCTGGATCAGCTGAAGAAGCACACAAGCTGTAAAACAAATACGACAGTCACAAAAAGAAACATGTTCATTCATAAAGAAAGGGTGAATCAGAGCTTTATATATATTCTTTGTAACTTGAATGTTAAAAACTAAAAACTCTACCTCTATGTTCTGATGGTAAACTATTGAAGAAGGAGGTCATGAAAACTTCAAGTTTAGCTCCCAGTTCAGGACAATCTCCTACACTCTGTCCAACTGCCCTGGATGGACAAAATGTATGTTAATTATGGAACAGCACTGATAATAATTATTGCAGTGTACTGAAAGTGTATGGTTTAGAGAGTTCTGACCTTTGGAAGAGTGAAGTTTCAGACAAAACATCCATGAAGGGTCCAATGATAAACTGAGGATTAAAAGTGCAGAGACGTTAGGTCTTTAATATACAGTCATTAATTCTAATTAAGTTCAATAAATATCTAATTCTGCACCTGAGAAAAAGCCAACGCAAAAGCAGGCTGCTGGAGGACCTGCAGCGCCAGCAGATGATACACTCCTTCTCGCATTAAGGTTTTATTTTCACTGTGGAACATGCGCTGGTACACACACAAGAGCCAGGATGGATGGAGGAGGCCATGACCTGAACACAGCAGACAGACAATCATAAACCTCTGTTAACTTTGTACTAATGAAGATGACGAAGCAGTATCATCAAGAACTACTCAGACCAATTAATTCTACACCATTCAAGATTTAAAATCTAGTCACTACATCTCATTCACACTGAAAAAAAGTCAGAAATGTCACAACCAACCCCCGAAAACATTTACCTTGGCTGTCATTTGCTGTCGTTTGGATCAGTGTATCTATTCTGTTTAGAACAGGCCGAACGACATGAACCTGCAGTAGGGAAAACATAACAAGTGTCACAGTGAAGGCAAGATATAATAGACACTTCTGTGAAAATGTAGTCATCTTTCATCATATTTTCTACCTGGTTCTCCTCCAGAGTCTCCATCACCAGAGCATAATCTTCCCAGAATTCTCTAAGCAGCTTGCTCCTGTCAGAGGTCCATTTGAACAAGGTCTCATCTGTAACATTTTTGTTTTTAACATGGGTATTATTGTTATGAAATGGACAGAGTTTATTTTTGTTTTGATCTGTGTATTGTTAGTGCTACCAAAGGGACAATTTATTTTGATGCAAAATATAGTTGGACAGAGTCTACTATAGACTCTAGCATTTTTGTGTTTTGCACTTAGGCAGAATTTAGTCTGATACGTATGTGTAGGATGTTTGAGTTACTTATGGGATCTGACAGGAATTTAAGGTGGGTAGAAGGATGGGGTAAGGGGGTGGGAGATCATGAATTAAACTTCATCCTGCTACTTTTCAAATGTTTTTCCTTTTTTTCTACAAATATTTTTGTTGTTTGGTTTTAATGCTATATTCGAAATAAATGCATAAGCAAAAATTATATATATATTAAAAAAATTGGAAGAATTTGACCCACAGAATCCCATTGAAATATGTAATTTCTGCACATTTTTACCTTCTTGGGATGAAAAAGTGTCCACCCCCTCCTCCTCTGACAGGGCCACACACCTTTTCAGCAGGTACAGCGCCCTCTTACGTGAAACACTATCCCTGTGCGTCAACCCATCCTGCACCATCCTCCAAAACTGGATGTTCACCCGTGGGTCTGGGTCACTGTGAGGTCTCATCAGGTGGTCTGACAGGGCTGTCAAACACAGGAGTGAGCGCTCAGTTACTACAGATGTGCGACTGTTGTAGTGCCAGTTACTCAGATCATCTATGATCAACTTGAGGGTGGTGCTTAATCTTCCGTCTTTGGAGCAATTCAGGAGGTTTAAGAGAAGCCGGACTGTGATTTTAGAAACCAGTGCATCGGGGAGTGTTTTGATGCAGGACAAGGCACGTGACAAGATGATGCGCGTGAGATGTTCATCTGCTGATAGAGAAGGTAACAGAGCAGCCATGAGTTCATTTGCAACCTCGACATTGAGTCGTCCTGGACCGGGCAGCTCTTCTTCTGACATCTGGATGGAAGGCAGGACGGACAGAGCCACTTTACCCGGTACAGACCCGTCACACAGCGGGACACAGGCGCTCACGAGCCCGCAGATAGCAGCGGTGGTCTCCCTGCAACGCATGTTACCATCCGCAGCTTCCGTCGATATTTTACAAAGGAAAGGCAGACACTGTATCCAAATTACCGACTCTACATTTTCTATAATCCGCTGTCTTTTCGCGTCTGTAAACGTGTCTGAGTCCAATAAAAGCGACCCGAGACCCTGGATGAAAGCTGTCAGAGCCTCCACTCTCTCCGTCTCCGGCCATGATTCACTCGGCCACAACAGCGTTTTAAACAAACTGTCATAGTCCGGAGAGCTGGATAAAACCGCGTTAATTAAAATAGAATTCATTGTAAATAAATGCTACGACGCGACATACATTCAGCAACGAAAATTTCCCGCAACCGGCTTCTTCACGGCTTCCATCTGCCAGCGTTAACACGTTTCTCCAAGAGGAATGTAAACTTCCGTGAACGTCACATCAAAATCTCGCGAGAAGTACCGGTCTGCTCATAGAACACTATCTTATATCTATGATAGAACAGACACGTACAGTATTGAAATCGCGTAAGAGTAGAGATCAGCGGCAAAATATACAGAAAAACACAAACATATCCCTGTTTCCACCATATGTAGATATCACCCCTCACATATTTTGCTTTAAAGGGACTTTGTGTTTTGTTCTTTGCAAAGTTGTCAGACATTATTAATTAAATAAATACACTTATTTTCGTGGCTCTGAAATATGTGCATATATTCTATTCTTATATATGTATCTCTAGTAAAAATATTGGAAACATCACTGTTGGCGGATGTTCATTCAATTATTTATTTTACTAGAGAATAGTTTTAAAAATGATTTTAAAAAAATAAATAAATAAATAAAAAACACACACACAAACAAACTTGCCACAAAACTATTTTTAATTCAAGTGCCAAACTTGAAAAGCAATCATCAACAACTGAACACAGAAATTCACTGGGATAAAGAAAGGCAGTCTTGGCCTGTGAATGACTGGATAAAAGTGATGTTGATGAATCATGAATCTGCTTTGAACAAGATGATGATACTTATAATGAAATTATGAAGGTAAAAACTGGCATATTTCCACAATAACTAATAAATTGTTGTGGCTGCATGTCAGGTAAAGGTATGAGGGAGATGGTAGTGATAACGTTTTCAATAAATGATTTAAGAATATTGTTTGTCAATAATTAAGTCCATATCTCAGAGAACTAAAGCTCTAATACTAAAAGCAAAGGGTGGAAATAACAATGTACATAATATTTTCTACATAACAGTGATTCTATAGTTTCTTCCCCCTCTGCTTGCTCTAGAAGGATAATTATGATTAACAGTTTTGTGGCATGTCATTATTTATTTATTTTTTACTATATTAAACATGCTCCAAGATTGGTGATTCTATCAATCTGCCAGATGTTGTATGAGTGGGATTTCAATTTTGGAAGCTTAAACACAAAAACATGGCACCAAAAATGTATTTATTTATTTTTTATTTTCTCTATTATAGAAAAAAAAAACAACAACAACCAGTGCTTCAGATAAAAAGAAACATATTGTCCAGTATTCTGCATTAACACTGTCTGCTGTTTATACATAATTGGCTTAAGTATAAGTGTTGAATGGCTGACATTCGTTCTCAGTGAGTGCACATGGCTAAATATATCAGTTTTGTTGCATACCATTTACTCACAAAACAAAGTCTAAAAAAAAATGAAAGGCTCTTTGTTTGGAGGTTACATAACACAAATATACTGCAGATTCATTATACACTTGGTGGTTACAGAAGTAGTGCTTAACAAGTTAATACTTTTCTGCTGCAATAATGAAAGGGGAGGAGTGTATATAAAGAGGGAAGCTTTGGATGAATGCATTACCAGCTGTAAAGGCTCAATTTTCCACATGAGCTGCTACATGGCTGTGGCAGACTATTAGGAAAAACATAACAGAGAAAACTGTACATATGTAGTGTATATAGTGATAAAAAAAAGATGAAATATAGGTGCACAAACATTAGCACCAGGTATCTTGAGTTCATTTTTTAGAGTTTATGCAAACAAGTTAAATGAAAACTGTCCCAAAGCAGTATGACATATGATCAATCTGCAACAGTAAATTTTACGCCCTCAACACACACACACACACGCACACACACGCACACGCTCAATATAACATTCAGTGAGATTCTTACCATCAGAATAAAATAAAATCAATTAGAAATGTATTCAGGAGAAGTTAAAATGTAATAAAATAGTGCAAGAGGTATGTACATAATATACAGTTACATCAATAAATAGGTTCTGTTTATAGATTGAAATATACTGGATTAAGCTGCTGCCATCCCAAATCCCGGTTGTTTTTTGTTTTGTTTTGTTTTTTTTAAAGAAAAAGGCTAAAAATGTTAACGGTATTGCGAATAATGTCTCTGCAAACAAATCCCTCGTCATTATCAGCATTCGTAACACACAATTTGTTGGCAACCTTCAATTTTGAGCAAAATGAAGGAAGAAAATGGGCGCATTTGTGGAACTCAGCAATTAACACGTTCAAAGTATGAATTCCAACAGCTGATCATCTCCTAACAAGTCCAGGGAGAGACAATTGGTAGACCTGCGGCCGTAGAAAGAGGGTTTGTCTTGGCAGTGCAAAAGTGGGTAATAACTGTGATCCACGGGGGTCTTCTCTGGCAGCCCGAAGGTGTAGCTGTGGGATGAATCAGGTGGCAGCACTGATCCCAAGGATGGCAGAGGTGGGAGCTGACGTACGTCATCGAGACTTTGGCTGTGTCGATCCACGTTAACTTGTGCCTTGGATTTAGGCACCTAAAAAGGAGAGGAGAGAGAAAGACACCTGAGATTTGTTGTTACGTAACCACTACTGGTTCAGGTAACGTGACTTGGACTTTGTTACATGACTAAATAATGATAATGCAAAGGAGGTACAATGAGTGACTGCATGACAGACCTGTTTTAACACATCCTTGTTATGCAACTGCTCTTGCTCTTTGTCACCGTCTGGGTGGCACACTTTGTTCGCTGGAAAAATCCGAATGTGTCATTAAAGCGAAATCAAACCGATGAATAAACAAAGAGGTACAATAGTTAAATATACAGAAGGTAAAACTGTAATTACTCGCACCTGATGTGTGAGTCTGTGACCAGAATTTTGCACAATCTACTGACACGCCTTCTAGGAGATCAGCCAACTGGAACATCTCATTGGGATCATCCACAAGGACTCCGCCTGGACTTCTGATGTCAGACTTGATATCTAGCAAAACATGTTTTAAAATGTTATGTCATCCCAACGGAATACAATTCAACAGTAAGTCGACTCAGGCCTCCTAAAAAGGAAGGATTAAAATACATTTACATTGTACCTTACACCTAGACTTAAATATTCAATGAATTTATAAATTATACATTTCATTAATTCAGTTCTAACCTACTCAGTTTCAAGAACCAAAGTTACAGATAATTAAATTACATTACATTGAGTGGTAGGGGTGTGATCATATCTCGTGCCATGAGATCTTATAAGATTAAATTGTGATGATATTTCTCATTTAAGTGAAATCCTGTCTCGCGGGCACAGGGCAGAAGCCAATCAGATTGTGAACCAGCCAAACTTCTAGGCAGGAGGTAGATGAGGTACGTTGTGATAGTTAGGAAGAACTGCCCCCGTCTTACGAACGCATAAAGTTTCCACATATTGCTTGCATTAAAAAATAAACTATATATATATATATTATTTGTGTAAAGAAGTTCAACAGTTAAAAGCTCATGCTTATATCATACATGTATGCAAGTTATAAAACATTTCAAAATGCACCTACATTGTTTTGCAACTCTATTTAGAAAAAGTGTGCTTGTCCCATTTGTCCTTTTAGTTTTCTTAAAAGTAATGTGAAATATCGTCTCATTCTTGCAAACTCAGTATTGTGTATCGTCTTGTCTCATGAGCTGAGTTTATCATCACACCCCCATTGATTGGTGACAGAAAAATAAAATACACTAATAGACTAAATAATGTAATGTGCCTGCACTTGAAAGCCTCATCCTTCAGTCCACACTGAAGTTTTTGCATATACGGACAGACGACAAACTGATAATATCCTGTAGGACTGACACAGAGTAAGCCCCAAATCTCATAGACAAATGAATGTATTTTGAATTGTAAATATCTTACAAAAGTGCAGTGTGTGTGTGTGTGTGTGGTTACCACAACTGCACAGTAATCTCCTACAGGTCTAGCTAACTGGAAATGTAAACTATTCTCAGCAAGACCTAATAATGTGCTATTCAGGTATTTTAATGGTAAATGCAAGATGAATTTCAAGTAAACAACAGTATTTGTGTGAATCACTCTGAAAAAACAGTGCAGTCAGATGGCAAAAATAGCCATTGAATAATTCTAAATATAAAACTCACCTTCCTCTTGCCACTCGTCATCTTCTATTCGAGCCTTGCTGCCGGCTTCAATCCCAGAGGTACAGGAGCTGCCGTGGCTGGCTGCGGAGCTGAAACAGTTCTCCGCTTGCATTTGACCTTCTTCATCCATGGAGGCCATCTCTGCGGAGATGCTGTGTTGGCGGGCGTCGGCTTCGATTCCAGAGCTGCTGGTGGAGCGTCGAGAGAGACCGGGACTGCTCTCACTGCCAGGGGGGTCCAAGTCCAGTTCGTCACTGATGTAGGACTCCCTATACCGCTTTTTTTCTAAAATGAAGAAAAAGAAGGCATTAAAAAAACAATATATATAGACTAACATTAGACTTTAAGATTATCCTATCTATGCAGGACTGAGAGGAGGATCCTTCAAGTCCACAGGCATCAGACTCACATGGCCTGATGATCGTTAGTCTGTCCCTCTTTCCCCCTGGAGATCAATAGTTAATCTGTATCTGCACTAAGCCCTAAACGATTAGATGGCTCTTTACATGCAAGATAGTTTTTCATCACATTTAAAAAGGGCAAAAAAAAATTATTTGGCACTGATACTTATCAGTAATGTCCTGTTCTGGATTTTTTTTCCTTCCAATCTGATCCAATTTTTCTTAGGATTAGTTTTGCCGATACCGATCTGACACCAACTTTTTACAATAAAATACTGATTTAAATTTGGAGTCGTTATTTACAAGTTATTATGCTATGATTTTACTTAGGATCACAATTGGGCTGAATGTGGAACCTGAACTAAAACAAGTATGACACCATTGAGTTTTAATATCTTTAGTATAAAATTTGCACTTTCCAAATTCATACTGTGGGACGAATTAGAACTTTTGTCAGGCCGTATGTTTGCCACTGCTGTAGCCAGTCTATGGACAAGTCTTTTGCAGGTATTATATGGGGGGTGCGTTTTGCACCGTGTGTTAGTGACTCAAGGCATCAGCGGTTACTCATGGGTCAGGTTGGGGTGAGTTAAATGAATGTCCTTTTGTAGGGCGGGTTGGGTCGTCTCAAATAATTCCACAAAAGCCCCATGGGTTCGACTTGACCATCACGACCAGATCTTATATTTAAAGTGAAACCTATAGACATTTTAATTCCTCCACACCTCCCACTGTTGTGCAGCTAATTTTCCTTTTCCCTACCTTCAGAAACTTTAATTTGAGGGAGCAGAAGGTGTATTTACCCCTGTCCCAGAACTGGGTCTGGATTGGTCCGATCTCGTGACTAAATTCGATCCGATCTTCTAAAAAAAAAATGCTAGATCAGCAGCCGATACCGATCTGTACGATGAGATTGGGATATTCCTAATACTTATACTGCACTTAACACTAAGTGTACAACACCGTTTGTTGTTGAAGAAAATTCAATATTGTTAGGAATTCTATCGTTACACTTCCCCTGTTGAATACATTTAACCCCCAGCCTTGTGTAATTATCAGTGACACTATTCTAGTTTTAGTACCATCTACCTTCACTCTCATCCAATTGCCGGAGATGTTTGAGTGCAGGTTGGAGACTGAGGTAGAGGCGATGGCTGCTGCTCAGATGCAAAAGAAGGTGGCGCGAGCGGAATGATGATCCAGTGTAATAAACTAGCTTCCTCGCTGAAGGCAAACCATCTGGTTGGATCTCAAATTTCTTACCCTGAATAGAGAAAACATAGTACACTTGGTAATACATGGTTAATGACCATTAAATAATTACCATGACTGCATTTATTAGTAACAGAGAAGGGAAACGGGCTGTGTGCGTACCAGGAAGGTGAGACGTCCCACATTTGACCAGGGGAAGTCGTATAGCAGCTGTCGCACATTGTTAACCTCCTACAATAAAATGAACAAAAAGAAAACAAAAGAACATAAAACATCATGAGCTAAATGGATAACACAAACGCATATGGAAATAAAGAGCATACAACAGAGAATGACTTATCTAATACATATTTCAAATACTGAACAGCAAACAATTGTGTTTTGTGCACAGGTGCCATCTGGACTTGGCAAAAACGCCATGGATTTCTTGAGGTATCTCACGGTCTGTTGGCTCTTTAATCAGCCAGGCCTGGAGCCCTAATCCACCCAGATGGCCCCTGACAGACAGATCAAACAACTGACAGGCATGGCAGACGGCCCCTATCTGCTGATGCACTGCTGTTGGTGGCAATCCCACACATTCCTCACATGTCTATTCAGAGGTTTTATTGGACTCCACAGGCTGAATCTTTGAGCAAACGCAGGTTCACACTTTTGTACGTACAAACGCACATGCATTAATAACGCACACTCACACATGTTTGTACCTGATAAACCTGCATTCCTCGCAGGGTCAGACCAAGCAACGCCGTTCCTCTCTCTTCCTTTTTGTCCTGGACAACATGAATGATGAGATGTCAGAGAGGCATCTGAGAGGTACAGATAAGGTAGCTACTCCACAGTTTAACTCCTCTGCTAGCTGGGAAACACTAGGCTGCTGACAAATTAACAGTGAGGGCATATTATGCAATGGATGGGCCAGCTTTCAAAATATCACTCTGCAGTTGAGCAATTTTGAGCTGTGGAAGACAATAAACTAGTACAGATAAAAAGATTACATAACTGCCCCATAGTAATTTGTCCAACACAGCACAAATTAACCCAACTAATCATATCTGTCTTGAAAAAAATGCTCCAAGGATTGGAGCAACATTGAAAAAGAACTCAGTGCCTTTACTCAAAAGCCTACCATTTCTTAATTTAATTCAATAAAAGGAATCAAGGAATCAATCAAGGTTGTAATGAATGTAATGGGACAGTCGCACTGCATTTTGTGTTTGACCTTTTGTAGTCTGTAAAAGGTGACAGGTACATCCTCCAGTCGACATGACTCCCTGATGAAGAGAAGGATGGCATCACGGGTCGACATGCCCCACAGCTCCTGATGAACTTTGGGTCCATGGCAAAGGAGATAATCTATGCCTCTCTTAGCTAAAATCTGTAGAGAAACGAACAGAGAGTACAATCCAAGTCCATCTAACTCAGACACTGAAGAGTCACACTGTCATGATCTGACACCTACCCAAGGTGGAAAGTAGTTCTTCGGTTCAAAGTAAGGAGTGGTCCCGATATCTTTGCTAGGTGGCGGGTGGTCACCGAGGTCAGCTTGTAAGGCATACCCTGCCAGCTGGAAGTAGACCTCCTCCTGCTGACGACATTCAGAGCGCAGTACTCGCTCACGCAAGTCTGAGTAATATAGATGCCGTGCCTTACGTTCACTGGTACCAGATAGAATAATGGGAAGGAGAAGCAAAAAAAAAAAAAAACAGCATGTCAATGAGGATGATAAAGATGGATGGGAAAGAAACAAACTTATAATAAAACCAAAGTTTTTCAGTAAACAGATATATATATGAAAAGAAACATACCAGATGAGTCTGCCATTCTCTACATAATACTGCACTTTGAGGCAGAGAAACAGAGGCAAAGCTCTCCTCTGTAATCCCTGTATGAAAAGAAGAAACATGAAATAAACTGTGTGCACTGGCATCTTTTTTTTTTTTTTTTTTTTTTAAATGTAGGTCACTATACGTCACTGAACTTTGCCTATTAATTGACCGAAATACAGCATTCAAGAGTTTGTCAAAGCAAGACTGATCCCAGATGATACTATCCACATTTATTGTAACATGTTGCTTTACCTTTCCTGAATCTTGCTTCCACTCCTTTGGAAAATACTTGGTGAGTTTCTCTTCCATGTCAATATATATGTGTTCATTGTCTGGGATGAAGAAGAATCATCAGGAAAAGGGCAGACAGTTAGCAAAGCAAACACAACAATAATGTAACCAAGCGTATAATGTGACCAACAATGGGCTTAATTAGGGTAGAAGGAAAAAAGCGCCCTTGTTCCTGTGAACAAGGATACAAGGAAGCTAATGATAAGATCTAATGTTATGGTATTTTTAAATCCCAGAGGTATTATGGTTGTCCAAACATTAGTTGTTTGGTTTCAACATGATATAAAGACTAGATGTTTAATGGAAATCCAGTTTAAAACAAAGACAGAGGTGAAGATGTTGTAACACCCCCAGCCCAATCCTGTGAGTCATGACATGGGCATTTTCTATTTTACCCATCTTATCTTTTTTGTTCAACCAAATCTTGCTCACCAAGAGGTTTCACAACTCATACCTTCAACCATTCATCTTTTCTTTCAACTTGTCTCATTCCTACTTTGATTAATTCTCAGTCTTTCACCTCTTATCCTTTATTGAAGACTTTGACTAACATGGTGTGAGTCATGACAAATCCCCCTACCTCTTTTCCCTCCACTCCCACCCTCCTCTACCCATCATCAATCTGTCCCTCCCCTCAGTGAAGAGAAAGAATGCAAGGGTGCATTCCAGGCTTAATGAAGTTAATATTGCAGGAATCCAGGCCTAAGTGATCGCTGAACCAACACCACAAAAACAAAAGGCTGCTTGTTTTAGAGGTGAGCCGCACAAGATTAGTAAGGCATTTCATCATATTTGTACAAAGAAAGTAAGAGGAAATAGAAAGTTCAAAACTTTGTTCAATGGCTGAAGGTATTTTATACCATTTAATTATGGAGACTGGGATGGTGGAATGATATTTTTGTTTTGGTCAACAAAATATTGTTCTATGAAATTAAACAAAACACGTGGTAGTCCAAAATCTACCCAAATAAATAGTTTTTTATCAGAATCTGCTGCTAAGATGAGATGTAAATGGCCTGACCAACCATGTTTTTACAGTATGGTCATACTTTTCAGTCGGACATTAATTCAGTGGAACCTAATGTAAACAGTCTAGCTCAGAGAGTGAGGGAGGTGGTGAACTCACCTTTCACCACTGTGAGGCCAAAGAAGTACAGCTCTTTGATTCCAAGAAGCTCGGCGACACGATTGAACACATCCTGGCCTGTGGATCTTGGCTGGAGAAGATAAAACAACATCTGTATCAAAAATATGTGTGGGCAAAATACAAAAACTACCAAGGTGAAACCAAAACATAGTCTTATTGATGTGCAGTTCTACTTCTTTGCGAAGGTCAAAAGAGCATTACTCACCCCAACACTGATGTCCAGCTGTTCTTTGTTGGGAAGGAGGACACAAATCGTTCTCTCTTGCTTTATTGAGGCCGACATGATTGGATATGTCTGTGGTAAAAATGTTCTCTCACTTAAACTGCTTCAGATTCCTCTTTCTCAATGTTTATCAGCTTCAGGGCAGTTCATCCATATTGCATCTAAAAAAGATAGATGACATCAGAGTGAGGTCAGAAAGAATTTCAGCCAACAACATTTCAGGACGAATGATAAAGATAGCAGAAACTATTTCACAATATACTCCTTTATGAAATTGAAGAAATTCCAGAAACCAGCCACATTAAACAGGCTTTCTAGAGTTTGCTGGTTAGTAAAATAACCTCTGCACTGATACTGCTTTCACATAATATTGTTCAGAGCTAAGAAAGAAATCCTTCCGTCAGATGTAAGAATACAGATTTCTACTCTTATCCCACCAACAAGATCAAATTAACATAGCTTTATTCTTCTGAAAGGTTTCAAAGCTGAATGTATTCTCATTACATCTATATCATTCAAACATGAGTAAAATCATGAGCAATATCATTAATGATTATTATCTAAGCCTAGATTAACAAACATTATAATAAATCCAATTAACTCATATTATCATCCTAAATATAGCAATTAACTGAAACGATCAGCTTAACTGGAAATACTGTTATAGTTTAGGAGGGAAGGCTATTTCCACCTAAGACTAGCCTAAGATTTATCCCAATATACTAACCCAAAGCCCCAACTGGTACCAAGCTCATCTGATTAAGGTTTTAAAATCAATTAATCAGTTTAATTACTGCCGCACACTGACTGCGATCCCCTTAAATCCTACTCCGGAGAATAAGACTAAAAACAACACGAGGAACAGAGAAAAATAATGACACAGAACTAAGTAGGCTACCACTTGTTCCACTTCTGTCAAACATAACTTCAGAAACAGATAAAATTCAACACAAAAGCAAGCCTCAGTTTCTT
The DNA here is from genome assembly GCA_029822895.1 of Maxillicosta whitleyi. Classification (NCBI taxonomy): domain Eukaryota; kingdom Metazoa; phylum Chordata; class Actinopteri; order Perciformes; family Neosebastidae; genus Maxillicosta; species Maxillicosta whitleyi. Next base: position 12,218,486 of record JAPSES010000097.1, on the reverse strand, counting down.
CCAGCTCCTCAGGTGTTTGGCATTTACAGTCAGGTATATCAGGTGTATCAATATTTTTTAAAGCACCTGATGCAACATGCCTCCCTGCTAGAATAAATTAAGAGAAAATGAAACGCTATAAATATGCTGTCAGTGTACAAAACAGGCTGTGGGAACTGCAGAAGTGAACGTTCTGGGCTCAGAGGGCAAAAGACTTGTCTTACCAAATATGATTTATAGACATGCTGAAACACAGCCTTACTCACAGCTACATGTCAGAACAAACAGACATACAGAAAACCTGAAAATCCAGTAGCTTTATTAAGTCTTGCCTTGTTTGTGAAAGAGTCAAACTACACTGTATTTCAAGTTTGACTCAAGTAAACGGACAAAGGAAAGAACATAATAACTTCAATTGCTTATTATTTTCCATTGTATAGCTTAGCACTGCTGTGAAAACTACGGAGAACCTATGAGAGTATAAATCAACTGAATTAAAGCAGGAATTTTACTGTAAAGAGAAGCACAAGTTTTACTATTAATAAAAATGTTACATATTTGTATTTGACACAACATTAAGTGGATGCTGCATTTAATAATAAACCATTCCAAGGTAAACATAGCCTATCTGATGCCTTTGGTTTTAAGAATTCTATCGAAGGAAGAGCTTTGTGAAGTTTTCCAAAATTTGATCTGTTTGGGAACAACAATAATGACGTCTAACATCTTCAGACATCCCCCCTTGTTGCTGACCAGGGAGAAACCTGGCATCACATGAGAGCAGCCATCTGTATGGCTTAATTCCTCCTCAAGACTGTTATAATCCCTGCTTCTGAGCACTCGGACTGGCTGATGGAAAAACAACATCCCTACTAGACTGTACAATCCCTCTGACGTGAATTGCTTTGCGGTGGATCCCCTCTGCCCGCTAAAAAATAAAAAATTAGGGAGGGTATGTCAGTAAACGGGGTAACACCATTTAACCTCACCCCACTTGAAAACAATGATGTAGGGGGAGCAAAGCATTCTTAACGCTTGAGTCAGACCCATATCGGGACATTTTAATTAGGATTCAGTGACTCAATGCACGTAATTAAAACTTTACAAACAGACTTTCTATATAACCCAGCACTGGGATATAAAAGCACTTGATAACATAGGTTCAGTTACGCTTTAAAATTAGTATTCCTAGCGTTTAATCTCCATAGATAATTAAGACAGTGGGCTATTATGCTAACGAGTTAAACACAAATTAATATTAAACCGCATTCATAGTTATGTGAAAACCTCTATTTCTACTAGTATTCAATGAAAATCAACACAGGAAAAGAAAAAAGGAAACAAAAAGCTATATTATTAATTTACAATCGTTGATAAATATTACAATAAGTCTGTACAACCTGAATGCAACAAGTGCATTAGCTGTTTCTAACTGCAGCTACTTAGCTTAGTTACTCTTTTAGCTAACTAACAATAACAGTTGCTTACCTTCACATTACACGAGGGGAAAGAGCTTTAATTCTTGTCTGGACTCTTCTTAAAACTTGATCACTTCGGTCACAATTTCTTGTTTGTTTCTCCGTCTCCTACCATGACAGCAGTAATGAGGACAACGGTTTTCCCCCTCCCCATTGCGTGTTGAAACTTCTTCAACCACCTTACAACTAGAAAGATTGGACTGTACCAAATGGGATACAAGCGGGGGTGGGATGCGGTGACTCAACTCTTTATATTGAACATATTAGCACCATTATGACATAATATTTAATAATCATTTAATAATTAGATGTATTTACACTATCAAGCAATATATTTTATAGCTGCATATATGTATACGGATATTTAAAAAAAAAAAAAAAAAAAAAAACATCGCGTAAGTGTGGGGGGGGG
>JAPSES010000097.1:12194573-12213705 GCA_029822895.1 Maxillicosta whitleyi | reverse complement strand
GCATATATGTATACGGCTATTTAAAAAAAAAAAAAAAAAAAAACATCGCGAAAGTGTGACCCCCCCCTTGATTTCTTTTGCTCACGCTTTAATTGGGGGTCCAAGCGCAGTGTTGTTGGCAACAATTAGGACGTGGTTTATAGTTGTGTGAAACATGATGCTGGGGAAAATACATGCTTTAGAAATGTTTTAAAGAGTTTTATTCACTATCCATTAATTAGACAGATGACTGGTCTGGTATAATCTAGTGTAAAGACAATGAAACAACATGGCACTAGTATGAGAACAGTTCCCTAAATGTGAATTTTATTCAATTAATTTATGTAGTGATCAGTGACATCAATATTAATTTCTGTCTCATGTGTCAATTTTAAATAAAAGGTAGTCAGAAAACACTACAACAAACATTACACATTTTTTTTTTTTTGTGAGCACTAGGAAACATCTGAAGTTTTTTTTTTCCTGGTAACATGTCTTTCATCTCTGTGCTGCAACAGTGCCATCTGCTGGTCACTCTGAGAATATGGAATGCCTAAATCTGTAAAATGTAAGTATCAAAATTATCCTTGGTGTCTTATAACTTACAAAATAACCTGAAAGATATCCAGTCCTATTATACATGTATGTCTGTATGCTTAATTAATTAAATTACTTAATGTCCATACATGATAAATCTAATTCATTATAGGACAGTTTCAAAACTATATCCTTGCTCTTATTTACTATAATTTGACACACTCCATAAGAAGTAAAATGCAGAAATAAAGGACACAAAAACATGTAACACATTTCATTATATGCATATTTAATGGTAGAGTATGATGATATATAAACAGTTATCAAGAAATGAATTTTTGTTCCGAGCAATACTTTCCAGTTTAATCACATAAATAATCACCAAAAGATTCCAAGCAAATACTTTCATTACAAGTTCATTTTATCAACATGTGCTTTTTTTTCCCTCAATCATGATCATTGTTTAAAACCCCTGTAATAAAGTGTTATGTTTTATGCAAAGCTGTATTCTCCCAACACCAGGCCGGGCACATGTGCAGAATGCTGCAATGGCAAATAACAGCATAAAGGTTTTAAGACCAAAGCCAAGGCTGCAAAGTCTGAGAAACAATCCTATTTTAAATCCTATTTCAAACTTTGCCTTTAGAAATGATGGAAAATCGTTGATAAAAAAGTAACTTGTACAAATGACCGTTTTCAGTACAAAAGCTTGTAAAATGTAGTTGTGGTGCAAATGAATGCAGAGTTTCTTAAACTGGTGAAAAACATTTGCAATGGTGAGGAATATATGTGCAGACTTGACTTGGGCCAACTCACCAAAACAGCCATTTTACATTGTAGCAGCTACATTTCCAGTTGAGCATCTGAAATCAATTGAAAAACCTTGTAACACATAAATAACATTGAAATATAGTATAATATGGGGGAGAGGAATTCCCAAAAATGAGCCCAAAACAACCAATGTTTATAAAAATGGCAGTAGAAAAATAAAACTGGTGAACACATTAACCATTGTGATTTCATTATAAACAATACGCAACAAAGGAAATTGTGGTTTTGCTCTTGTGTATTTAAAAAGGAAGTATTTGCATTTAAAAACCAAGTGATAATCTAGATACCATAATAATAATAATAAGGTTTTGATGCAGTGAGGTATTGGCTCCACATTCCTCTTGTCCAGCCATATGTTTTGTTCGGTTGCAGTTCTACTGAAAGAATTTAAGGCCTGCAACGAGGAAGAACTTCTCCAGGAAGATCTCAGAATCAAGGACGGCAATGTGAGCTGCTCGGCCTATAAGAGAGTTGGCTGTATTGGGCAGGGCATGAATGACATCATATCGCACTAGATTGCAGTCTTTGTTCTGAAGAACTGGCAGCAGCAGGTTCTCAATCATCTCAGCATATACAGGACCTGAGACAGAAACAAAGAAACAGTTTGAAGTCTGGGATATTTATTGTAATTGGTTTATTTTGTATATTGTAGACCTGCACCTGTGGCATTATGTGGCTACAGATTTGGATCATACAACTCATTGAATGCATGGAATAACATAACCGGCAGGCATCATTATATGTAGTACAAGGCACATATATACCAGAGGTTGAACGATATGGGTTTTTTGAGGCTGATGGCCGCTCTACAGCCGATTTTTGAGACCAATATTTAAGGTGAAGTTTTTTTTTAAAGCACATTGACCATAAAATACAACTGAAACACTCAGATAATTAGGATTTTTATGCAGCAATATAAATGAATTTATTAATACACGAATACATATACTCTTTTAACATTTATTGAACTGCCCACACAGGTGCCTAATCAAATATACCATTTTTACTACGTATCAAATATTGGCTTTAAAAAAAAAATTAAGGCCTCTGGCTAATATTGAAAAAAATCAATATATATCGGCCAGCCAGCCAATATATACATATATACTTTTTTTTTTCTTCGTTTTATCAAATGACTGAAATACAGATCGATTGGTGCATGGTTAAAAAATAAAAAATCTACTGGCACTACATTGTATTTTTGTTTTGCAATATTGTATTTGTGGCCTTTTGTGTAGGATTGAAGTAGTGTTGCTGCCAGCCAGACCCATCTTCACACTTAAATTTTGCACTGTGCCAACGCAAGAGAAGAGTCTAACCGAACACATTATTATTCAGGAATAGGAGGGGAAAAAAAACACTAGGTTTTATATTTCTTTGAAGCAAATGCCTCGGGCAGCACTAAACCAAGAACCCAGTAGTAGTGCCTTTGAAATAAGTGTCAAAAGGAAAAGTTGTTTTGGTGGAACATTTGCTCATGGAGAGGCAAGCCCTGGCATTAAAATGGTTAGATCCCCACAAAAAAAGTGGAACCGAGAATCAAGCGGGCCCGCCTTACTGCACGATCTAGCTGTTAACTCAGAATCGCTGTTGTCATTTCATGTAGCAGGGGGACTTTGGAACCTGTAACATGCAGAAACAAGAAGGGGAGGAGAACACCCGCTGAGGTAGTTGCTACAAACAAACTAATTAGAACTTGGTTGGTAGGATGCTTTAGTGGGAACAGTTCACATGCTTTCTCTTCTGCAATTTAAAACAAAAAAAACTTAGAAGCTACACTTAGCAAGGACATCTTGTCTTGACAAGTCAGTTCAACATCAGTGGGAAAACAACTGTACAGAGTACAACAAGGAATTAACAACAGTAATTTGATTTTGCCTTAACTCACCTGTTTGTTTGTCCTTTAATGCAGTTTTGCACATTTCTATGCGAGCAGAATGATATGGGACATAACGATCCTGCAGCGACCCCACCAGCACAACATTCTTGAAAAACTGTAAACCTACAAAAACAGATCAATAAGTAAAGATAAATTTTATCAATAATGTATGAATGTTTTTTGGTGGGGAAAACAAACCAAAGCTAACCAGATTTCTTGCTAAGCTTGTAGAGGAACGTTTGGCGAGGATCAGAGTGATCACGGCAAGTGAGCTGCAGGAGTGAACCTGACTTTTTCCACTTTTGCATGAACCAAAGGCCTAGAAACAAAGAGTAGCAGTTATTAAATGGCTTTGCTGTTGTGACAAACCGGACAAAAAGACAGGATACAAACATTTCAAGAATCACTTGGTTGACCTAGAGAAGCCTCAGTGCAATTTCTGAAAATGGCAATATATACTACTCTATGTTTGAGCAGTTTTACCTGTATTGACCAGAGCAGAGCTGTTGTACAGTGTACCCAAGTGAGGTCCAGAGAGGGAAAGGAAGGTGTGTAGCCTCCCCAGGTAACATTTGAACCTTGGCCTGGTCAACACTGAGCGAACTATGAGGTTTCCCAAGGAGTGACCCACAAAACTGTCAATAAAATATATACATTAGTCACCACATGGCTTCTTTTCAATTCATAGTCATTACATGGTTTGTAAGATATAAATAAAAGGATGTTTTTCCTAATCAATATGGATATCAAAAGGGCAAAAAGATGGCACCATCCTTTGATGTAACTGGATTCTAAGTAACAAGAAAAAAAAAGTATACCCACTTGCTATTCTGGTTTGAGTACATTTACAGTAATAAGAGATATCATAACTTTTTTAGTGCAACTCCAACACTTCCTGACAAGGTCATGTCTATGAATCATACAAGTTCTTGATGACTTAGTAACATATTAAAAAATTAAACAATATATGTATACTTCTCATATTCAACTTTAGTAAAACTTCTTACCTAATCTTTGACACTGTGAGGTTGTAAATCTGGATATATTGAACTATTTCATCCAGCAGTCGGTCTGTCATTGACTCAAAGTCAGCAAATGTGTCATTCTGTGGATGAAAATAGCATTGAACATAAGAAAGATACTATGTAAAAGGTTGTGTCTGATACAGTAACAGATGTTTCAGTGAAACTGGCTGATGCATCCCACTTCAGCACAGCTGTAGAACGCTGATTATGAGTAGGCTTAGGGACCCTTGTGTAATCCAAGATGACCCATTTAAACTGAAGGCGAAGCATATACAGCAGGGGTGTCAAACTCCAGTCCTCGAGGGCCGGTATCCTGCATGTTTTCGATATTCCCCTCTTCCAGAACACCTGGTGCACCTGGTGATCGCCTCATCATCAAACTCTGCAGAAGCCTGATAATGACGTAATGGCTTCCAGGTGTGATGGAAGAGGGAGATATCTAAAACATGCAGGATACCGGCCCTCGAGGACTGGAGTTTGACACCCCTGATATACAGTGTGTGATGTAAAATATGGTCATCACAGAGCTCTTCACACACTTATTTAATTCGTTTATGTTTGGCAAATATCCCAGGTTGAATGGTTTATGTTAAAAATCTCTAAATCAAATGTATGGACATTTGATAGTGAATTAAAATACCGAAATCTGTTCATTTACCTGGTTCCTCTCAGACATAAGAAAGTCTATACGGGCACCAGGCAACCCAAGCTCCAAGTAGGTCTTCACCAGTCTCAGGTCTGCACTGTTACCTACAATAGCAGAAAAGCAAACACAAGGGGTATGAGATGAGTCATTTTTTAAAACAGAACCAATAAATCCACAGAAAATGAATTCTATTACCATCTAAGCCATGGACACAGACTATGAGGTGGATGCCCTCTTCACAACTTTCATCTTCCTCCAAGCTGAAGTAAGGGACAGTAGAAGCCAGCTCAGGCACCTCACTGTACAAGAAGCCAGGTAGCTTTAGCTGCTTCATTTCTTCCTTAGCCTTGATGAACCTACAAGATTAAATAAAATGGGTTGGTGACTATTACATCTGATGTCTAAGAAAGCAAAATATCTAGTATAAAAAAGGAAGCATAGGAACACACAGACAAGGATATCAAAAATGTATGTAACGTGACTCACGCTTGCATCTGTGGTGTGGGAGCACATTCATACCACCTCAGGCAGGAGGAAAGTGAAGCAGTGGCACCAGAGGGTCTTCCCATGCTATATCCAAAAGTGCTAGAAGCTAGTTTAGAACAGATTGGAGCTCTGGATGAGTCCTTTGTTTCATGATGGTAGCCCATGTCTAGCTGTTCAAACAGAAGACTTGTCTCTTGAGCAGCTGCATCCCCAATTTGCTCCTCATCGGTAACACCATTCACAAAAGCATAGCCGTCCCCTTCCTCATAATAACCATTTTCAATCATCTCATGCTCTGTCTCATCCTCATCATCCTCAACCTGAGGTTCAGCCTGGATCCCAAGTGTAATTGCAGATGTTTCCACGGGGCTGATCTCAGACACGTCTGTACTAGAGCATGAACCAAAATAGTTCTCAACCATCCCTCGTTTCACCATGTCAGTACTACTTGTGGCAGAGTTACTGGACGGACAGGCTGTGTGGGGTTCACTACGTGATTCTTTACTGCACTCTGCTCCCTCTAAGCCAAGGTCAGAAACACTTGCTAATTTTTGATCGGTTTCAAAATCACAGACAGATTTTGAAGTCAGGGAGTCACTTATCACAGCGTCAGGAGTGTTTTTGGAGTCAACATCAATGGCAGGACGGGTAGTGCTATTCCCAGAGAAGACTACACTCTGCTCTTGCACCAGGACACTGGATTTCCTAGCACGGACCTCAGCTCCACTGGCATCTCTAGAAGAACCATCACCCTCATCATCTGAGGGCAAGGAGTTAATGGATGTGAGAGAGGACTGGACTCCACTGACAGCACTGGTATTCTCTGGGATAAGAATTTCACTTGCACCACTGGGCTTCTGTGCTAAACTTTGCTGAAGAGACCGTAAAGCAGGACTCAGGAGAGGTTTCTCAGACTGCAGGGAAGCAGCACCAGACTCAGTGACCACTTGCCCTACACAGGTCTGTGGTCCAGGTAAAAGTTGAGTGGCAAAAGAGCTAGGCTCACTCTCAATCCCCGAGTCTGACAGACGGGAAGAGGCACTGGGGACTCCTCCATCTGGCAGTCTGATACAATCACCTTTAATGTGCACTGAGACCCCACTAGGCTGAGTACCACGTGATGCTTCCTTACTGGGCCTCTCAAACACAGAGTCCACCATAGACTGCTTTGAGTCACAGAGGTCAGTCTCGGTAATCTCGGGAACATTACTGCTTGGAGTCGCATCAGTCCGACAAGGTAGGAGAACATTAACTTTGTCCCCTTGGTATGGGTCCTTGGTACTTGGTTTGACCTCAATTTGTTTAAGTCCAGCAGGCCACTGTAATAACTTTTGGCCACAAGGGTCAACTTGCTCTTTTTGAAGTGGCTGGTTGCATGTAGTGATAGCCCCAGTACCTGCCTGGGGATTGTTCTGTGCATCCATGTCCAAAAGATTTTTGATGGAACTCTTTTGACAAACAGCAGCAGTCGTTATATTGTCCTCAGCATTCAAATCAGCACCACTCTTTTCAGAATGTGCTGATGTGGCACCCATATGACAAACAGAATTGGCATTAGTTCTTAAAAAACTACTCAAGTTCCCCTGTAAGGTATCCTGTTGTTCCTCTGGGTTTAGTGGACTTTCCTTTTCCTTGCACTTTGTGCTGGTGTCGCCAAAAGGGACTTTAAGGTTCTTATAACCCACAAGAACTACAGAATCCTTAGAGCCTTGTCTAATTAGCTTCTTGGAATTCTCAGTCTTTGAATATTTCTTCATTTTGACTGATTTTCCCTTGGATTTTGGCGGAGGATCATAGTTGTCTGCCCAGGTGGCATCTTCAGAGGCACCCCGAGAGTCAGGTATGAGGCTGGCTGCAGCACTGCAGTCTTTAAAGTTGAGCTTATCACTTTTACTGGAAACTGAGCCGGTCCTTGTATTGTGCATGCCCAGCCAGGGTCCATCGCGATCTACAAAGACAAAGAAGGTGAAAGATTAAAAATCAGACCAAATAAAACATAGTTGGTAAAATGGAGAATTAGGCTCATGAGCCAGATGACTGTGATTAGCAGAGCAGCATTACTGATGTTTCTAACCTTCAGTGATGGAATCCAGGTATCTGTCTTCAAAGATGATTGGCAGTGAACTAACATCACCATCCAGGTCTGCGCACTCCACTGGAAGCGGTGGCAAAGACAGAAAATAGCTGGAGGTTTTGATTGCATTAGTCATCTGCTGGTGACTGTGAGCACTGGGTGGAAGACAGAGGAAAACAAGTCATTTTTATGATTTCAATCAGGCAAGTATGGGCATAGACTTGTTGAAATGCTGCTATGTTTCACCAAGAAGAAGTATATGCAGTCTCACTTACTGTAACTCTTGATATGCCAGAGCAGATTGTCGTGGATGTTCCAGACAAAAGAAAGCCTCTGCAAACCGCCTTACCTATAAAAATAGGACATTTCAGTTAATAAAGCTGTCACTTAAAGATAACGGATAAAAAATTAGAATTTGCAGAGTACTTTAAGCTAGAGCTCACTCTCAGTGTATGGTGCTCCATAGCAAGCAGAGCGGCAACATGTTCCTGCAGGGACACAACCTCTAAGAACTGCCCCCAGAGCGCCATGAGTAGAGAGCAGAGCTGTGCCAGGTTCATATTTACTAATTCTGCCAGCTCATCAGGGGATTCTGCCTTCTTCTGAAAACATGAACCCATATTACTATCATTGTTGTTATTATTATTATTACAAACTTATAAACATTATAGACTCAGGTCTTACCTTGACTTGTTCACATAGCTCAGCTAGACGGGCCTCTAAGTCAAGTTGTTCTAGAGAACCAAAGAAAGGGGATTAGTGAGATTAAGACTTTTTCAGGTTATTCATAAAGTTAACCGAAGGGTTTTAGAAGATCCTGTAACACAGGATCAACAAGAATGGCAAGTCAGAAAACATTTCAATCACATTTTTAATAACAACAGAGTCAGTCTACCGCCTCTAAATCACTGTTACGGTGAAAAGCACTGAGCACACATAGTAGGAAACAGATGAGAATGGCAGCAGATTACATAAATTGTCCTTGGACTGTGCATACAAGTGCTTTCTACAAGAAGGAAACTGAAATGAGGAGAAAATGGAGAGAAAGGGAAGCTCGAGAAAGGGAAGCTGAGGTACTGGAAGGGTTGGGACATACCTATGTAGACGTGTCTTTGACTTCGGGGATAGGGTCTTCTGAGTACTCTCTCATAAAGGACTTGCATGCTGGGCTTGGCTAGTAAGATTGCACATATAGGCATATTTAACCTTTTAATTACTTTTATTTATCTTGTGGGTTAGTAGCTTTCTACTTGTATAGATTAGATTTTTTGTACCAACAGGACACAGTGACAAGAGTGAGTTTTTAACTGGAACTCTTCAGGTATTCTGTTTAGTCTGTTAGCTAAATGATGTAGCAACTCAAGAAAACTAAGATATATTTATAATGGTTAGTGCTCTTCTGATTAGTCTGTCATAGTTAGAATCCCAAATGAAGTTGTGTACCTTGTTTAGGGAAACAATATATTAATAAGTAGGATCAGGTGAAATGACATGGGAACACACACACACACACACACAAAAAAAAACAAACAAACTTATGAGCAATATACACCACAAACACTGCTGCAGAAAACACATTAACAACATCAACAATCCATCTGAAACTAGTGTTTCAGTACCTTCTCAAACTCGACAATTAGTTAACAAAAAACTGAAATCCATTGCCTTGTATAAGCAAGTACAGAAAAGGCAATCCATGCCAAATTTATTTCTTTAATATATACAAATACATGCATAGAGGTAAGAGTGTTGTTGATTGAAACACTTAATGTAACGCTTCTCAGCATCGTTATAATTATGCAAGAGTTTATGTGGAGCTCAAGTGCAGTATACCTAGTTCCATGCGGTGGGAGGAGGGCAGGTCCTTGGTAATGTTGGTGAAGTACCCAAAGAGACCCTGATAGGCCAGTAAAAGATTGGAACAAAGGTTTTGGTGCAGACTGAAGGCATGCTGAAGACAGGGGTCAGATACCAGGAATGTCCTGCCCTGAGAGATCAATGACACAGAAATATGCTTTAAATTATTTATTGTAATGCTAATATTACTGCAGCTTTTGATCTGCCTTATTATTACAGGTAGCAGTGACAACCACAAAAGGATACAGATAAAACGTCTACGTCACTGGCTGCAACATGCTCACAGTAGTGCATTTTAGGAGCAGCTCAAGATGGCTACCTTTCACTGGCAAAAGTCCCTACTCTTAGCAAAAAGTGACAGTGTCTCTGTTAAATAGCTTGACAAATACCCCTTTGCATAATGATTCAGGTCCACTAAAAAACACAACCAGTCTCAGGTTAGACTTTGTTATTTTCTTTTAGTGCAGGAGGAATCTCGAGTTCCAATGAATATGTATTTGTTGTGATATTTTTAGTACAGGCATTTAGTGACAGGCATTTACTATTTAAATGCTAGACTTAGCCTGATGTGATAGAGTTCAGCTTATAATTTTAGATAATAGTGTTACCATTCAAACTTTGTAAACCTCTCAAAGTTTAAGTGGCACCCTCAAATAAGAAAAGGAGATTGTCAAAGATATTGTGCTTTTTACAAAGAGGTGAAGTTCACTTACATCTGGTGACACTTGCTTGACATAACTGCTGCCAAACACCACATTCTCCAGGGGTGGGATGACTGAGTCTTTGCTCTGTGCAGGAGCATTGCGGTTTAGCCATGTGGTTTTCACTGGTCGAGGAAAACTACATCAACAAAGACAGAAAGTGAACTCAGGTGATTGCCACAGGAATGTAATGGAAAAAACTAAACATCTATGTTGCATGTGTTAGTATCCCCTGGAATGTGTTGGTATCCCCTGAAATGTACTTCTTTAAATTCTCTAAATAACATACGTAGGACACTGACCTGATAAGAGGCTGATGTAGTGCCACAAGGGAAGCATGGATGGCTACAGATATGACAGACAGGTGAAAGTAATCAAACATGACGTTGACATGTTGGTGAATGCCTTTCTGAAGGCTAAAGTGCAAACGAAGTGTGCGTCCACTAATATTCTGTAGAGAGTTTGGATCATCCGGCCTATAGAGAATAAGGAAAGAGCAGAGAGTACTCTGTTGGTGTTTCATTTGCACAGTAAATGCAAGTATAATTTCACAATTATCAAATGCATGAACGTATACACAAGTGTATATATTTAAAATGTTCCAACACCTACGTGTAATCACCATCTGTGAAGTACAAATCCAAGAATAGTTGGAAATCCATGTCATTGAGGGACTCTTCCACCTGAGAAAAAATGTAAACGGCATTCAGTCTCATTTAGAATTTTGTGTCAAACAAAGGATGTCCTGTGTAAATCACCAACCATGTTAAAAAAAACAAACAGATAAATATATAAATAAAAATAAAACACAAGGTCTCAATTTCAGCACCATTTTCCAGATATGAAATATTACTTAGAGGGGGAAAAAGAATACTGATAGTAAAGATGACCCTTCAAGCCAAGCCCTGAATACAGTTGATAGGGGCTTTTGGGAAACAAAAAAATGTATCAAAAGATCCATATTTTATATACCACCTTTTACTGAAACTTACCTTCTTCTCATCTAGCAGCATCATCACTTTGAAGAGGAGGACATCATTGACAACAACCTCCTCATTCTTGTACAGGATTTGGAAGGTTTTGCTGCAGATGACGTCATCTTGGACTGAAGCAGGGAATGCCAGATCAGAGCCTAACAGAAAAAAAAAAACACTGTTAACAAAACAAACAGCTGCATAATGACAGCCAACTCTAAGGTTGTTTGGGATTTCAATGTGTAGTAAGACATTGGGAAACAGAAGATTCTAAATTCTATGTAAAATGACCCTATTCTTTGCCTTAGGTAGAATGCTTCTAAATCTTGTCATTTTGGAGCAAAATCAAGATTTTTTTAAGCACCGTTACTTTTACCCTTACTGTCAAATGACACTGGAAGGAGAGAAAATTTGGCTAATTAGACTATCTAGCCTTACCATTTATTTCCATAATGGAGACTAAATGGGTGGAGGCTGTATTTATTCAGCTATAACTATCAGTAAGAAAGGAAAAAAAAAAAAAGTAGGACACTCCAAAAGACAACAAAAGATTAGATTCACCCACCAAACCACATACAATAGGTGACACACTTTCAATAATCTGCCATTAAAACATCATCAACCTAGAACTAAAGTAACCTAGGCCTTATTACATGCAACTCGGCAGCTATAACACAATAGTACTGTGAAATCTTCCCACCACCCTGTATAATAGAACTGAATTTTCTCTCTCTGTGACTTATGATGATAGAGATCATTCATTGGTCATCTGTTGATCGTGTCTGTAAACCATTCTCTTATCATTTTATTGAGACACAGCTCACACAGAAGTCATAAATTCAAATTGAGAGGAATTAAGAGCATACATTCACATCTATTAAAATGGTATTTTATTATCTTAACAAATTCAGAGTATGAAAATGTCAGTGCAGATGAACTGTCATGATCTGACAGCTGTTTAAATATGCACATCATATTTTAAAAAAGAATAAAAATGCATATTTTATACAAAACTATCAGGGAATATGTATAGTATAATATGCAAATGTGTGGGCAGCACACAAGAAGGTTAACTTTGGAAGTATGGTGAGTGGCAAACAATTACAAATGAAAATGCCCAACAAACTTGAATCTGATTTGTCTGGTATACTCCAATAAACATGATAAAAGAAATTCCTATCACTGACTTTATGAAACAGCCCAGGACAATCATATTGAAGATACTTAATGTTCCCAAATATAATTTGTTGTTATATATAATTCTTGTTGACAGTGAGAATTATCTGGCAAGACAGATAATGTGTATAGTAGTAGCTTTAAGTGTATTGTATGTATTTACCTCCCGGATGGAGCAGACTGGTTTCAACTTTGTGTGGAACCCGGGGAGGCACCTTCACACTGGCACGAATTTGGTAAAACCTGTTAATGCAAACATTACTCTTCAGACAAAAACTGGTTGGAAAGTGATGCTCTGCTTGTTTAATCGGGAGCATCAGTGGGACCATGATGGAAAGGGAACAAAATGCACAGGTTAGTGACATACGTCCCGTCTTGAAAAATGACACTACACCTTCCATAAATGAATAATGAGCACTTTCTTTTGTAGTCACTCATGTAGTAAACCTGAGCTCTTAAACCAGTAATGTGGTCAGAGCTTTATCTCACCACACTGATGTATTATCCCACAGCTGCCAAATTTCCAGACATTGCAGACCATGGCTGCTACAGCTGTACTATTTACACAGCGCGAGTCATTTTTCCATCTTAGTTTTAGCAACATTATTCACAGAAATTATTGATACCTGAATTTAAAAGGGAATACAGGTAGAGTAAATTACAGTGGTATAGACACTACACTAAAACATAAAACTAATTATTTTTGCCACATATTACATTATGTCATATTATGCTTATCCTTAGAACATTCAATTCACCAGGTGGATGCCTTCAAGATCTCTCTAGACCAACAGGCAAGTTAATAAATCATAAATTCCAAATGAGTTTGAAAAGAAATGCTACTATATACTAATGCACAATACTACAATTCAGCACCCATTGCTTTCTTAAAGTTATTGCGTCATTCACAGAAAATGTTTTCAATTAATGCCAACAGACCTTTTAAAATACATCTTAGCTTCTAAGTATACACCGTGTCAGTACAAAATGTAGATCTTAATCTTACTGAAAGAGGAGAAAACATCTCTAAATCTCCCAGACAGGCCTACATCCTCAAGCAATCTACATTTCTAACTCCATCTACTGCGGGCTAAACACCAAACCTCTAAAATATGTCACCTTATCTATTTTATTCACAGGGTAACCTTGTCTTAAAAAAGTCTTCCTTAAAAGATTAGCCAGCTGACATTTACAGGAAAAAATGTGAAAAAGGGAAGAGAAGAGGCACTTTAAAGACTCACCCTCTTTGGAACAGGTCCACATTGTAAAACTTGTGGAGCTCCACAGAGAACTCCACTGTGGCCTGTACCTCAGTCATCTTGTCTCTACAGGCAGCAGTGCCTTACATCATCTTGGATACTCCTGTGGGCCTACAGGCAAAACCAATTACTACATTAGCTCCAACGTTATTATCACAATGCAGAGGAAAAGAATGAATGACAGAGACAGACAAACATTTTTTTTGTGATTTTCTCAAAACATTTAAGAACAATGATTAGTTCGACAAACTTGGTGATGCAGTAAGCAGCAGAAGTCTCAAGAGACAAACTGGCAATAACAATTACACAGATGCTTCCTGAATTAGTCATGTATGAAATTAATAAATCATCCACAGGGATAAAATGTCAATGTGGTCATGCCAGTGAAAACCAATATGGGGCACAAAAGGGCACAATGAATTTGACCTGGTCCACAGACTCAGCACAGTGGTAGTTTATAGTAATGCCCGAAGCAGTAAAGAAGGTCATCTTTGAATCTTTAAAAATCTAGGAGAGGAAAACACAAAGAGCCTCAAAGAACACTTGCAGTAAAATAAATGTCTAAACCCTACCTGACATACAGTATTTATGATCATAGAAATAGCAATTTGGCTATGACACAAATGAACACTCTAAAAGGGTACGCAGCAACAGTAATATGAATCAAGAACCAAGTTTAGCTAAGGGATGGGCCAGTCTGCAGATTGAACGCTGAAGTAATGTACAGACTTTTTGAAGCTTCATAGACAAAACAAAGGTCAGATCAACCATTGACTGAGTCTGTGCCAAGCAATGAAGGTACCCTTCATATGGCAGCAAGTCAAAGCTGTTGTTTAGGCATAACATTGGATAAAAATAACATTTGAATTATTTCGGAATAGCTTGACGACGCTCTTAACGTTCCTTAAGAATTTTCCGTAAATGGTTAATTATTGGCCTTTAAGGCACAACTCTTAGAAAGTGAACTCTTATAAGGTTGGTAAATCGTAGACAGCTATATTACAAACGATAACATTGACAACTGAAGATACAATAGGGAAATCTTTCTGAAACCATGACAGAGAGAGGGTTTAGAAACAGCTGTTTCATTCACGGCTGAAGTCAAATCGATCAAATGTCCTTACTTAGTGAACTAATAAAGGTCCCAGCTGGTGGAATGGCAATCTCGGTGTGGGTATCCTTGGGTTACAGGTGGGACCTCCCAAAACAACAATTTGCGAAGGGGCCTCAAAATGTCTGGAGCGACCCAGCAAAACCACAATATATGATTTTTTTTTGTTTCACCAAACCAACGAATAAGTCCCACTTGATAGCCAGTGAGCTAATGGTGAGCGCTAACGTAACGTTAGCCACCCAAAGAGCAGTTGTCACATTAGCCGCTTGGGCAAACTAACGCTACTTACCATTGCGTTGGTAAGCTAACATGAGCTAGCTAACCAATGTTAGCTTCGACTTCAGTCCTCTCGTCGTCCTTTCGCTTTGAAGTGATGAGAGAAACGGCGACCGTAGTAATTATTGTCCTTCCCAGTTTGACTAATGGTATATGAGGCACACCGCTGAAATTACACAGAGAACGGACTGACAGTATATCCCGTTGATCAGAGCTTTTCGGTAGCCGTCGGGCTAACTGTGCTCAATCTGAGGAGCTGACAGTAGGCTCTGCTCCAGCTGCACGCTTATGAACATATAACTGCGCGTTACTGCACATACCAGAGGCGCAGTTGACGCCACATGCAAATGTGCTACTTACACCAAATAGCAACCGGGACATAAATACGTTTAGTATATGTATTTTAACATTAATTGCGGTAGTTAAATTTGTATTTTGTCCAATTATGTATTTTGTGGAGGTTGTTCAAACTAGGCAGATACTTTATTCATTCAAACTTAGAAAATCCAGATTTCCAGTAGCCCTTAATTGAAAGAATTATACACCATTAGTGAGAACATGCAACTAAAAACATAAAACTCACAATGGTAGAACATAATGATATGATAGCAAAGTATGGTCCTTTATGACCAGAATCCACCTGAACACTTGAATTCTGTATCAGAGCAAGGATGCTGTTGGAATGCTGATGTGGGATATATTGTCTGCACCTCATTCTATGTGCATCTCTCCACCACAGTCCCTTGTCAGTCCAACAGCACTATCATCACAATATTTCTGGATGTGGCCAGACTGAATTTTGTACATAGGGACTGCCTTTTCCTATGTAAACTGGAAGGGAGCCAAAACAGTACTCTGTGGTCTTCCAGGCAGATATCAACCAGACAAAGGAGGAACCTATACCATAATGCCTCCAGGTATCAGGTATGTTGGCTTGGATGGTGTTAATTGCACTCAAAAATAGAAAAGAAAAGATAATCCTCACATAACCATATGGTTCATCCAGGTCAGAGTAGGCCCGGTGCCGGTGGAACATGCAGAGAACAGCATCATCCACTGTGATGTGGTCTCTGTAGTGTATGCGAGCCACATAGTCCTCAGGGACTAGTTTCACAAAGATCAAATCTTTTTTAACCCATAAAGACCAAATGTTACTTTTGTGGCAATTCCCAAATGCATTTTTCTCTGTATTTAACCTTTCCTAAGTGATGTATCACTCTTTATTAAAATACTATCCTCCATATTTCATGCTTCTTCAATTAAAATCAGGTACTTTTCCATATTTAATATACTGATCATGTAGATGCTCATAAAATATGATGTGAAGAATACTAGTCTGTGGTGCTTTAGCCTGGCTAGACATCCTATTTTGATTATCAGTACAATCATGATGTGCTCTACGGAACCTGGACCCTTCCCATTTGTACATCTGTATACGCTCACAGCAGACTCACATGGGTAGTACAGTCCTCAAGCAGCATCAGAAACACACGCCAGACATTGTCTTCCCAGGGAACAGTCTTTTCGCATTATTCACTGGAGGATAATGGAGTGTGCCCAGATGTGGAATGAGATGTTATTGCAGTGGACACATGTGACAGAGATGGAGAGGGAAACAGAAAAAAGGTCAAGTAGGGACATTGCTGTTGAATAGTGGGAGAGTGAACAGGTCAGGCTGTATTAGACTGTACATGGATTGGAAGAACTTACATTGTAAGATGCCTAACTGTATGTACTTAAATGCAAAAAGAGGTTTAACTCAAGATCCATTGACTTTGGTGTCATACTCTGATATATGCCTATATACTAATTATGAGTTCATTTTATTATCTCAGCATTTGGGGAAAGAGTGAAGGGTATTATAATGCTACAAGCAAGTGAATAGTCTCTCTCTCTGTCTGTCTTGTGCTTTTTTTGTACTTTCTTCTGTTTAATTTGTCTGAGTTTGCAGACCTCTGTGTAATGTGAGGTGAAACAGTGAACAATCAGCAGTTTCACTTCTCAGTAGCTTTCACTAATATTCCCAAATTCTCAAAACAAATTCCCCATGAAAACATTCTTCATCATTAAATTTTGGTTTTCTCATAAATAACAGGATGTACGGAGTGAATCTTACATCTATGAAGAAGAGTACAGCAGTTCCCTAGCTCTTATTTCAGTAATTGCCAAATAAGCAAAAGGGTATTTACCTCTTGGCCTGACAAAGCAAACACTGTTTAAATTGTTTCTTAGTCAGCGTCTCTTATTTTCAGTGTTAGTTGCACTGAAACAAAGGCGTCTGAATACTGTGTGACTATTGCAATAACAAAGAATGTGAAAACAGAAAACACTGGAAATATAGAAGGTCATATTTTTTGTTTTGCGTCTAATTATTATTATTATTATTATTATTATTATTATTATTATTATTATTATTATTATTATTGATGATTGTTTAGAACAAACAACAACTCTGATACAGTGAGGTATGATATATATAAAACAACTTTGATTTGAGTGGAGGACCCAGTGGAATGTGAAGTTGACACTGTGACACTCAACGTTGACTTACTCCTCCAAACAAATGACAACAAGCCTTCACCTAAGAGACTCACTGTGACAGGGGGGCTTTCACTCAAACTGAAGAAGTGTGTATCTGGGCTCTTCTCTCCTGGAGGTACATCAGAAGAAACACTCAGACATTTGTATTTTTCTTTCCACATCAAGCTATGACATGGATGAAGTTAAGAGGTAAAAATGTGATGTGCATTTGATGCTAATTGTGTTTGACTGATTTAATGTTACCATATACTGTTTATTTAACATGGTGCATACTATGCATACTAGGGTTCACTGCTTCTTATTACATTTCAGATACATTGTTCTGTGCTCATTATGCTGCTTCTACATGATCCCACAATGTATCTCCACTGGACTCCACTCTCAAAGTAAGTCTGCACTGCACAGATAGAGGACCATGATAGATAATGATGTCAAAAGGCAGACAAAGCAATGAAAACCTGTCATAAAAAAACGAATTTGAGTTTGAAATAGCAAAAACTACTAATGAAGATGTTCGTACTGAGGTCATGTTCAATTGCATACCAATTAGCACTATCTCAACCTGACACATACTGTATATGCTAATAATATCTCCAGGGGTTACTGCTAATCTTTTCTGAAGTACTTTGGCATATGTCATTGCACATGTTCCTCTTGACATACTAGATAATTGCAGTTTTTCTCCTCTTTTCATTTCTTCCTCATACATATGCATTGACCTTTTTAGAGATCTGCTAGCTACTTCAAGTTGTATGAGTTATTATAGCTGACCATTTCACTTATTGATAGTTATTCATACAAAGTACTTATGTCACTGTTGTGTTTCAGAGATAAAGTCATGTTACATCAGACCATAGTGTAATCTTGGTTTCCCTCTGTATATACAAGCACTCTTATCTATTTTTAATGATATATATCCAGTGTGGATTTGTGCAGCCGCACTAACATTGCAGTCTAGAAGGATTTAGAACAGACCAGTTATGTGCAGTCAGTATGTACATATTAGGCAGAAAAGAGTAATATTTTTTTTTGTGAAATGCACTGATGAAAACAACACTGATGGAGTTGTAAATATACAGCATCAGATTCCTCATGCTAGGACCCTTCCTACCAAACACAAAATTGAGCATTTAGACTGCAAAATGATAGTATGTATTGTAGGAAATAAGGTGTAACAAAGGTCACCCAGAGTCAAAGTCAAACCACCACTGTTCAAACTTGATAAAAGAACTTAAACTTCCTGTTGAGATGTGTAAAACAGGCAAATCTTGAGCTTAAGTGTTAAAGAGGAAGCCACAAACAGGCAGAGAGCGCCTAATATTTATTCAAGGCAGTGGTGCAGCTTTCCAAACACAGAGCTTTTATTCCCTTTCCAAATGCACACACAGACACACAGACACACAGACACACATACACACACACACAGACACACACACACACACAGACACACACACACACACACACACACACACACACACACACACACACAGACACACACACACACACACACACACACACACACAGTCTGACTACTAACCGGCTGCTTTCTGTTTCCATCTTGCAGCTGTGAGATTTTCATCTCAAGTTGGTATTCATATGGAGCAGCAGGCTATGTGCCCTCGGATCAGCGTTGGGGAGGAGAGTTTCCCAGGTGGATTTGTAAACATTAAGCATCTATTGTTGTGTCTGTCTGTCTGTTTGTCTGTCTGTCGGTCTGTCTGTCGGTCTCCATCTATGTATCTACGTAAGTATCTATGTATCTACGTATGTATGTATG
>JAPSES010000097.1:12171172-12183326 GCA_029822895.1 Maxillicosta whitleyi | reverse complement strand
GTGAGGCCTATGTAAAGCGCTTTGAGTACCAATAGGTAGATATAGCGCTATATAAGAGCAGTCCATTTACCATTTACAATACAATACAGTACAATACAATACACATGACTTAATGACTAAAACACCACTTAGATACATGATAGTATTAACTGTGATGAATGATCAGTGATGAAGGTGTGAATCTTAACTGGCCCCCAGATTCACAACGCACAATTGAATGCACAGTTCCTGATGCTTCACAGTTTGTCGCATTTTCTCTTTTCAATTTTGCACATGGCTACTTTTTCATCAGCTAGAAGTCATATAAATCTGAACTCCTATTTTTATTCAGAAAGTGCTTCCAGCAGTCAGACTACTACAGCATATAAGATAAATAGGTGCTATAAAGGTGCTATATGTATTATTTTTACTTTCAGCTCTTAAAAATGACTTAAAGTTATCATTAGAGTATTAAAAATAAAGTGGTTAAAGCAAAGATGCCCATGTTTTGGATTGTAGAGACATGAGCAGATATTTATAGCAATGGCCTGAGGGCTGGATGTGACCACTGAAGGCAGTAGTGAATCACTCTTTTGAGGATAGTGGTGTTTGATACCAGAGATTTCCTTTCTGATATGATATTGGGTGGAATTCAGACTGGTATCAGCAATAGTAATCTGATACCAATACTTTGTACAAATACGCTTAATGTCTAGAAGATCTAAAAAAAAAAAAAAAAAAGTTATGTATTTCAAATCATAACTTCATAAGGAATGCAAGACATGGAAGTAATTATTGTTTAATTATTTAGAACTATTATAAAAATAAACTCGCACATGGACCCTCTAAAGCCTGAACCATAGATCATTGACAGAAAATTCTAGTTCTTTGAAACTGGAGCCTTTATTTGTCCTTCTGAACAATTTTTTTTCAAATATCAATTTCTATGTATAAGTTAAACAAATATTTTATCATATTTGATACATCGGGTCTCAGTGCTCTAATATTATTATTTTTGAACAAACAAAAACACAATACAACACAAACATATCAAATCGATAATTCCTTTTCAAAATCTCCTTCCTTATTAATGACTGTCTTATAGTGTCACTGGAAAGGCCTCTGGTGAACAAAATCCTCCACCTGGTGGATTATCTGTGTATTGCATGTATCTAATTGTATACATCAGGTTTTTCAAGAAAAAAAAATCATACTAATTATGTAGAGGCCTTCAAAACTCATGTATCAAATATGATACATTTGCTGTTATGGGGTTAATGCACATTGCATCAACATGTTAATATGAAACATGAAAATACTGAACATCTAACGCTTCAGCAACAGCATCCAACATCGACACTTTCCCTCATTCACAAGTTTTTGTTCCAGAACAATAGCATGTTTACAGTTTTCCCCTTTAGTCTGTTCTGTTTTTTGCATAAAACCACTCTTGCCTCTGAAAAGACTCTGTTTGCTGGTGCAGAAGTGACAGGAATTCCCAGGTATCTCACTGCTAGTTTGCTTTGGGCTGGGAAGGACTGACTGAGAAACAAGACACAGAACAGGCAGAAGAGGAAGTAGTTCCCATTAATTGTGCATCATTTGGACAAGATACCAAAAGTTTAGCTACTTTTCACTGCGTTCCTGATATAAATTACCTCAAATGACCGAAGTATCAAAAGTATCAATATTTTTGATTTCTCTGGTTTTGGAGATATTGATATTTTAGTATCAATCTGCACATCATACCAGAGGGCCTTTGAACAAATCAGAAAGTATCAGAAAGTGATGGAATTAGAATCACAAAGAAACTAATTTTAGAGTCAAAGAAAGCGACGAAGTGATAAGAACTAGAAGCACTGTTGCAGCTTTTCTCCATTCCTTTGATAATGAGGCTTATGAAGGTATAAAATTATCATGTGATGCTAATATCTTTACTAAGTTGGCTGTTTGTTGATCCACGGCCCAGACTAAATTGACTCTGACTAAACAGCTCTTTTGTGCAGCTATTGATAACACAAACTGTACAGAAAACAGAGGTGATGTGTGGCGTTATTGTGGCTGTTGTAAACTACCGGCTGATGCAGCACATGTGGATATGAGACATTTTGACCGACTACCAAAATAGAGTTAAAGTATAAGGAAGAAAACTTGATGATACATAAAACAGATGAGTGTAAACAATGACCTTTATAGCTTATTCAGTGAATGATACAGTGTTTGGACACAGCGATGATTCATTGATGTGTTCTGGAATATGACTTTCTCCTGCTGTTGAGAGTTTACAATATTAATACTACATATAACCTTTTTACCAGGAGCACCTGTCTATGGTACATAAACATTACAAAAACAAGGCATGAGACAATATGTAGTGTACCACAGTTAGAGCTGTGAATATACTCTGGGCCCATAATTCTGATTTAATTACCACTGGGGTGCTAATGGGGGAGGGGGGGCATTTGAGAGGGCCCATAGAGCAGTGAATACAGGTTAGAGGTTGTGAAAATTTCATGTAAGATCCGTTGTACAACAGAGACATAGAAGTCGGGAGGAGTCAGACATTGAAAGCATGTTAAAGTTCAGTTTGTTTTCATGATAGCGTAAGTTAAGTATGGACTGCATCCCCACCTACGACCCCCCACCCCGACCCCCAGGTCTGACAGATTGAGAAGATACTGAATTTATGAAGGGTCCACAATGTTTATGCTTTCATGAGGCCCACAATCGGTAGCAGCACCCATGTTTAACTATATTTACATTATAAAAGCCATGTGGCCTCTGTATATGTGTGTGTGTGTGTGTGTCTGGGATTTCACACAAAATCTGAAAAGAGCTGACTTCTGCAGTTTGGCATACTTGTGAATTTTTCATCAAGGAACAAACTGACAGAAATGTTAAATTGATAGGACCAATATTTTGGGAGATATTACTCATTTTGGAATACTATAGCTTACACACACTTTGGCGGTGACTGCTGGACAAATGTGGTACAGCATCCACAAATACACAAATACACTTGATTGTTTAATGTGCTAGTTATCATTTATTTGTATAATTGAACCCTCAAAATCATGTAACTTCCTAGAAAAGCAGTTAGTGCCAGGAAATAGCAACAACAAAACAAAACAAAACAAAACAAAGAAGTTAGCTATACCACAGATCTAAACCACCACTATATATATTTTTTGCTACTATCAAGACCCTCTCTTATTCTCTGATATTATCATTTTGACTGAAACCTCCCCATGCACTCTATAATATCACGCTTTATTTTGTCAAACAAACCACACAGACATCTCAGTCTTACATCTTATTCTGCACAGTTTACTTTTCATGTATTTCAAGATGCAGTGCTGTATGTGGAGCTCTTTTATCTGTCAGTAAAATAAAAAAAAATATTTCAAAGCCTCATAAAACATGTATAAAACATTATATACTAAGTCATGACTATGGCCTCTTCAGCCTCGTGTTTCTACAAGCACACTTTGATTTTTTGAGTCTGATGCCATTTTACTGGTCCAGATACACAATCAAACTCCAGCAACAGCAGTAAATATGTCAAATTACATCAGCATGATGCTCTGGAAAAGCTGTTTCATGGAGGTTTTAAAGTTTTGGTACCCACCAAAAGCTTCAGTAAACCAGTAACTGCATCCCGATTTCCTGCAGGCATATCTCTATTTTGACATCTCTGTAGAGCAGCCAGGAAAAAAGAGAATTTTTTTTTTTTTAAAGATCAGTTAAATCCTCACCCATATACAATACCCAAGTTGTTGTAAAAGGAAATGCTTGGAACTCCAAAATGTCACTTTTTCAAAGGATAAAAGGGAAATCAAAATTTTACTTCTTTATTCATCCAGGTTTATTCGAGGAAAATAAAGCTGTTTTTCCACCGTGTACTGTGAATTCAGTCGTAGGGAGAACACGCATCGTCAATAAAGGTTAATGCTTTCAGAGCTGTGGAGTCTGGGTGTAAATGTTTCAGATACGAATATGAAATATGTTACCTTTTCTTTTTTCAGGGTAAAGAGCCAAGTGATCAGCACATCAAACAAGTTTGCATGCGAGTCATGCAAGGTAAGAAGTGCTAGGCCTTTGACCCCATTTATCATTCCCCTGTGCCTCATTTCATGGCTTTAATCTTTCCTAGAGTGCCTCATTACACAACCACACATAGAGCTGCCCTGTGTTGTCTCATTGATCTGGGTGTTTGCTGAATACTGTGAAGTTCAAAAGGAGGGTCTCATAACCAAAACATGTAATAAGCTTCAGCCTTTGTTTATTTGATGGATGAAAGAATTTTTTTTCCTTGAGCTTTAGAAATGTTTTCACTGAAGTCACAACCTCTGTTCTCTTCATTCTTTGCTCTTATGCCTTCACAGCTCATCTCCTATACTCATGACTTTTTTATACCCGAAGTGCTGAAAAATTAATTTCACCTCCAGCAGACCTGCACTCCTCTGCTCCAAGCAAAGAGTCTGCCTGGGAAGGAAACCTTAAAGACAAAAAAAAAAAAAAAAAAAAAAAGTTGTCGAGGAGCCACTGCATGAATTTTCATCAGCAGCCAGAAAACTGGAATCTTAAGTGCAAAATACCATGCAGCTAGGAGCCACAAGAGATTAATATTAGATCCGTTGCACCGTGAACATACATTTCCTATCGCTGATTGCTTGAAATAAAGAGTATTATCTCCTTTCTGCTCAATTTACTGAGGTTCTGTGGGGAAAGGTTGAAAAACAGGAGAAGCTCGAGGGATATTGTGACCACAGTTTCACCTTCACTCTTAGATGAAGTACAAGAATTGTTGGACCATCGTTTTTATAAGACTAGCTTTGGGCTTTCCAAAGATGAGTCTTCTGCTATCACATGATCCATTTCACTAGTCTTTAAAGTTCCCAAGATAACACTGAGCTACAATTGTTTGGAAACATTCAATGTGTTGCGGCCAACTCTGCGTGTCTTTGTCTTGTTTTGTCCAACAGAACAGTTGGCTCAGTTAGCTGCTAGTTTAAGGAGGCCTGAATCTGGCGTGGCCGGTTTACCTGGCAAACCTGGACCACCTGGGCCTCCTGGGCCTCCGGGAGATAATGGCTTCCCTGGGCAGGCTGGATCAAGAGGCCTTCCAGGACTCAAAGGGCCACCAGGACACTTGGGAATGAAAGGACCCAAAGGTAGGAAATGAAATGTCCCTGTGAAAAAATCCATGATGAAAACTTTGATATTAACCCTTTATAGGGCACTCAGAGAAATATTCTAAATTTCAACCTTAGTGTGTTATTGGAGGACCTACAATAATGTATTACTTTTGTGAAAAAAATCTATATATTTTATGGTTATGTAGCAAATCAAAGTCAGTGAAGATACTATATTTGGTTTCTTACATATAACTGACAATATATAAATACATCCAGGAAGTTTATATATTAACACCCCCCCCAAAAAAAAAAAAACAAAAACAAAAAAAAAAAAAAAACATGTAAGGTGAAAACAACATTACTTTCAGAGTATTACAACAACATCAGTGCTGATCCAAACACATATCCACATCTACATGATCCTTTTGAACATCATTCCTTATATTAGTACCATTACTTCATCATTCCTTACAGTAGTACCATTACTTCATGGTACCTAACAAAGCAGGTCCACTCACTCTTCATGCACAGGTGGAGCTTACAGACCTCGTACCACATTTGACCTGAGATCAGTCACTTGCCTGATAAAGGGTTAATGCATGTGACAGCTACACAAGAGACAAAAACACAATGATCTGAAATGAGGTCTAATATAATATAAAAGGTTAATGACTAAAAAAAAAAATCACAATTCATAAATGTGCCTGTTTAAATATACACAGCCTGGCCAGAAAACCCAACTCTCTAAGTGGATTTAACAAAGCAAATATGTAATAGCCCATCAGATAATTACTGTTCTTTAACCCTGACTGATGCACGGAGTAGTTTCTCATCTCTTAATCCACCATCATTTTGCTAGAAAGCATAAATACTGGACATTGCCTAGGATTCATCAGGCTCAAACTGTTAAAGAGTGGTCCTGAGAGCATGAGACATCATTTTCACACATGGATTAGTGACCACAGAGTCCAGATCTGAACCCCATTGAGAGCCTTTAGGATGTGCGTGAGCAGACTTGATGCGGCGGTCTGACTTTCCCCTTGTCGATACAAGATCTCAGTGAAAAATTAATGCAACCATGGATATAAAAAACATTGTCAGAGGAGATAAATTATGTATAAATGAACATTTCTGACTATTTTATTTCATTTCTCTTTATATTTTCTTGAATCTCTAAATTAACCAGTTTGCACAGTACATTTGATCAGTCAAAACCCAACTGCCTTTCACATTAGATTTAACTTAAAGTTACAATAGTTTAACATATAATTATCAGAAAAACATGAGTGTTCTATGTTAAAAACCTTATTGGATTTTTTTTTTGTGTGTGTGTGTGTGTGTAATTTTTTAAATACAACTTTAGATAGTGATCCAAATTATAATGAACATCCACCTGTGGGTTGTGACCAACATCAGGTTTGTTATAAGGGCGGTTATATTAATCACACAGAGTCTCAGTTTCTGTGTTAAGGTGAAATCTGGATATATGTGAAGTATGCACAGCAGTAAAAACAAAAGTTTCAGGGGGAAAAAACATCTACAAAACCAAAGTGGTCATGTTTAATGGGACCTCTCTCTACTCTTAACATATCTTTAACCTTTTTGTTCAAACAATATGACATTTATTCTATGTACTGTATTTTCTGATGTTTTATACCAGGTTTCATCCAACACATTAGATGTTTCTCATTGTTTGTGCTGTTTCTTGTCATGAGAACAGGGGTCACACTATATAGTCACTTTAACTTTTAAAATCCATTTAATGAATTTTTTTTTGTGTCTAATGATGTCCACACATTTCATGCATTTTCCTGTTCAATCTGAATAGAAGAAAGTGAGAAATAACATGTATGCCCCTTTCAACCCCAAAACAACAAAGTAAAAGGTGACATAAGACTATACAGTATTGTATATTTTTATATTCTTGTAATATGTGTTAGAATTTTCAGTCCACAGATCAATATGCCTCAGTCCTTCCACAAAATAGTGGACCATATGATTGAGATTGTTATGTGAGACTGTTAAAAATGCAAAAATGGCCCAAAATAATAATAATAATAATAATAATAATAAAAAGAAAAACAAACCTTTTTTGCTCACAAGTAATATTTGTCAGGTCAGTGTGAAAATCATAAATCACACTGAATCTGTTTATGTCACTTCCATATGTGGTCCTAATTTAAATATACATCTGATTTTTTTTCCTTTACTCCATTTTACTCACCTTTTATATCACTTTAGGTCAACATTTATTGCAATCCTACACTTGCAGGAGTTAGTGAAAAAACAAAACAAAACAAACAAACAAAAAAACAACTTATGACTTATTTCAGTGACCATCATATTTATTCAGTACAACGGCACATGCTCTGTGTTTGTGGATAGAGGTAAATAAGACCAGTTCACTGCTGGACTCAATACTGTCCAGGTTGAAAAAATAATGTGATCAGTCAAACAATAAAAAATCACATCTGAATGAACCTGAAGGCTAAGAGGGTGGAAACATCCAATGAAGTAATGACACAACTATTCATTTTCTTTTGGATTACACAAAGGTCCTCACTGTATTTATGTGTAACAGGTGAAATGGGTGACAGAGGTTCCAGAGGCCCCACTGTACGTGGACCAAAGGGTCAGCCAGGACCTCCTGGACTTCCTGGTGAGTCATTCTTGTCTGTTGAATATGTCTTTGTGTCCTAAAATTAACAGTGACAGTCCTATTAAACACACTGTGGTCACAGGTGAGCCTGGCAAACCGGGCTATGGTCAGGATGGACGGGACGGACAAAGAGGCCCTCCTGGAGTTCCTGGACAGCCAGGTGTCCCTGGACCACCTGGTTCAGCTGGTCCTAATGGTTACTGTGACCCATCAGCCTGCAACCTGCCATCAGGGGCCGCCCAGCAGTCTCTGGATGTGAAGGGACCTGCAGGAAATTAAGAGCCACTCTGGCAGAGAGACAGAAAAACTGTTGGATTGTCTCCCCCAAGCACACAACATTTTTCACACTTTGTCCTCAGGAGCTGTGGTTTGTGGTGCTTTCGTTCCATTAACCCCTAGTCTTGTGAGCTTGTTCTGTGCCAGTCAAGTCTCCATCAGAGGATGCCAGCCTCTTCAAGTTGTAGAACACAAAACATTCTTTTTCATGTGCTGCAAAAATCATTCTTGCTCTGGTGTTTTTGTTTGTTTTTTTTTACACGGAAATGTTTTTGATATTCTCAAAAAGGTGTACTCATGCTTCTGAAAAGGTATGAAATGACTGGAAACATTTGTTTATCCCACTCTCCCTGGACCTCTGCTTACATTTTCTTTTTGTGTGTTTTCCATTTACCCTGTTCTCCCCGACGAAAGCTCACAGATTACATTTCATATAATAACCCAAAGCAGATCAGGGTTTAAATGTATGGCCTCAGTGCCTTTCCAATGAGTTTGTGCCGTGTGTGTTTGTGTACGTACGTATAAACCTGCTGAAAAACACACAAACAGATTTCTGCATGTTTGACTACCTTTTCAGCTCTGCAGCTCAAAATAAAAAGGAGAGGAAGTAATTTTCATTAAAGTCACACTGACTTGAGCGTACGATGTAAATCTGTAAATTGTTTGAATTGTGGTTAATTATATTTCCTATAAAATGACCTGATGTGAGATTTTGTCTCATTTTACAGAAGAATATAGTTAATATAGTTTGACGTGACATGACAGACGACCCATACAAACTGTTATTTATTTCACAAATAAAATAAACCAAAGGTATGCAGTGTTTTTTATTCTATATTCTAGCAAGATCCTATAATAAAATGTGAAACAATGACATTTCAAAAACCCAGAATTAAAAGAATGTGTGGATAAAAATACAACAGAACACAGGAATAAAGCAATGGATAACATTTATTGCACACGTGTAAGGCAGGGACTGTTAGTCAGTGTAATAAATGAAAGAAAAATAAAAGAAAACAGAACCTCTGAAACCTGGTAACCACAAACAGAGTGGACGTTCATCCACCTGAGGGACATTACTGGCCCTCTTCTTTAGCCAACCGATTATGACATCCCTTAATTTTCCAACAAACACAGAAAGTTTCAATTGCGGAAGGCAACAGTTAGTGTTGTATGTTAACATTTCTCCAAAATAGCTCAATATGTAGACGTGGTAAACCAAGACTGAGGTAGATGTTCAATGAAACAGACTTTTCAGAAACACACATTAAAGTCACTCTACACAACATGATCTATGAATAACAGAGGAGATACAGCGAAAGCAGCAGGCGGACATTTTTCATCTGAGGGACCACCTGAGAGGCTGAGCTGTGTTCTCCCTTATTATAAGCTTATTTACAACAGTAGATTGTTTGTGACAGCAGGGTCAGCTGTGAGTGTTAAAAAAAAAAAAAATCAATAATGAAATATATGCTCCAAATGACTTCTTCATGATTACATTTGCTTTATGTGCCATGACTATTTTTTATTTTTTTTTTACATGTATAACAGCATCATACGAAGAGTTTGAGTATAGTTTGTTTCATGTGACATTTTTCTTCTTATAATAAATCTTTCAACTAAAACGCTGATGGAAATTACCAGTGAAGTGGTCTGTGACACCAGTAGCCATTTTGTGTTAGTTATCACAACGTTTAGCTAAATTGAAGTCACAAACCAGTGCACATTAATATCAATTCCAGCTTAATTATGGACAAAGTGAGAATAGCTTTCATCAGAATTAACAGTCGAGATCATGTTTGTTTGCTGACGCCGTCTCGTTTAGATTTGGTCAAGGTCGGTTTCATTGTCTTTGAGGGGAAGCCATTAAGCCAAATATAAAAAAAATTAGTGAGCTTGAAAAGAGGGAAGTCAAGGGAAAAAGGACATTGTATGTCATCTATCCTATAACCCAAAAAAATAAAAATAAAAAATGGCTTTTCACTCACGTTACAAAGCATAAGGAGTTAGAAATATGTCCAGCAGGGGGCTCCTTTAACCCACAAATGAAGTTGCTGGCACACTTGTGATTTAAAACCCATATAATATTAAACCCACTCACACTGATAAAGTTTACCAGAGATAAAAACCAAGCTGACATTTTATGAAAAATATAAAAAAATCATGCTCTGTTACTTCAGAGTAAGATGTGAGTTATAATTTACACGTGTAAGAGTAGTATGAAGCCTTTCCATAATTCTAGACTGAAAGTTTGAAAGAAGGAAAAAGCGTCAAACTGATCTCAAAAGATGAAATAGAGAAAGACATGACTTCTTATGTTTCAGATACACCCACATAACTTTTCAAACATTAATCACAGCATGACACTTAAAAGCAAAATTAAAGCCTTTGAGTCAAACTCTCATTAACGCTCACAACATAAGCTCGAGGAAAGTCAAATACACCACAGTCCAATTATCTATTTCTGCAATAGAAACCTTCATTGTTTATGGTGATTAATGCATTTAAGGTTTGTTTAATGAACTAAATTGGATAGTTCCCTTAACATCTTCAAACAGAGTAATGTTTAAAGACTGGGAGAATTTTTGTCGTTTTGAGGGAGCTGTTAAAAAGTGAGTTTTCAGAACAAATGCACTCTTACATGTGAATGTCTGAACATCGTGATCACATGTCGAGGAGAGTCGACTCAAAACCTTTGGAAAACTGTTGACAACCACAAAAAGAGTCTTCAACTTGAAACAGAAAATAAATAAAATAAACTCCAGTCTTTAGATGACCCCAAAAACCCAAAGAATACACAGAGACATACATTGCTGGTCAGTTGTGAAAGTGAAAAACCAGGATATTAACCAAGACTCTGTTAAACAAAGGTGAAAATTCAAGTACATTAAAAGAGTATAAACTTGTACCACGATGAAAAGATAAAAAGCTGCAGTGAAGTTCTCCGATTTCCTTAGTGTGGCTGAAAATCAAAAATATACATATAAACCAGAGGAATCATCATACACGACAGTATGTAAACATTAAAAGTTAATAACAGCTTCTCACACGCACAAAAACTATCCACAACATCTGCAAAGATGTATGATCGATATTAAAAGTGAGAACCTTAATTCATCATTAAGATGACAACTTGCTTATGTAATTATATTGTCAGGTCCCATTACAAGCCCCATTAGACAAGAAAAAGAAAAACAAATACACACCCGCTCAACTTATTTACAGATTAAACCCACAGTAAAGATGAATGTGAGGTCACATCGCACTTATTAAAGATTAATGACGTTTAAAGTACATTCTTTAAATCTGCCCTCGATGTGTTTGTGTGTGTTTTTAAGAGTTTCACACAAAAGTAGGAGTTTTTGTGTTAAAAAAACAAACAAACAAAAAAAACAAAAATATGGCAAAGCTCTGTGATGATACAGTATATGGCTGACTGAGCACTCAACTTAAAAAATGGGAAGACCTCCTCATCACTGATTATATTGCAGGTTGTTCTAAAAATGAGTGATAAACGAGTGATAGGTTAAATTCAGACAAAATAAAATAAATAAAACTCTCAATTATCCAGAAATGTAAAAACCCACCTTTTAGCGATAATATTTCTTAATATTCATGCTACATTTAGTACAACAATCAGTCCCCTCATTTAAGTACATTCTTGAGGAACAGGCTTTAAATAAATAATTTTTGTATCAGACATGTCTGCTGCACTTTGGTTGCGTAAGGGTTTTCAAAAAAACAAAAAAAAAACAAAACAAAGAAAAAAAAAAACGGTTATTTCCTCACACCCACACATTAAACAGGCGTACTCATTCAGCTAATCTTTGTCTCTGTTTCACACACAAACACACTCGCACACATACAGATGAGATGTACCTTCTGTCAGCACAATGGCTTATCTGAATAAGAACAGAAGAGTGCATAGACATGCCCATTAAGCAGGCAAACAAATAATTAAGATCACGTTTTCAGACGGGACTGAACTTGATGAAACAAAGTCATTTCATGGTCTTGAAAGACATAATGAGCGCTGACAAGGAATGCATTACATCACAGTAGGGGGTGTGAAAACAAGAACGAGCTTGAAAGAACAGCTTTG
>JAPSES010000097.1:12147390-12161042 GCA_029822895.1 Maxillicosta whitleyi | reverse complement strand
CTAGCAATGCGCTCTTAACAGCTAAGATCCTGCGCAGAACCCTAAATATATATATATACACACAGAGGTAGTCCTCCACTTACAAATGAGTGCCGTTCCTACGCTGTCGACGTAACCCGAATTTCCACGTAAGTTGGAATTAACCATTTAGTACCCCTAAATACTCCATAAATCTCTAAATAACTATCCAAATACATGTATTATATTTCATATTAATAAAATAAAGTAAATAATAAGATACTGTACTTAATGTACATACAGTATACAGTATGTATGTACAGTAATGGTGGACGAAATTTTGGTGTCATACAGTAATAGCCCGTAAAGTCGAAATAGTAGTAGTCTAGTACATCAAAACCTGAGGACTACCCGTATATATATATTCTGTGAAATTTCACTCTGAATACATGTATACTACAACACTGGAGTCTTTTAGTTGATTTTGATGAATTAAATTCAATTGAATATTATACAATTTATATGGATATAATAGCATAACATCTAGAATTTCGTGGATAAAAGTCAACAGCCCACTTTCTATGAGCAACAGGACTGCAGCAGTAATAATGGCAAACAGTAGTAGCCTTGGACCTTGAATCTCCACATTCAAACACATTTTTCATCTCTTCTGTGAATGTTATATAACTGTTGTGACTGCATACAGTATGTGTAAAATTTCAGTGACACACGGAGGTGTTTTGAATGCTCTGCGGATCTCCAGGCACACCCACATATCTCTGTCTCTCTCTCTCTGTCTCTCTGTCTCCATCTCCCTCACTCTCCTTCCTGCTCTGACCTTCTGTTGTGCCTAGATGATCAGGAGTGGGAAGCGTTGAGCAGAAAAAGAACAGTAACCTCCCTTGCACAGCTTTATTTGATGTTTCATGCAGAAATCTCTGGCTGCACCATTTTCCATATACAGAATGAGAACTGAACAAGTTACACAAGACTGGCAGGGAAGTAGGCTGAATAAAGTTGTAATCATTTGGAGGGATAGTCTTTTTTTAGCTTCAACTTACCAGGAGGTGTACGCTGTCAAACTGTCCTGGAGGGCCTGGATCACCTTTTTGGCCTGGAGGGCCACTGGGTCCTGACAGTCCAGGGTCTCCTATGCGTCCTCTCTCTCCCTGAACACCTCTTTCTCCTGGAATCCCAGGATCACCCTAAAAAGCAGACATGTATCGGCTCTATGTGATAAAATGCTGACTAAACTGTTTGGAACAAAGCTTGAAGCTAAGTTTCATCACTGGCATAAGCTGCGCCACTTTTATTTTTCATGCCAGACACCTATCCAAGTGTCTCACTTAACATGCTGCACACATTGACCTTTT
This sequence comes from Maxillicosta whitleyi, assembly GCA_029822895.1. Lineage (NCBI taxonomy): Eukaryota > Metazoa > Chordata > Actinopteri > Perciformes > Neosebastidae > Maxillicosta > Maxillicosta whitleyi. The sequence continues at coordinate 12,159,711 of JAPSES010000097.1, read as the reverse complement.
TCTCTTATTGTGTCCAGTCAGCCTCCTATCCGGAGGATGTGTTGCCAACTATAAAACTAAAAGTCTCATTTTGCATCCTCTATTACCAGCATTTGCAATAGATTACTGCAGCAGTGTGACAGAGCTCTTTAATTTTGCCTTGCAAATACAAAAGGAAACTGCACTGAGCGTTAAATGCCTTTATCTAGTGCTTATGTGCTTGTGGGGATTAGTCCTATTTGTGCAGAAGTGAAGGCTTTCATTAGTATTCATCAAAACCTTGCTTGTGTATTATATTCTGACTCATAAAAACAGCTTCATTTTTTGGGGGAAAACAGGACTTTTACTACTTACACGTTCTCCTTTGGATCCTCTGTCCCCTGGTCTACCTTCATCTCCCTTGGAAAAAAAGATACAGAAAAGCACATGTGAAGGATTTGCTGCCACTTAAACAAAAAAAATAAATAACAAAAAACAAAACATTAATTGTAAAATCTAACTGGTTGAGGAATGTCGCTATCACTGGAGGTGAAATCTACACTGGTGTTGACTTACAGGCAGGAGTACTCCCTATTCAGATCTATACATATAACACATAGACAGCTATTACATATTTACATGCGTATCGTCTGTATTTACACGTAGAATATTTGCAGAAGTTTCTGTTCTGCTGCCTGAAAACCTGTGAGCAAGCTTTTTCTTGAATTACTTGACTTTGAGAAACGTACACTTGTGAGATGACTGTGCATTGATTGCTTTTTACTTAGCTCAGGTGTATTGCTTGTATAATATCTCCCTGTATAGTGTTTCACCTTCTGCAATGTCACAGTTCCTCTGCATCACTCTTGTTTCGTTTGAGAACTGCCTGCTTTCCCACCAGCTGTCTCTACTGTATGGAAGAGCTGGGAGAGAAAATACCTGTCTCTGGCTTTATGTCACAACATCTTGTGTCTTCCAATCCCTCCCTGTCACTCCTCATTGCCTTCCTTTACCACGCTCACAGCAATACCTCTGGGACCATCTTTGTATCAATTTCCTGCTGGATTACAGGAGCCATGCAAAAGACAATCTGGCATGATGTGGTTTTAAAGCGGGCATCTCTTTGTGATGCTGTTCTCCCCTGCCTGCTTTAATCTGCAGTACTCTGTATTCCCCGATGCCTGATGGGAGGCTTAAATCTATCATCTTGCCCACTGAAATGTGCTTCCCTGAGCATTACATTAAACCTCCAAGCAGTATGCGAGGAGTCTGGGTATAGGTGTGAAACCACCTGCTAGATGGCACTGTTGCCCCACCATTAAGTCAGACAGCAGGGCAGAAAGCCACAAGGGTACAACTTCACAATATGGCCCTGTGCAGAGCTCAGATTCTGGTGGAAGAATATGAACTGATTATAATAAGAACATATTGACCTGTTAATGATGTCATTAGGGTGTAAGGTAACATGAGTTGTAGATAGGTAAAGCTCATGGTCAAGCCAGTTTGCATCGTGCATGTGCATCCTTAAGCCTGAACTATGCATTTTTTTTTGTAACAAATCTACTTTGAATGCTGCAAGCATTTTTGGGGTGATTTGTTGTAAATTGTGTGAAATATATTTGATCAGTCATGTAATAGGAGACTTTGGAGCAGTGTTTGTTTCAATTTAAGCCAGGTTCATCAGGCAGGAAAATGCATATTTAATCTAAGTGTCTACTGCCCTCTATTACAAACATTTTATCATTGCCTGAAAGCATTAACTGCATAATTAGGGTAAAAAGACTAAAAGTCAACAAAGCCTTAAACCTGCAGTATTCCATTTAGTTTTTATCGTTAAAATCTCAAATATGCAAATAGGTTTAATACATTCATGATGCTGTAGCCTGAGGAGGGGGGGATAAAAATCTGCTGTGCCATCTTTCTGTAGCTCAGACGATGTAAAGCACTTTCTATAAGGGGATTTGCAGCGCGCTCGCACAACTCACCTTGTATCCTGAAGTTCCATCTTTTCCAGGTCTCCCCTGCTCAAGAAGCGCAACACAAACAAAGACATTTTGTATCAGCTCTCACCTTCGATTGGATCAGCACTGTTGCACTCCTAGTAATCTCCACAGTTAATGAGATATCTCAACCAAGGGATAATGATCCTGATTGCTGTGCGAACACTGTTTCATTGTGTGCTTACAGGGAAAATTACAGAAACCATCTCTGATGGTAATTACATAGCCGAATGTAATAATCTACAGGACAAGTGATAGCTAACATACTTATTTCATCCCTATTGTCCTTGAATAATTTTTTCTTCATATAATGTTAAAATAAAGATGGTTAAACAATCTGACAGAAAATGCAGTATGCTATTGTAGTTTATATGATCCTGGACATTATTGTAAGATGCTCTCACAACATCTCTTAGTGATTAAAAAAGGAAGAGCAACAAAATTCATGTTGCATCCTTACAGCAGCACCTTGGGGTCCCTCGGGTCCTGGGAATCCTGTCTCTCCGGGCGGCCCCCGCTCACCCTGTCAAAGAACAGAGACAGTCAATGTGTCAGTCGACTGTGACAAAAGAATGACGCATGGATTGACAGCTCAAAGAGAGTTAGAGGCTGCAGCTCACCGGCTCTCCTGGGATCCCTGGCTCTCCACGAGTGCCGGGCTTCCCCTGTCAATCACAAACATAGGAGAACAGTCTGTTTTGGTTTGACAGGTCCTCTATGGTGTCAAATCTGCAGCACCTTTGCAGCCTCTTGGTTAGATTAACCTGTCTACTATCACTGCATAGAAAGTCCTCTGAATGGACTGAAGTTTGTATCCCAGTTATCTTAACTAATGTAGTGTAATGTAATGGGACGACTCTTTTGAAAATAAGTTTTCAATGCATATCATGAAACATTGTGTACTTGTTGCCAGCAGCAAACAGTGATGATTGTTCCAAGGAAAAGTATGAGTTAGCTCAAATTATTTAACAACAACAACAAAAAAGAAATACTTACTGTAGGGCCTGATATTCCAGGGGGGCCAGGTAAACCAACATCACCCTGAGGGAAATATTTAGGGTTTAATATTTAAATCACTATTATTTTCTACTAAGAAAATGTACATTCAATGACAAACAATCTTTATTCTGTTTGATACACTTTAATGGTGGATATCATTTAAGTATTCCATCCCTAACAGATATATACTTTACCAGTTAAAAATTTTAGAACACATCCATTTTTAAAGACTTTTATTGAAAGCGAGGCAGTTTAATGTCTCAGTGTACTCTGAAATTAAAGGATAGAACAAATAAAAAATTGAAGTTAAAAAAGAAACCATGGAATCAATTTAGAAACCAAAATGTATTCTAAACGTTTGACTCAAAGTAGCCACCTTTGGCAGATATAACAGTTGAACACACTCATTCTTTCTACAATGAAAATCAAATATTTTTCATAAAGTTCTTTCAACTCTGTTGCAAAAGTTTCCATAAATGTGTAACACTTGGAGGTGTCTTTGCTTTCACTCTTCTGTTCAGTTCATCCCAAACGAGCTCCATGGGGTTTAAGCCTGGACACTGTGCTGGACACTCTATGTTTTCAAGTTCATGATCTTGTTCTTTTTCCTTAAGGTAGTTCTGGCAGAGCTTGGGCTTATGTTTGGGGTCATTATCTTACAGTAGGATGAACACCTGACCAACTAGGTTCTCAGAGGTACTGCATGGCGCTGCAGAATACTGTGGGAGCTGTTTTGGTTCAGGGTGACTTTCACGCTGTACAAGTTACCGACCCTGGATCCAACCAAACAGCCCCAGACCATCACACTTCCTCCTCCGTGTTTGACAGTTGACGTCACACACTGAGGAACCGTCCTTTCACTTACTCGACAGTGCACCAAAATCCTGCAGGATGAACAAAAGATTTCAAATTTGGCTTCATCAGTCCATAACACCTTCTTCCAGTCTTCAGTCATCCACTGGTGCGGTTTCATGGCCCAGAAAGGCCTCCTTTACTTATTCTTAAGTCTCACCAATGGCTTTCTTGCTGCAACTCGACCCATCAAACCTGTAACTGGAAATCTTCTCTTCACAGTTGAAACTCAGACCTACTTACTACAATCACTATTAAGCTGTGTTTGAAGCTGTTGTCCTGTGAGTCACCTATCACACAAGCTGTTGACTCTCACAAACTTATCTTCTGATGTTGTGGGTCTGCCAGACCTCTTCCTGTCAGCATTTCCTCCAGTTTCTGAGTGCCTTTTGATAGTGAAGGAAACTGTGCACACTGACACCTTGAATTCCTTGGCAATTTCTCTGTAGGAAAGACCTACATTTTTATGTGTTATTATGGTCTGTCTCTCTTCTATCGTTAATTGCCTTTTCCTTCCATTTTTTTTTAGTAACACACTATATTCGGCATATACAATACTGTTCAAATAATGCTCACAATGGTATGGTACTGTGTGTGTTCCAACACTACTATTATGCAGAGAGAGGGGATTGGAAGCAATTCAGAAAAGTCTGGACACCTGTAGAAATTTTGAGGCTTGATTAACCCCCGTTGCTTCAGAACTGCTGTAAATTGTTAAACCATTTCTTGTTCCCAAAAAAAGGCCTTTTTGTATAATTCTGAAAAGTACATTATTATTATTATTATTACCTCTGGCACTTTACCACTTACCTTTGTACCAGTTCAACCTGGTCATTGGCTTTGAACTGCTTGAATTTCAATAAAAAAATAAAAACTGTAAAAATTGTTGTGTTCTAAAACCATTGACTAGTAGTGCACAAATATATATATATATACATATATATACATTTGTATGTATACATACATACAAACACACACAGACACACACTTATGTTGTGCGTCTGTTAGGGATGGAATGTTTCCTACTTAAATGACATCCATCTTCAAAGTATAACGATATAACGATTGGAGTATAATGATTGTTTATCATCACCATCATCATCATGTATATATGTATATAATTTTCACAGTTATACTCTATTAATCAGCAGTGTTGTAGTAGGAAGCTGTGAAAAAATGCATTCAGGAGTAGTTTTTTTTTTTTTTTTCACTGCAGCCAATAGAAGGTGAGCATTGTGCAGATGGTAAGTGATACATGAAGCCTTGTCTTTGAAAATATGTTTTTTTTGTTTTGTTTTTTTTTTTTACAATCCAGAAATTTTGCTCCCATCAATGTTTCAAAAATAAATAAATAAAATATGACAGTAACTGAATTCTTAACTTTAAGTCTCCAAACTTCAGCAGGAATGCATAATGTGTTTCACACTAGCACATTTTGAAAGTTTGAAGTTGAATTCCTGTTTTTTGCCAAAAGCTGGATATCTAATTCCAAAAAGAAAGTTTTTAAATGTTCTGTAATGAGCATGAGGCACACAGAAAACACATTTGACTCTCTCTGTAATTGGGTTAGAGTATAACAGATGCTTCTATGGACTCATACTGTTGCTTACCTTGGCACCAGGAAGCCCTTCAAGCCCTGGTAATCCCATGGCCCCCGGTTCCCCCTACAAGAGAAGAACACACCACCTTGCTGTGTTAAAACAAAAAAAAGTCATTACTAAAAATGGAATAGGTGTTGTTAACATCAACTTTGTGTAACCAAGAATGATTTTTATGTCTTGCAGTACTCAATAGGTGGGTAAGTTTGATTATAATCAATTGAAATGCAAAATTATTACAAAGCAGTCAGGCTGTAAACATAAAAAATACAGATCAAAGCTACACAAAGGTGGGTAAATTAAATTGCAAGAGCCAGGATTTCACACATTTCTATCACTCCTTTTGATATTCTCAGTCAGGGATTCATATAACCCCCTGTGTGTCAATCTAATGTGAAGACAACCCTAAGAGGACGATACTTCAATCTCAGTGTATTATTATATGATCTCTGACACATGCTGTCACACCTTGTAACACACAGAAGGGATAGAAAAAGAGCCCCATTTGACAATCACAATCAGACTCACTTTCTGCACTAAAAATAGAGACCCATTCGTAGTGCCTGAACAAGTGATGGCCTCTATCTACCTCATCTTGCTCAAGCTGCCATGGAGAAATGCCATTACACAGAATAGAAGGGCAACTGGTTCTGACATAGACGGATTGTGCAGGTAATTGTCACACATGTAGATTGTCATGAATAAGCGAGTGTGGCTAAGGGGAGAGTGGGCCAGCCAGAGGATCAGCTGTGAGACGGATTGGGGCAATTCCACCACAGCACTGAAGCTGCTCACACAATTTATTAAAATGTCAAATTAACATCCTGGTGAAAAATCACTGTGCCACAAAACAATAAAAAATGCAATTGGCCCCATGAGAATAAGGAATTCATGTTGATGGCACATGCATAGAATTGTTTCGCATATCTGTGGATCGTTCTCAGGCATCCGTACTGAGGAAGGGCATCTGAAGTGCAGAGTGGGTTCATAGGTTGCCACTGGCGAGACAATATGGTACAGCAGTTTCGTGTTTGCAGGAGACATGTTCATTTTTTTCCTGGTGTTCTGGAGTTCTACTGAGAGTGGTTAAGTGCTCAAGCTTGAGGGCGTATTGACTTATTTTGTAGAGAACCGCAGAGACGATGATAGAGAGTAACTGGTAAATCTGACTTCTCTATTTTTTTGGAAAGCACAAAAATAGACAAATACATCACATAAATACAGCCAAGAATGAAAAGCATCAACTCACTGAAGGTCCATCATCTCCTTTGGGGCCCTTTAAAAAAAAGAAAAAAGAAAAAAAGGACAGATTATGCCCATGAATGGGACAACCGCTACCATAAAAATCATAAATACATTCTGAAATGACATGTGGCCACTGAATGTTATCGTCATTAAAATTTATAGTATTCATTATTGGCTCTCTTCTCACACAATTTCTGTCTGTAAATCATGCTTATATAGCATTATATGTATCTGTGGCCCTTTGTAGATAATATTAAAAACGATCAGAGTGATATACTGCAAGTCATGCTTTATAAACAGAGACCACGTGAGTCGACATTTTAAGCAAATCTGCACCTTTTTGCAGAAAAAAAAAAAGAATTATTGATAAATTAGGCTGCTCATCCTTAACACTGATGAAGATGCTTTCTTATTGATTGTTCCACAGGGACCGTTTGGCTGTGATGGATGCAGTACAAGGAGAAGCATCCTCAAGATTTAGCTGTGGTTCATATCCATTGTGCACTGGGAATATTGGAGTGCGTATTTTTGTCACCACCTTCAGCATTTGTTGCAGTGGACAGATATCTGCAGGACCTGACAGTGACTGTCTCCCAGGACTGGACAAGATTACAAACTGTCTGATAAGGACGAGCAGTGGGAGTTGATAAGCAAATCAGGTCACTTTGGCTCTGTGTAGAGAAGCTGAACCTCTAAGTCCTTTTTGCATATCACTGATGTTATGTGTCCTGGGGCGGGTCAGAGATCTGGGTGAGAGTCAGGAACTATTTTTTTTCCCCTTCGCCAACCAGCAGCTCTCAGCGAACATGATTGACTGGAATATAAGAGGCCTCAGAAGCCAAGATAACACCGGAAGGCTGGTCAGAATATTTGTTATTCGGGTCTCTTAGGTCCTGCGGCTCATACAGTATCAGCATGTCTGTGTGCTAGTGCTTCTCCCCAGTACAATGTAAAGGATTGGCTTCAGGCTTAACAATGATTATGCTTACCGGCGCACCAGGAGCTCCAGGGGGTCCTAAAATAGCTCCACCGCTCTGAAAAGGCATTTTTTTTTTGGCTTTTACTTTTTGACTACACAGCATATTTTACAATGTGGGTCAAATATACTGATTTATTTTTACCAATATGATTGAAAGTATAATGCATGCACTGAATCAATTTGTCAAAATCACATCATCTCTGAGTTATAGTCATTGGAAAACTCTTTACCTGAAGTTTGTAGAGGCTGCTCATCCCATTGCCCTCCACATATGGCACACCCTAAAACCAAATCACAATTCAATCAGACAAGTCCTCCTCAGTGTTCTCAGAGGTGAGTTTTCAGCACCAGGACTCTTTAAAGATAACAGTACAGTAGGTCTGAAGTAGTTATACACTGTTAAGCCCTTAAAAGCTACATGAGAAAGATCAATAACACATTTGGTGACTACACAAAGAAAAGAGAAGAGAGGGTGAGGGAGAGAGAGGGAGAAGTAAAAAGAACAGGAAAAATAGGGAACAGCATGCTTAATAATCCTTGAGCCACTAGTGATTCAACAAAAAAAAAAAAAAAAGAAAAAAGGAATCTCAGAAATACAAAAGAGTACGCTGATTAAAAGAGATTCCGCTATGAGAACTAGGTAATCTAGTCTTCTTGAGTAGTATAAGAATATAAAAGAATGTTTTCCCCTGATAGAGTGGTAGAGGGCAGCTATTGTAAATGAAGATCGAGTCAAGGTTCTCATTTAGAAGCAAGCAGACGCCTGTGCCCTTTTCAGGCCACTGAGCCATCCCCTGTCCTCCCAGACTGCTGTTTATGAGACCAGGGTATGTGTGTGTGTATGTATGCGTGTGTGTGTGTGTGTGTGTGTGTGAGTGGGGGGGCACGGCAGGTTCAAGGGAAGGCTGATGAATTATAGATTTGCCTTTGGAAGTGCTTACTTACTGGCCTTTTAAAGGAAGGGAACATGATTCAATGCCAGTGAGCAGGTCACTACAATTTTATCACATTTGTACTTGTTTGTCAGTTATATTTCTATTGTTACACTAACTAGGAAATGTAAAAGATGACACTACACTGATGTCTGTAGTAAAAGATGCCAAGGATGGGCCTGCTTTACTAAGAAACAGTATTATTTCTGTGCACATGATAAGAAAAGTGTTTTTACAACTCAACTAATATTTTATATAACAAAGACACTGTACAGGAAATACCATCAGATTTGGTGTCCTTGGTTTACTATAGTGCTGAGATCTGAGCTTGTATACTAATAAATGGATGGATTGTGTAAATCCATCATTTGTCTCCGGAGAGTTCATCAGTCTTCAGCAACAGCCTACAACCGCTCAAGTCGAATTTCCATAACACATCCTGACAGAACATGTGACCCTAATATAAGTTTTGAAGGTTATCACTATCTGGCTCTTATCAAGTTATGAAGAACTTACCGGAGGCCCTGGAAGTCCAGGTCTGCCCGCGGGGCCTTCATTTCCCTACAAAACACAACAAAAAGTTGATTAATGTCCTAACACGGGTATGAAAATGGTGTTCTTTTCTAGCACAATGCCAAGGAGACAGAAGAATATAACCAGTTTTAGGGAAAATGGTAGAAAACACATGCATGGAGTCTGTTTACAGTATTGATTCAAGTTCTTTTCTGCAGTTAAGTGACAAAGAACAGGCTCTAAAATGTACTCAACGTATGAAAGTAAAAACTCTTTGAAGGGCATTTCTACCAGTGTTTTTTAGTGTAATGCTAACTCAACCTGACATTATATAAATATACAGTTAAGACAAAGTGTTCCAACTTCAAGTAAAATAAAAAAAGCTTCTGAAGATGATGAACAATAACAGTAAGGCATTACGACACCTTTTCTCCACTTCACCTTCTCTTTTTATTTTCTGTTTTGTTGTTTCATCTCAGTCTGTTTGCAGTGTGTGTGATATACATCGATGATATACGAAGTGGTTGTCTGTTCTATTTGTTATTATCACATCCGTTCAGACCGAAATCTTCTTGTTGGCAATCGATTATATAAAAAATTAATAATTCCCCTCAAGCACATTCAAACTACAATAACAAGTCAGGTTTGAAATGTAAGGAGTAAAGAGTACAGATCTTATTGTTTAAAGTATGGAGTATAAAATATTTAGCTCTTTCGATGTTATCATTTTTGTTTTTATAAATGGAATCATGTTCAATATAACTTCTCTTTTTGACCAAAATTTATAATAAAGAAACTCTTTAGAGTCAAAGTGGAACATTTTTTTTTTTAGAAAGTTGCATAAATCATTCATTCGTTTTCTGTAACTGTATAAACAAAGGCGCTCATCACAGGGCTGGCATATAAAGATGAATAGGTGATTTGACCAGATGACCTCTTGAGGTGAATATCACTTGATGGTGGGAGGAAGTTGGAGTAAACGAGGAGAACATGCAAATTCTAATGGATGATGTGAATCCTGGAACAATGCAAACACCACATCTGCACCACTGTGTCACCATGTAATGTTAATTAATCCATCCATCCATTTTCTGAAACGCTTAATTCTCACAGAGGTCGCGTCTTGGAGTCTATCCTAGCGAGGATGGGGTACACCGTGGACGCATCGCCAACTCATCACAGGCCTGACATGTAGAAACGAACAACCATTCACTCTCACATTCACGCCTACGGACAATTTAAAAGTCAGAGTGCCAGGAAAGAATGTCAAACTCCACACAGAAAGGCCCACATGGAATCAAATACAGGACTTTACTGCTGTAAGGCAATAGTGCTAACAACTGCACCGCCATTCAATTAGTTAAAACTATGTAAAGCATAATTACATAAATATTCACTTGCTTGAGAGTGATTGACCTAATTCATCAGAGCATCAGTTGTGCTAGCAGTCTCATAACTAGTAAGACTTTCTTTGTAAGCTGTCGTTCATTCATTGATTAATTCATTTTTTTGAATCCCTTAACCCTTCAGACGGTCACAGGGGTGATGGAGTCCATCCTAGTTACAATCGTTAAGGTGTGGCACACCACTCCAACCTGCTCGCCAGTTCATCAGTGCAGAGCGGACATAGAGACATGTGGACCTCCACAACCATTCGTATAGTTCATTTAGAGCAGGATGTTCAATCCTGGTCCTCGAGGGCCAGTACCCTGCATGTTTTAGATATTTCCCTCTTCCAGAACACCTGGTGGTCATTATCAGGCTTCTGCAGAGCTTGATGGTAGGGTTATCATGTGACTCAGGTGTATTGGAAGAGGGACACATCTAAAGCATGCATGATACTGGCCCTGGAGGACTGGTATTGGACACCCCTGATTTAGAAGTGTCTTCACCTGTTAACATGCATGCCTTTGGGTGGTTGGCAGAAGATGAAAATGTGCTTTATTGATGTTGTCATTAGTCCGATTGGAACAAAGTGCCACTACTGACATTTAATGTGTTGGACTGAACATTTATCAATCAATCCACCAGGGGCACCACTCTTAATTAACCATTCTGGACAAATACCATGAAGAAAAGTCAGAAATGACAAACATGGAGGCAACAAAGGTAACACTAATGTGGATACAAATGTTTCCACTGGTAAGGTTGAAAAGTTAAGCTTCAGGAGGTAAAGAAAAGAGAAATGATTTTCAAGTTTCATTTTCACCTCTGCACTGTTCCTTAACCCCATATTATTCTAAGTAGGACGTAAACCAGCCCAGTCCTGGGTAGTTGTCATAAATATGTCAGGAGTTTTTCACTAACTCACACAGTTTCTGTTTGAACACATCCTCTACCTCCACGGTTCCTGCTCTTATTCTCCATCTGGGTACGCATCTGTGACCACCTGGAAAATGGACAGAATTGCGTACGTGGAGGACAGAACGCTCCGTCTGTATCTTATATTTACTTGCAGTCAGCGTTACTTTTGTCACAGTCTTTTATTGTGAAAAATCTCCACACTTCTGACATTACTTCTCCACCGTGTAGCTGCTGCACTTAACTGTGAATGTTAACTGTAAATGGTACAGGTGCAGGTGTATTTTTAAGCTCAATATTTGAACCGATACCAATACAAGTATTGGGTATCGATGCATACTTAATTTTAATATAACATTATAGTCATTATGGCATTTAGAAATATGTTTTTTGGGAGGTGGGGTAGTGCACTATACAGAACTGTTGCACCACCTAAGCTTTACATTTACTTTCACACTTTAAGTAGTTTTGAAAGAGTAAAAAGCTCGAGTTGATACTTCCAACTTCTACAGAAATCTGTTTAAACCCTAGTAGCTATACTTCTACCTGAGTAATGAATGTGAATACTTTTGACACCTCTAAAAATATGTAATGTCACCTCCTAGGACCTTCTTGCTATGAGGTGGCAGTGCTAACTACTGTACCATGGTCCTGTATATTCTTGTTAAAAAAAAAAAGGTTAGGAAAAAGTTGCATTTTTCGAAGTGATAAAAGGGAAAAATAGTGGAACCTTTCTGTGTGCAGTTTGCATGTTCTCCCTGTGTTTGCATGAGTTCTCTCTGAGTACTCCGGGTTCCTCCTACCATCCAAAGATATGCACTGATAGGTTAATTGATTAATCTAAATTGGCCGAAGGAAGGAAGGACGGAGACAGACAGACAGACAGACAGATAGATAGATAGATAGATAGATAGATAGATAGATAGATAGATAGATAGATAGAT
>JAPSES010000097.1:12129440-12147290 GCA_029822895.1 Maxillicosta whitleyi | reverse complement strand
GATAGATAGATAGATAGATAGATAGATAGATAGATAGATAGATAGATAGATAGATAGATAGATAGACTTTATTGATCCCAAGGGAAATGTTTTTTTTTTGTTTGTTTGTTTTGTCCAGGGTGTACCCCGCTTTCACCCATAAGTAGTTGGACCCCATTAGTGAAAATAAAGTGGGATAATGAATGAATGAATGAATGAATGAATGAATGACAAAAACATCCAAAGGGGTGAATACTTTTTATAGGCACTTTAAGTGTTTATATAAAATATACATCTGAGTACTTTCTCATTCAAATGCATGCAGTCTTTTCTTTTGTCCACTGTATAAGATAAATGAATGAGTGGATACATTTGTCAAAAGGTAAAAAAAACCTTACTTTTTCTCCTTTTGGTCCTAGTTGTCCCATTGGACCTGGTCTGCCCATGAGCCCCTGTAAACAAAACAGCATCCTTACAACAGAAAATGACCTTCACAGAATTATAGAGAAAGTGTGTACACCAAAAAAGATCTGTAACACAAAAAAAAAAAAAAAGTTGTCATGCTCTAATAAAACTCTATCCCCAGTCAGTGTGCGTGTCTTACCGGGGCTCCTGTACGACCGGTCACACCAGGAAGTCCTGGCGCCCCAGAAGGCCCCTAGAGGGGACACAGAGGATCAAAATAAGTCTGAAGACAATCTATATTTATGTATAAGTTATATGACCAACCTAGACCTGCAGTATACAGCCATGTTGTGTTCAGAAATACACCTGTAGAATTATGTGTTTAAAGGCTCATACGCCTAGAGACCAAATACAGCTGTGCCATACCTTATAACTATCTGAATGAAAAGGAAATGATCCAGAAGATGAACTTTTTCAATGTAATTTGCAGTTAGAGTGTTAATAATAGTGTCTGTAAATTAATGTCCAAACATGTTTTCATGGTTATTGGAAAAGCTTCAAAGAATCCATTAGCAATAAGCATCACACAATAAAAAGGGTACTCACCACAGTGGCAGCCTTAAGTGTAAACCATTTAACTGCCTACTGGTACATCTTCACATAGTATTTCCTTATTTGTAAGTACTTAAATATACAGAAGCACCACACATTTCATGTTACATTATCTACTGTAACATGTTTGCTTATATAGTGTGTAGCACCTTTATTTACTTCAAGATAAGGCATCTCAGTAGTTTTAGGGATGGAATGATGTGTTTTTCCTACTGATTTCTTTTATCACTGAAAGAGGAAAAAGCAGGACTATAAAGCATGTTTTTATTGAGCCTATAAAATCTAGTAACATCTATAAAAAACATAAAATCGTGTGTGCCTGGTAGTGAAAATCTCTTGCCATTGCAGTCTGATGCTGAAAGTTGACCTAGGAACTGTTTTTGAGGTGTTCTGAAGAGTGTGTTGTTTTTTAATTAGCACAGATAGACATGCAGTGCAGGTTTCGTTCTTTAGAAAGTAGCTCTCCAAGTGCAAAAGATAAGGCAAAGTGCAGATGCAGCATTGTGGATATCTTTTGATAGCTTCTTTTTTTTTATTTTTTAAACAGACTCATTAAGCAGACAGGCTTTAAGATGAAGCAGACATTACAATATATTTACATCCGTTTGAAAGCCTACAACTCAATGTCATAGTGACTTCTGTATAGTTAGCGAATTGCTGGATTCATTTGTTTAGATTAAACTTTATTCGCTCACCTCATCGCCTTTATCTCCTGTAGGGCCTGGGAACCCTCGTTCTCCTTTTACTCCCTGCAGGAAGACAGAATCAATGAGGGAAAACTGAATGTTTTTTCACCAAACATGAAAAGACCTAAAACTAAAGGCTGATGGGTGTAAACTTCAACCCCCCCTCCCTTACAAGCAGATGACTTGAAATTGCCTAGCCTCTTTCACCGTGGTGCAAAACTGTATCCATAGCAACTACTTCTGCAGCAAGCACATAAGAGCATACAGAATAATAGGAGTTGTAGAACAGCTGGTTGAGCTTCCAGCGATCACCCAAACAACAATTTATGAATGGCATTTGTCAGTGTAAATCTCTCTGTAATCTCATTTCAATATATGAGATTTAGCACACAGCTCAATAAACAACATCACACATAAAGACCATTAGTTTAACAAATGATTCTCATACTAAAATGCTGATAATTTGTTTAGAAGCACACATACTTAAAATACAATAGTAATAATAATGGTAAACAATTCATAGTAAGATACAGATAATAAAAATAATGGAGCTATTTATTTCTGTATATGTATGAGAAGAACATAGAAGTCCCTCTGGGTTCTGCAATACAATATACTACATTTATGGAGCGATAACAGAAAAAAAATGTTCACATCATGATGCTAATTATACTTTTCATTCCTGTGTATGCATTAATACAGCCCTAGGAAGCAAAGAGGAAATTCAGTATGATAGGAAGATAGAAGGATTATGACAAGACAGAGTAAGGAGCTTGCACTATGATTGACTGACATAAAAATGTATATTTAGTGTCCAATGGTGGAGAGCTAGCAATTCAATTTCTTTCCATCCATCTCTGTGTTTTAGTATGAAATGTTGGTTATTTTAAACTTTTTCTTAAACTGTAAAACTTTATAAAACTTACTATGAAGTATAAGGTTTTTAGAATACAAGTTACTGTATGGTGATATATCATATAAAATTGCATTACATTACATTTAACATACATGTAATTTAGTGCTACATAATGGAGATCGAATGTCCTCAGTTGTTCACCATTGTTTTATAAGGACAAGTCAAGGGCTAATATAATATCGGCTAATGATTACAATATACACTAATAAGCAATTATTCGATCATTCTCCAAATCCATGTAAGGTCAAGAAGGGGCTGCAGCTCATTCCAGCTGACATCAGGTGAAGACAGCGAACACCCTGGACAGGTCAGCAATTCACCACAGGGTTGATATACAGAGACAAACAGCCATTTTCACCTGCAGGCTATTTATGGGAACCAATTAACCTATGAAAGTGCATGTATGTGATAGGAAGCTAGAGTACCCATCAAGAACCCACATAGATACAGCAAAGTCCACAAAGAAAAGCCTCTCCCCTCCCCGAACAACTGCACCACTGAGCCACTCAAATACGCAATTAGTCAGTGATTAATATACAAACCTTGATATAAAGTGTTATTTCTGCTACTACTGATACTACTACTACTACTAATAATAATAATAATAATAATAATAATGACAATAGTGGTGATATTAACCTTTGGGCCTTCTTTCCCAGGGTTCCCCATAGGACCTCTCACACCTGGATCCCCCTGTTCAGAACAGAAGGTACACAGTTAATATTATTTTATGCACACATGCAGGCAGACATTATTTAATATGCAACTGTAGCTGCACATGCAATATCATATTCCTGTTATTCATGTGTCAGATAACCATATTGTCTTTCTCTCCTGCTGATGAGTTAGTTTTACCTTTTCTCCCACCATGCCTTCTACTCCTGGTGCTCCAGGGGAGCCTTTCTCTCCCTTCTGCCCAGGCAGCCCTGGGACTCTTGTCTGGCACAAACTGCAGGCATTCTGCCAGCACAGGCAAGGAAGGAAGGAAGAGAAAATGGTGACACAGATAAGATTTCATTAAGTTGAGCTTGAGCACTGCATTTTCGCCCTTTATTATGTCACATCCCCTGGGTGGAGGACAAGACCCCAACTGACACAAAGTGTTCTCTAAATGTCTGCAAAGCAGAAATAATGTGAACCCTCCTAGAGTGTATCTCATCTAGGTGAGTGGTGAACTTTGTCAAACTCATTGACTGTGACATTTAGGTGAGAATCTTAAATATCATTGTCCGCGAACCAGTCTAGATATAATGTAGGCACTGTACCTTCCAGGAAAGAGCTAGAGCTGAGTTAAAAATGGTGCATTTCAGTACAGAATGGCTGCATTAAATTAGATGTTGAGAGTGAAACAGGAAAATGAAAATAATCTATATGTCATTGTCCTCAACTTGTGTTCCAAGATACCAAGGAGAGATTCATTAATATATAAATATAATATAAAAACAAAAAAGAACCAGGTAGAAAAAAAAAAGCTCAGTGAAACTATTCCATTTTATGAACGTGTCATGGAGCTGATGAAAGTAATAATTAGAGTGGCAATAAGCAACCAAGTCCGTATTGGGAAATTAGAGAAAGAAAGACATAAAGAAAAAAGAAAATGAGTGAGAGAAAATGATATGGCATGTGGTATTATCTATTAATGATTCGTCATATGAAGGCATTACATTTATTGCAGATGTACATTCAGTATCCAAAATGAAAAACCTTTAATTTAGCTAAGTAATGTCCTGCAGGTAACAACATGGCATAAGGTGGCTAATCTGCTCCACTCAAATGAAAAAAGCAATTTGCAAGGATTTTGATAGAATATGCCCATTAAAAAAGTGGAGCAGCTACAAATTAAGCACTTGATCTCGCTGTAGTACGTAGGTGATATAAATGGAAAAGTCCTCCACAAGGGTTTGGCCCTAAAGTCCATAAAACTGATTCCGAATTCGTTCACAAAAGGTAAGAGAAACTTGAAAGTTGCTGCTTTAACTGAAGATAAAATTAGATTTAAGATGTGATGAAAATAAATGATTTGATGCTTTGAAGGGGAGAACATAAAACACAAAGTTTCACTTGCAATTTCTTTGGCAAGAGAGCTAAAATATTGGATTATTTGCGTTTGAAGTTTCACATAATAGTAGTCGGGGAAAAAAAAAAACACATCTGTGAGCTTTGCTTAAAATGCTTATCGGGACTACTTTGTTTCCAACAGAGGCTGGAAATGCATGTGTCACACTTCAATTTTCCTGGTTATAGAGACGGTGTTTCAAAAACCGACACATACAGTTACACTATATGTTCACTATGAATTCAAAATAGCAGGGATGTTAGTTTGCAGTCACACTCATTTATAAGCTTTCAAAACCACAGTGTGTTATGTATTTATAGGTTTATATTATATTTACAATGCTGATCTTTTAATTACTTGTATAAGTCTCACGTACCTCAACACAAGTGAATATACTGTGTTAATGATGTAAGATAAATTAATTGCATGTTCTTTTGTATAGATTCTTCTCTCAGTCCTCCTGATGGAGGCACTCAAGGGCTTTTACTTGCTTATTTAATTGATAGTATGCATACAATATCCAGAATAATACCCACTGAAACCACTAAAAATTGGTATTTTTTTTTTAATTATACTTCAGGCAACCCATGGCATCTAATTGTTTCTGAAAAGCTATAATCATCATTAACTGGGAAGATAAAGTACCTTAAGTAATGCACCCATGTCTCCAACAATTGGCAAGGCAGTCTGTCAAAAAAGAAGAAAAAGAAATCCATGAAACATTCTTCAAACCAGTCTTCATTTCAGTGGGAATAATCCTTCATATTTTAGAAAATATGCAGCTTTTATTTGATGACAGTGCATCTCGCAAATTACTCAAAACACAAATTTATGAAAGCATCTTATTTGCCTTTAAGGGATATGATTTCACCACAAAACACTTTTAACAAGTTTCAGCTCCAGTGTTTCATTTTCAGTTCTTATCTGCAGCACTCGAGGAAATAGTTTAATAACTTCGCTGGAAGACAAAATCCTCAGATGTTGAAAATATTGTTGTTCTTGGGAGTTGAAAAAAAAATTACTTTCACTTGCATCCTATGCATTTTTTAGACATAAAATAGGGTAAATGGGTTTCATGGGTCTTTAAAACACATGAATATAAATAGGTTAAAACGCTAAATTTACAAGGCTTTGATGCAACGGCAGCAGCGGCAGTCTCTCATGGAGCTCACGCTGCAGATGCCACAACACTAGTAAATGTTGCTCACTTGAAAGACATGAAAAGAATTTAAAAAAAAAAGATGAAAACATATGCTGACAACAGGGTGCACCAATTTGTCATAAACAGCTACATATTTCTGAGGGTTATAAGGCTTGGTGAACAGTAGGACGAGCTGCGAGTTTCTGCAGAAAAGAAGCTGCACCCTGAACGGTGACTTTGACTTTAAGGTGTCATATATTGTCATTACAAATCAGTGATGCTGAACTGTAAAAGGAAAATTAGACTTTATTACTTACTGGTTCACCCGGGGGTCCAGCAGGGCCCGGGGGTCCCGGTCTACCAGGGGAGCCCTTTAATTGGGACAAAGAAAAGTGTTAACAATTCTCCTGGCTGCACTATCATTTAGACATGCAATGCTATAACTCTGCTTTTAGACCTTTCTCAGTTGGTGGGCCTTGGAGCTGTGATACTTTGTGTTCCTCCACAGTGGGTAACTGACATTCTTTTATGCTTCCAGCTATCTTTTATCTGCAGATGTGTGAGGGAGATATACGATTGTAAGGGTAGTGTTTTTACTCACCTCTCTTCCAGGAACTCCAGGAGTGCCAGATGAACCTGGGGGTCCGCGGGGGCCCTAAAATTAAAAAAAAAAAAAAAAAAAAGAAGAAAAACCTCACATCATTTTTCAAGTCATGGCTGACTGACCACCTACAATCCTATATGTGTTATTTTGGAATGTAAAATAGAGCAGCTGGACACAAGTAAATGTAAAACCTGTTAAAGATAAAAACACAATATCTGTTATAGATTCAGAAAATTTGCTACAGACCTCAATTCCTGGCTTTCCTGTGGGTCCCACGGGGCCCTAAAAACACATCACATATCTTGTTAACACCATCTGCCCTCTAGCACCTATGATCCAATAAAGGCATTGGACACCTTAGATACCTTTTGCTCTATTGATTCTCTGTCTCAAACTATTCCATATGTCAAAAATGAAACCTATCTCTGTCACAATCAACTCGTCACACTAGCGGTGTAGATCATATATAATATAAGTGGGGATGTGATAATACAGTAGAACCTCACAGGACTGACTGGCCTTTATTATCTGGCTGCAATTAACGAACACTAGTCTTGATATTCAAAGAGAATTTTTTTTAACGTCTCAAGACAAGAATTTGAGAGGTATGATAGTTTGAAGTTAATAATAAATGTGGGAGACAGACCAATCAATACATCATAAAACTCACCGGCGGGCCTTTGACACCCTGTCCAGGTTCACCTTTTTCACCATGGTCCCCTGGCAATCCCGGGATGCCTCTCTCACCCTGACAAAAAAAAACAAAAAAAAAAACACCACAAAGGAGCAAGCAGTCAGTGGGGTTTCAGTGATAGTGAATCCAGGAGTCATGTTGAGCTGCTGCTCTGCATGATCATTAAGTATTTAGACTCTGCCGGGGCTCATTTTCCCTTTATGTTTAGTTTTTAATCGCTTGAAGGGAAAAAAAAACAGCTATATTGAAGGCCACATGTTCATTATCCATTTCATTAATATGAACTTGTACATCTGTTCAGCTACAAAGCACACAGAATATGATTTTTTTCTTAGTATAACACTATTAGGTCCTCTTCATAGAATTATTATTTTTTTCTCATTTGTATTTAAGCCTCATGTGACATGTTCAATACTGCACCTATGTTCAGGGTTTTCACATGGATTTGGTCTGACTGGATTCCAGCATTTTCTCTCGGTTTGTTCAAGACTTGGGTGAATAAACAGGGCAAGGCACTTTTGTTTGTTTGTATAAATAAATAAAGGTACCTGGGACTCAGTATGTAACCATTCCACCAGGTCAAAGGTGATTACTGACGTGTATGAATAGGAATAAAAAGAGGAATGTGTCAGAAAACTAAATTATTCTAACTTTGTGGGTAACAGTGTAGTATACATATAGTGGTGGCTCAAAATATTTGGGCACCTGACATATGAAAATACTGACCTTTTTTTGACCCCAAAGCATGATTACATTTATAATGTCAAAGAAATATGCAAATGTTTACACTGAACACAACAAATATCAGGTGAACTGTGTCCTATTATTTTTAATCTGTTTTTAACTTCAAAACATACATATTACACGTTAAACAGGATAATCCTTGTACGTTCAACAGTATCACAGAGCTGTGTCCTAAAACTCACTATTATCATCACTTTAAGCAAGATCACACCTGATAAATGAACACACAAGTAATTTGACTTGTTCTGTGAAGGAAAATGATTGTGTTACATTGATCGTGGAATAAGCTTAGTGTATTTGTCCTAGAAAAATGACATAAATCTCCTCATAATACATCTATTCTTTATAGAACATGATGCCTTTGTAGATGTTTTATTCATTTTATGGGTATTTTAATGCCCAATAAAATAAATAAATAAATAAAAAAAAATAATAATAAAAAAAAAAAAAAACAGATGAAACTTCATTATTATGCCAAGTGTTCTACTAATTCTGCCCACCATTGTACATATTTCACATAATCTTTTTTATAATAATTATCAACAAATTTAGAAAAAAATATGGGGCAGCATAAACATCAACATGTCCTTCCTCCACAAGAGCCTGTTCTGTGAGAGAGAATGCTAATGTTATCTGTATTAGGATGGGTAAAATGTAACCAAAAGCTAAAACTCCCTACAGTTTACTATTATTGTAGTTTTTTGTTTTGTTTTTGTTTAGCATTGTCAATTATTCTGTTGAAGCTGACTTACTGTTTGGTGCTGGGCCAATTGTTTTCATCACATATGTACCATGCAATGATAATTAAGTGAACCTTGAACCTCGTCTCCTTTTCTACTTTCAGTGTATAGTCTATAATCCTTGCACATATCTCACATTACATGGGTTTGACACTTGTACTGCAGTGTTTTTATTGCATTTTCTGTAACACTGCTGGTTTGCATCTAACTGCTGCCTCTTGGCTAGGTCTTAATTGTGAATGAGAACAGGTAAACAGGAATAAATAAAGGAATAAACGTAGGTAAATTTCCCTACGGGGACAATAAAAGGAGTGAATATTAAACTAAACATAGGCAAATAGAGCAAAAATAGTCCCAGTGTATACAGATATGCAAATTTACATGGTGCTACAGCTAAACAATGCCTAAAAGCTGTTGCTAGTACTTCTATATTATATGTGTTTGTGTTGGTGATACGCCACCAATGATGCTTCTTACCTTAGGTCCACGAGATCCTCTAGATATAGACAATCCGTCGCCCTATAAAACAACAGGAAGGAGACATTAGAACAGAGATTCAGCGCACTTTCATCAGCAATTCAATCCTCACCAGCTGCCCCTAAAAAAAGTTCAAGAGCTGAAATTAAACATAAATATTGAATCTGTATGAGTTATACTCTACACTGCAAACAGTCTGAACAGTGTTGCATTATGAGCTCATGTTCAATACTATTTACAACATTGTTAATAGTTTCTGTGTACAGAGACAGACTGATAGTGCCATACCGCAGAGAAAAAAAAAAAAAAAAAACTTTGATTGGAATTGAGGCTACTGTAAGCATTATTTACAGTACAGTTCAGATGAGAAATTGATTTCTGTGGTCAGCATGTATTAGAGTAACAAGTCCTGCACTGCACAATGTACTAAATTAACAGTGCAGAAGTTAGATATGAACTAACACAGCAATTCTTCGGTGTTTCTGTTAGAAATGTACCAATCTACTCAAACACGGAGCGAAGTTTAAGCAATGCACAAGTTTTTGAGACAAATAATATAACACTAACTCCATTATCTACAAGATAAATTGCATTAAATATTATGCAACACCACCCCACTGAAACAAAATCTTTATGCTAGTTCCTCAGAAAGTGAGAGACCGCTAATCCATGTGAATAATAAAAGTCAAGAGAAACAAAGGGTAAATTGCTCATTATTCATTTAAAGGCAAAATCAATAATCTGACATTAGCTACTTGAGACGGCTGACTCAATAAAGTCATACACGGATCTGAATTTGGTTCTTTTCCTCCCTTTGTCTTACTTAATAAAGGCCATAAGGTAGGTAGGTGTTGACTACAAATGCTTTTTTTCAAGACTGCCACTGATTATTGATAATCAAGGACGATCACAGTGAAAATAAAAATGTCTAATTTTAGTACACAGTAAAATGCCTTTAAGGTGACATTTAAATCAATTAAAGTTCAATTTGGCGATATTTCAACAATATTTATTGCCTCTTTTCACACTGAACTGAAGACGTTATAAATAATAAATAATAGTAAATAAATAAATGTTCTTTTCTCATTTCAGTGTTGATAGGCAATTACTCAGGATGTGTAATGAATCAGACAGTGCTGTGAATAGGAGTCGCCAAGACTACAGAGTAATGACTGTTACTGACAGAAAGAGGCAGCAGCTTCACAGTCAAAATAGTGCATACTTAAATCCGTTGATTTCACTGGACATCTCATTAAAAACATAACAATTCTGATAGATGTAGAAATTCTGAATATGGCAAACAAAAATTGCCTAATAGCTTTTGTCTTATCGAGTTAGAAGAGACAAGAAAAACACAATATGGATCTTTTCCAAAACTGAACATATTTGCCCTCGGGCCTTCCAGTAAATTTCATTCAGATTCATACAGTTGTTTTTTGCATCATCCTTCTGACAGACAAATAAACACTACTGAAAATCTCAGAAATCATGACAATAGGCATCTCTTTATTGAGCTACATAACAATATAAGATGTCATTAAACTGCTCTATAACACAGCATATTCAGAGATTTACCTCTGAATGGATACAGTATTTCCTGTATTACTGTAGTGGAAAGAAGAGTATCACTTCTCAGATGAGTATGTTTGTTGTCAGATAAGCACTTCCACACATAACAAATGTGATTGTTGTAAGCTGTAGAGTACTCACTGGCGATTGAAGAGTGTGAGGACCGTCAACAATGACCAAGGCCTTGCATGCATACGTGCCTTTATCCGGAGGTGCTATAATGAACATTTCTATATGCAAAGCCACATCCATAAAAGAGAGTGCTTCAACAGCTATAAGCTCCAAAATGGAAGGATAGGTGATTATCCAAACTGGGCTTAAGCTATGGTGGATTACTTAATGGTATTGCATCTCCATAATGTCATGGCAACAAACAGCTGGGGATGCTAGCTGCCTTGAATCTGTTTACAGATGATCTATGCTTTGTGTACGTCTGTCAGTGTTTTCCCAGCTCATGTTAACACCTTTAACATATGTGCCCTGTCACTCTATGTAAGTGCTTATACGTTACCTACCAAATATCCGCCTCCAGGCTCTCCAGGCTCACCCTTAGGTCCTTGAGGTCCTTGTGGGCCCATCACTCCACCAGAGTCTCCCTACAGAGATACAGACATTATTCAGAGAGGGAGGTGAATAAAGAGGCTGGAGGGTAAAGGAGGGTTGGACCAGTTAAACCAGGGTCTTCTGTTACATCTGTAGATATTGTCTACATTGTTCCGTCTCTTGATTCCGAACGGCTGAGCTGATGCTATGGTAGAATAATTTACTAACATACACCTGTGACTGCATTACATTACCATGATGGTGCCAAACAAATTGGTTTTTAAATGTCACATTTAACTGTGAATTTGATTTGCTGTGAAAACGCAGGGCGGACGAGTTGTGGAAAGAAAGTGACAGGATAGGGTAGGAAGATCAAAAAGAAAGGAGGCATGCAAAAATTAATGAGAGCGAAACTGAAGAGCTGGAAAAGTTGAGATATGAAGCAGGGGCTGTCAAAGAGGCTACGTGTTCCCTCTGCTATTTTCAGATCGGGTGTGAGAAAACTGTACAAAACCTCTGTGATGATGACCTCGAGGCGAGAGCACGTGGATGAATCTGCAATGTTACAGTCACCTAAACCAAAATAAAATACTGGAGCAGTGATTGTTTTTGAAATCGTGCAATTAAAAAGGTTCATTTGTGAAGTCAAACATTTCAAGCAAAGACGAGTGAGAAGTTAAAATACTTCAACTTCAACAATTTGCACAATTAATTACGATATGCAGATGAGTCACTACTTTAAGCATGTTTTCCATTGTGTCTGTGTGTGACTGAGGAGCTGTATTTACAGTTACCAGAAGTTAAATTATGATATTTTTCATTGTTGTTGCCGTGTTTATTTAATGAAACACTGATGACATCTGTCATTTTATAAAAAGTAATAATCTCATAAATAAATCATATGGTTTTAGTAAGTCGGCTTTGTGCCTGTTAGCCGCTGCAAAATCCCTATAAATAATGGCGTCTTGGGGTTTTCTGCTTTATTTGGTTTGGTTAGACTTGTTAAACATAACAATGGGTAACATGATGTTTGGTATAAAATAAAACAAACTTGAAATACTCTAAAATGTTTTTATGGTCATGACATTTTAATACATTGTTTTATTTAAATGATCTATTTTGGTATAAAATAAAACAATTAAACTTGAAATACTCTAAAATGTTTTTATGGTCATGACATTTTAATACATTGTTTTATTTAAATGTTCTATTTTGTTTAAAAAAAATAAAATAAAATAAAAGCCCTATTTTTCCATATTCTACGACTGGAAGCGGTCTTTTACAAGGCAAGAGCACCAGTGAGGTAGTGATAATGTGTAATAGACCATAATACATGGACACGGAGCTCACCATCATTCTCTGAAACAATAAGTGTGTGTCTCAGGGAAGAAGCCATGACAGTAGAAGAACTTAATCTTATATTTACTACGGTCGAAGCAGCTGCCTGTGTTTTGAGTGTGCAATTGATCTAATGTTTACTGTAATCACAATGAAATAGCTCTGAGCAGCAGCAGGAGTTGAAAACGACACTAAAATACAGTCTCACAAATATAAAACAGATTTTATAGCAATACTTTCACATTATACCGAATGAATTGAATCAATTGGCAGTTTCATATATTGTATATATGGCCAATGTCACTTACAATGACCACAAAAGCAAAGATCTCTGATCTCTGATGATTAGACTTAAGCAAGACAACCTTTTCTCTATAATACTGCTGCTGCTGAGTATTTAAAACAAAATTAGATCATTATTTAGTAGTTTGTAATGGTGAAGAAATAACCAGCTTAATAGCCACTTAAGGGAGAGTAGACTTAAAATCTAAGTAAAAATGAATAAAAAAGTTAACAATGAAAGTACAAACAAAAAGTTATGACAATATTTACACCATAATTACACAGTATTTGTATAATAGAATTTTTTTTTTCTAAAAGAATACTATGAAATACTTTTATTGTACATACGTGTTAAATTTTTAGGTTTAGTGCTAAATATAGTGTTGTTGTTGTATTGACACCATGTTGGTATAAAACAACATTGCCTGTGTTACCGTTGACCAATAAAATGAAGAGGAAATATTATTTTAATTCAGATACTGTGGTTTTAGGATAAATTGTGTTATTTTACTCAGTAATAATGTTTTAAAATAGGATTCTTTGTTTCATGTTGTAAGTTTTTAGTTGAGTTATCACATCTGTTTGACTTGGGAGTCAGATAACATCAGCTTATCTTTTTAATGGTCCAACCAACCTGCATCACAGACTCAGCCCACTGTTGGGGATCAATTTACAGTAGAGAAGGATAAAAGAGATTTGCATTGTAATGTTAGGACCCATTTGCATCTGTGGTGAAGGTCCTCGGTACTGGGAATGTTGTATCCTGCTTGTGATCACCTCAAGTCTGATTAAATTTATAAAAATGAGACCGAAACGTATCCAAACTTATTCTTTTTGCTTCCAATAAAAGAACATGCTAACAATTTTAAATTTAACCCTTGTTGGTGTAGATCAGGGGTGTCAAACATGTGACCCAGGGGCCAAATCTGGCCCACCAAAGGGTCCGCAGGATGCACTAAGTTATTAACAACTGTTTTATTTCAGCTTCCACATTCAGACCAATTCAATCTCAAGTGGGTTGGACCAGTGAAATATGATCATAATAAACGATAAATAATGACAACTCCAATTTTTTTTTGTTAACATTTTTATGTAACTTTATTGTATTGTATTGACACTAAAACAACCTATCATTTCACAAGAAAGCTAAACAACATGAACTGTCTTCAGAGAAGTCAGTGGAATTTTTTACAATATTCAGCCTGTTACTGAATGGTTTATGTATTTGTAGATCCACTGTGATCTGTAAAAGTTGTAATGCACATGTGTAAATGATGAACTGACTGACTTTTCTTTTAAAAAAGAAATATCCGTCAGTTTATGTTATTCACATTGTTTTAAAGAATAGTTTGTAGATGGAAACATTTTCATGATTTTACTTTTTTCACTGTAAAACATAGCTGAAAGTTGACATTATTTCTATATCCTTATGCTATTATGCTCCTGGTCCCGCCCACTTCAGATCAAATTTGGCTGAATGTGGCCCCTGAACTAAAATGACTTTGACACCTCTGGTGTAGATCAAGCCACGCTCTCATATAACAGTTCCGTACTGACACCAAAATGAGTAAGGCTCCAGTGACTCAGGATGTTTCAAAATGGCCGCTTCTAGAACAGGTGTTCTGGCTGATTACACCTTTGAGATTAAACACACCTGTGGAGCCTGATTGCTGTGGGAGACTTAAATAAGGATCTAAGAACAAGGCTATAGGTTATCTTTACTTGACTTTTTCAGTGAGAAAGAAAAAAAAAAAACGGAAAGCTTTGAAGAGATACAGGATGAGAGAAAGTGTTATTTTCGACACTGTATCTCAACACTAACACAGTCAGGATTCAACACTTGAAGGTATTGTGTGATGTTACTTCTTAACGATGAAGAGTGTTGAACCAACTAAAACAATCTATTAACATTTTTCAAAAGTGCTACTCTACAGTGTGGACACATATGGACACTTTGCGAGTGTTACTTTCAACACTGTGGGCGTTAAATTAACACTGTCATTTTTGCAGTGTAGTTTTTGAGGCAACAACAATCCAATATTTCTTTGTTCACAGCTCTGAATACTTGACAATTGCCACATCAGGACACAGATTGTGGGGGAAAAACAGCTCTTATTTATTTTTTAATTTTATTGCTGGTGGTTTTATTTTTTGTTCTAAAAAAAAACTGAACAAAGAAAAAGAATATGGTAGCAATTTAAAAACAAACAAACAAATAACTGTTTGTTTCTTTCTTCAATACCTATTTCTGAAAAAGCACTGATTCACAAAGCACAGACAGGTAATTTTTTGTAACAATTACATTTAAATGGTTATAATGCCCAACTACAACAACAGGAACATTTTATGTTTTTCTATCATATTTGCACTATTAATATATAATGTAATGTTTGTTTCATAATGCAACTTAAGGCTGATCCTGAACTTTTTGTTTTTCTTGGTTGGTCAGTAAAGGCCTCTCTGTGTGGTGTTTTCATGTTCTCAGTGTGTTTGAACAGGTTCTCTATGGGTTCTCCAGCTTCCTCACACCATCACACATACATTATAATAGTTAAATCGTCAGCTTAAAATAACCATAGGTGTGAATGTGAGAGTGAATGGTTGCCATCTGTATAATGAACTGGTGGTATATCCATTTGTAGCTGCGATAGTCTTCAACACTCTAATGCCATGTTTCCACTACATGGTACCGGCTCTACTCTACTTGACTTTCGTGTTTCCAAAGAAAAAAGACCTGGAATCTGGGACCCGATACTACTTTTTTAGCACCACCTCTGCTGAACTTCCAAAATGTTGGGACTGACACCAAAACGTGACGTCTCGACTTCAGACCACTGATTGGCCAGACAGTTTTCTCTGTGACGCACCAATTTACAAAAATCAGATGCGGAAGTAGACAGTGAATCCACATGATGACGGTCACATAGATTCAGTTTTTGGTGGCCGACGTACAAATTCAGATGCGAAAACACGCAACGAGCGACTTCTCAGCAACTCTGAGCAGACGACATGGAAGTAACGCGACGTGTCGGAGTAACGACTCGAGCTGATTCCACATAAGTAGAAACGCAACATGGGAATACCGAGTAGAGTCAAATCGAGTAGAGTCAGTACCATGTAGTGGAAACGGGGCATATGACCAGTTAGGAAAATGAATGAATGAATGAATGAATCTACATGGTCATCTGTAGTTTCATTGCATGTATTTTGCTTTTTGACAAGTGAGGCCCCATCAAACTTGGACACTAGATGCACAATTTTTCACTTTACCACTTTTAGCAGAATATTCGTAACACGTCCTACTATTAGGAGAAATTGGTGAACAAATAACAGTGTATTCAGAGGCATCAAATAATGGAATACACGGTTACGAAAGTATGAGAGTGGCATGCAGGATGTGTCTTCTGAAAGGTGTCTTCGCGAGTTGTCTAGCGTGTTCAACCTGTGATAAAACATCATAGCGTCATATTTTTCTTTGAGGTGAGAAGAAGATTTGAAGTTTACCTACCTTTTCTCCTTTTAGGCCATCTCTCCCAGGCACCCCTGGCTCCCCTGGCGAGCCCTGTAAATAGTGGTGAAAAGAGACACATCTATCATCAGGCCTTCATCTCCTCACACACATTTATCTCCTCCTCCTCACTGCTTCAGCGGGCTGCTGTGTTCCAACATAATTTCCCTTAGCCAGGATTTATGAAATGCCTCTTTTCTCTCCCTGCTTTTGAATAAAGACAGATGCTCATTACTGAAGCAGGTGTGGAGAACAGATTGGGCCTCTGCCTCCGTTCCTGGCATAAAGCGCTTAGATTTGCCACTTTCCACTAATTAATTCTTAAATTTGATTACTGATCGTCTGTGTAAAAATTCTGGACTTTCCTCCATTACTTCCTCTCTGTCTCTGCCTGTTGAGGTTTATCTGTTTATCTCTCTCTCTTTCACTCTGACAGGCTGAGATAGAGAACATAGAGTATGGCAAGGTGACAGAAAAGGCAAAGAGAAAAAGTAGGGCTTAACATGAAGTGCTCCTGTCTAGTGCCAATATACTTACTGGCTCACCCGGGAGTCCTGGGAGTCCAGTGGGTCCAGACAGGCCTTGCCTTCCCTGGCAAAACACAAAGAAAAGCAATATTTGTGCCATTTTCTTGCTTTTGTGGGAAGCAGAATTGTCTGGGCTTTCATTGTGATAGCTTTGCCAACTATACTATACTCACTAACATGCAAGGGTATTTGAAAACCACTGTTCTTTAAGTGCTGCCACTGCTCGTTTTACAAAAAAAAAATATTACATTTTCTGTTTTTACGGTATACAGAAGATAGTGTAGGTTTGTGTGCACATGTTAGATATTTCAGTTTAAAGCTTATATTTTCACATGCTGTTGTTATTCTAAGCTGTTTATATGCATTCCCCTCTCTGGTTCATTATTGTCTTTGTATACACAGATCAACTGAACATTCCACATATTACCATGGAAACTGAGTCTATGCTGAATGAAATCAGCTATGAAAAGGGGTGAACAGGAATCAGCATCCTCACTGCTATCTTTATATACCCCTTTCATGACTGGGATTAAAAAAAAAAAAAAAAAAAAGGCATCTGTATTCTTGTGAAGATTTTATGATGCTGTTGTTACAAAGCGGCACATAAGCATCATCGACGATAAGAGTTTTCAGTTTAATTCATTTGAGTGGGTGTGTTTACAGGGGATGCAATGATAACGCTACAGCAACACCAGATAATGTCCGTGTGTTGCTTCATATTCTACTAACAAGTGTACAGTTTCATAATAAATATTACCTCAGAGACCGACCTGAACTTGCTGAAGAAACCATTGAGTTCAAAGCAGCTCCCATGCTGAATATTGAAATATATTAATGTCAGCTAATTTGAACCTTTTATCAGGCAAGTGCCTATTTTTGGTCATTTACGTACACATTATAAGCAAGGACAGTAAGTCAACAATCTCAGGTTCAATGTGGTCTACAGGTTCTATAAGGTCCACCTGTGCATGAACAGTGAGTGGACCTGCTTTGTTAGGTACCATGAAGTAATGGTACTAATGTAAGGAA
>JAPSES010000097.1:12114870-12129340 GCA_029822895.1 Maxillicosta whitleyi | reverse complement strand
CGGTCCGAAGTCACATGACCTGTGTTTTCCGAAGTTTCTCGGTCACGCGCAGTGCACTCAGGTGGAAAAAAGCGGTCTGCCGGAGAATGTAAACATTGCCATTTTGAGGGGTTGGAGGGTGAAGGGCGATGTGTAACCATTAGTGATGAACTCTAGGTGGAAAATAGAGCCCCGCGGCTGTGGTTTATAAGCACTTTTCCCAGACAGGTTTCATTTGAATTTACTACCTTATGCGTCACTTTAACAATAATTGTACATATAAAGATTTCTTTTTTCCTTTTTATCAGACAGATAGAGAAAAGTTCATTCTTTTACCTTGACATGTTTCAGGTACAACCTGTAGCCTGTGAGGTGTTATTGTCAGCTGTTTTATCCTGGTTTGCTAGGCAACAGGGGGCAGTTATGTTCCACAGAGGACAACATCCTTAGTGTGGCTGACAATGACCTGTCACAGTAACATTAAGTGACCCTTCTTTGGAAGTCTACAGGTTGTAGCTGAAACATTCAAGGTGAAAGTATCAACTTTTTTTTTTTTTTTCTCATCTATCTGACAAAAAAGAAAAAATAAATCTTCATAAGTTCAAGTCAATAGTATGAACCTAACCGGTCTAATAGTTGTGCATATTTATTCTGTGCTCCAACACTACTGAACACAAATATGACACTGGATTTTACACCCACAGCAGGTGATATTCACCCGTTCTTTCAGAATCAAATGTCAACACTGTTTTTAATGAAGATGCATGAAAAGTGGGAACATCTTGTCATGCTGTCGTGCCAAATGTTGGGTTCTAGGCTTGAAAACAAAGACATCTCATGGTTAAATAGTCTTTAATGAACAAATATTAAATAATAATAATGAGGGAAATTATTACCTCATCTCCCTTTTCTCCCTTCAGGGTCTTCATTTCATCCTTCAGAACAGAACAAAACAGACCTTTTCATGCACTGATTCTGTTCAAGATCAAACTATATAAGTGCAGCCAATTTAAAGAAGAACCACAGAAAAATACAACGATATACGTAAACATGTCAAGGTTTATGACACAAACAATTGCTTACAGTTCCAGAGAGCTGCCTTAATCCATGAGCAGTCATCACCTACAAGCAATGAAAAAGACACAGTTTTCTCCACTTATCTAGCAACTGCTGCAAGAAAGAGCTGAGAAATCTAAGGTAGTCTTGAACAATGGATTACTTTTAAAGAGAATATAGAACAATCTGTTGAATAAAACCTAACCTGTTTCCTCTTTTCATAGTGTGTTACAAAAATAAAAAATAAATAAATCAAATGAAAGATACATTTACAGTTAAGGTGACTGTAAACATTACAAATCCTTTATTGTAAACCTCTTATTTCTAAGAATATATCTATATATTACAAAGTGTATTGCTTTATATTTATAGTTTATATTGTGGAAAAAATTATTAGATCGCCCCCAGTTTCTTGTTCATTTTAATGCCTGGTACAATAAAATGTACATTTGTTTGGATGAATAATATGATATGATATAATATGAACAACAAAAATAACTCATAATAGTTTAATTTCAGAGCTGATATCTATCCATTTTCCATGTTTTCTTGATAAAAATGAAAATCACTTCAGTTCTTACATCAATATCTATGGCATTGTACTGACAAAAACAGTGCTTTTACGCATTCCATGAGTTAGTACGTGGTTGTATAACCATTGTTTCAAATTACTTTTGATGGTCTAACAATTTGTATGTATGTACGTAATAAAGAAAGTGAGGGAAAAGCCACCTAGATGTTACAACCAAACTGCATGAAATTACATTACAGTCATGACTAAACAGTTAATGGCCAAATCCACTAAGAGTAGATTCATATGCTAATTGTGCACAGAATTGAACCACATTTCCATCCACAATCTGCTTCATTTTGAGGACCAATTCACAAAAAGCTTCACACTAATGACATACTGGTGCAAAATATCCATAAAGAGTGCAATTTGGCCTTGCTTTGTATTGGAGTTTCTAAGGATTATGATGCTTTTCTGCATATCTACACACAGATTGGTCCATAATGAAAAATCCAGAGAGCAAAAACCTCCAAACTGTGCATCTTTAATGAGCTGAAATTTGAGGAATTAAGCTTTTTTTGTTCCTAAGATATTTAGCATTATATTACAATCCAGTGAAATGCTCATCCAAATAGGCCCCAAATACCCATGTAATTCAAGTAGGCCTGAAACGTGATTGATTAATGTTTTATTTTTCATACATGTGTTACTGAATGTGTCAAATTAATGTTGTGCTTGGTATCACAGCATCTCCAGACTTCATGTAAGTGCACATTTACATATAGTGCAGCAGCTGTAACTTCATCAATGCCAGAGTAGATAGGATCTGATTGCCATTAATGTTGTGTGTTCCACTAAATGATTGTGGGATAATTAATAAGGTAAAGTATTTCGAGTCAACCAGTCTGATCATCAACACTTTTTATATTTAAGTGCCCAAAATTCTGAGATAACACTAATTCCGAGATTGACACCTGACAGGTTCTGTATTTGATGTCACAAAACATTAATTCAGCACCATTTAAGCCTCACAAACTGGACAATTTAGAGAAATAGAGATACAGCGAAAGACACAGTGAGTCACAAATTAACTTGCGTGTACTTAAAACTGGCTTTCAGCAGGTGTTTGTGTAGAAAATAGCATTTGGTTTTTGTAACAGAAAAAAACTGATTTTTCAATCAATATATGAAAATTTCCAATTGCAAAATGACACAGGTGCTACACTGAAACGTCTAATTAGCATTCTGTAGTGAACTCTGCCTTTTTCTAGTGCTTTGTGAATTATACTCTATATTTTTGTCTCATTTGTCCCAGTTTTGTGCATGCAAAAGCTCTGCAATAATTATGTGGATCTGACTGTATGTGTGGCTAAAAACACAAACTCTTTCAGCAGCCCCAAAGCATGACCAAATAATAGCAGACACTGCAAATATTCTTCTCAAAGCCTTTTCTGTTGAAGGTGCTTTTGGGATAACTTACATTATGGGTGATCACAATTAAACACAAGCAAAAAACTTGGTAAAAAATAGAGCAGGAAATACAGCAAAAACACAGTAAATAAGAGTAAACAAACTGAACCGTCAGGGAATACTGTGACATTATGTGCTCTTCCAGTTATTTAGTGATTATTTTTCTGTTGAAATTATGAAAATTGTCCATGTAATACAGTTTTAAAGTACCCCTACATCCTGCCCAGGAGAGGAATGATAACTTTACCTGATATTATAGAAGACATATGGCAGATTAACAGAACTTTTAATAAAATATGGATATTAGTCGCACAATATAACTCAAGGAGAGACTGACAAGAGGCTTAAAAACAGACACAGCCAATGCTGTAATACTCACTGTATTAAGAAGTAAGCGCTCTAGAAAGACTATATGACTAAATGACTATAATCATCAGAACCTATTAAATCTAAATGTCCTCCGGCTCTCTTTGTGTTGATAGTAACCACATGTTTCACCCGTGTATGCAATTATAACCGGTTGAGTCTTGGGCGGTTTTAGCCTGATGAAAAATAAAGAAGGACACAAGAGAAGCAACCTCGAGACCGGAAAGTCATCTAACATGGTATACATGTGTAACAAGATATACCTTCTCCACATGTCATTCCCTCTTGTCCTTAGTTTTCATTTAAAGCTGTCGATTTAGATTGTTTTTCTCCTCATCCTGTGCAGCTGGCTTTATTTGCTGATTTAAGTATGCCCGTGAGCCCCATGAGAGTGTTAATGTAATGAAGCACTACACAAATAAACTTCACTTGACACAAAGTACTTTCGCCTCCTTCAAAACGAACGGATTCAGAATAGTACTGACTCTCCCCACTGTCCCCGCAATTCTTCAACGACAGCTCTACACAACCGGATGAAAGATTTCAGCCAGAATTTTCTCTGAACTAATGCAGATGACCGTTTATTGAACATAACTTGGCATAACAGATTTAGTTTAATAGATTTTAAGAGTATACAGTAAAGCAGTACTGTCATCTATAAAAGTGGGACCGTCTCAGAGCGGGAAAAGACCGTTTTAATACCATCAGGGGAAGTGATGTCCGTGCAGGCCTGTAAGCCCACTGTTCCTCCTCATCACTAATAAACAGAGGCACGAGAAGGTTTATGAAGGGAGGGTAATGATCTGAACCCTTGCTTCTGCTGTGTAAGGGAAATCAATGCCTAACTGCCAAAATTATCTGCCACGGGAAAGCACAGACAGAGACTGGTACTAAATATTTAAACAGCCTCATTCATCAAATGAGTAATGTTTTCCCCTCGACTGTTTGCTATATAGCATCCATCGCCTATATCCTGGTTGGCCCACACCTCACTACACAACAACGAGCACAAGTGAGAATTTCAATTTGAATACAACATTTCTTTATCATCCTCCCCCAGATGAAATAAAATTTAGGAAAAAACAGACAATTGTTCAGAAATAATTGCAATGCAAGACCTCAGTGTTTTGAGCAGCGATTAAAGGTGCCTACATTGATATCTATTCTTATTTAAGTGAGGACACTTTTTGTTGGATAGACAGAAACCAGTGAAACCAGTGGAGAGTGAGTGATATTTGTGCGCTGTATAATTAAGCTGTCTCATTTCCATATGAATTACTTCCTAACAAGCAACATGAATTGGAGTAAGAATGAAAACCATCAAACTTTGTTTTCAAGCTCATGTGTGAAGCCTTCAGAGGCTAAATAGGAAGGAGACTTTTGAGAGCAAAACCCATTAGAACGGAGTCATTGAAATGTCAAGCTCCAAACTTTGTGACGTGTTTTTTTTTTTTTTTCATGTGGCAATTTTCATAGTTTAAGGTTTAGTTTTCGAAAAAGAAAGGTTCTCATAAGTAATTACTGCTGCCTCACTTTTTAAACTGATTTGTCACAGTGTATTTTTTATTTTAAAATGTCTAAGCAATAAGTTCTATCATCCCTGAGCCACCCACATCGTGTCACCTTCAACGTACATCAGACACCGTCCCTGAAGTCAGGATTTCACTGTTACTGCTTTTTCTATTAAAAAGGCTTGTGTTTTCCAAAAAAGGAAGAAAAAAAAGGGGCTTTTTGTGGTTCACAATTATGAGCATGTGCACCATGGTTCCCACAAATTCACTATATATACATATGTGTGTGTGTGTGTGTGTGTGTGTATGAAAATATAACTTAATACAACTATAACTGAAAGCTTTTCATCAAATAAAAACCTAAGTTCGACATGAGGCTCTTATGTGTCACACCATTTTACTGTATCAACACACAGGGGTTTTGAAAACTATATACAACATCTAAAAGATAGAAATAATCTGCAAGCCTGTCAAAGAAAGGAAATTGGTTTCAAGATGAGTTGCCATGCTGAAGGTGTGACAGCAAAAGTAAACTGTAAAATGCTGCTGCAGTCCCTAAAACTCTGCACAGTACAACTGGAGCTTAGTTATGTATGAAGAAGCATCCTTCGTCTTGTCACAGAGAACAAAGCATAATCATTCTTTTGTTGTTACTTATCAAATTGCATGGTGCCCCTGTGAGACATCTTAGTAAAAACTCATTTTCTGACACTGAATGATATACTGTAAGATAGGATTTGTTTTACTTACAGGGCCAGGAGGACCAGGAGGACCAACATCACCCTACAAAAACAACACAGACAAATACAAAACCCCATATGAGTGATGACAGAAAGACAAAAAGAAACCCAGACAGTGACCCAAAAGGAACCAAAACAAAATAAAATAAATATGCAGCCCAACAAAATGTGCATGAAAAATTTGTTCTGATAGCAAGCTTGGCAACTGCAACCTCGAAGAGCTACATCAATGAGCTTTGGAGGAACACTCGCAGAAACAATAATACGAAAAGACTTCAGAGAAAATACTGTCTGAAGTGGTGTGAAGAAGCTATGAGATGAGTGGCAAGAAAACCAAATATTCCTGTTTATGTAGAAATGAGCTGCATTATGTGCATCCTGCAGAGTGTTGCAGTACTTAGTAATTGGTGTATGCATATACTTATGCTGTTTATAACCCTTTATAATGGATATACTGAGTGCTCCAGGGAACTCGAAGGTTCTTAATTGTGATGCACTGCATTTAGGAGCCTTCATTCTCCCATTCATAATTTACAAGCTACTATACCTCCCATAAAATAAGAAAAACACAGCACAACAGAGTAACATTTATATATTACTGTAAAAACTAAAAAGCACTAATATCAGTTAACATAATTTCTATTCTCCATAAGGATCTGAACTGAGGCACAAATGGTACACTTAACTGCAAAAATCAGTTTATCATGTTTTATTTCCCCTTTCTATTGCCAATTATGCACCTTGTTGTCATGATTTAAAGTGTTATACATTTTTTTCAAGGTGAATTAAAGCTTGACTAGGCAGAAATTATGGAAAAGAATGGATAAATGCACACACCCTTTCCTGCAGCTCTCTCCTCTGTGTCCAAAGAACAAAATTAAAGCCCCGGCTGTCATGGTTTTGTCCCAGAATCAGAATCAGAATCAGAATGACCTTTATTGCCATTGTTCATGACGTACACGTGTAGTACACAAACTAGGAATTTGTCTTGGTGTAACGCTGCGACATTCAACATAGAGTAGAAAAAATAGCTAAAAATACAATGCACGCATAAAAGAATAGAATAAGATAAAAAAAAATAATAAAATAAAGTACTGTAAGTCTTATAACAAGAGCAGCAGTTTAAAGTTCACAGTGCAGATCAGTGCAAAAAAAAAAAAAAAAAAGGAACCCATGGGACCTCATTTCAGAAAAGAACTATATTTCTATCCATGGTGACTCCTTTTCAATTATCATTTACATATGGGATGTCCGTTTAACACATAAAAATCCGAACATCCACCAGCGACCAAAATCATCTACTCATCTAAAATGTTTAATACCTATCAATTCATGTAAATAATTGGTGTAAAATTCAGTTTGTCGTCTTTTCATGATCATCAGATATGACCCATTTGCATGTTCATAGTGAACATGGAAACACCATCATCTTCTACAACACTGATTCAGTAAAACCCATGGAGTTGAATAGATAACAGCGTTCAGATACTTTTTTTTTTTGTTCAGCGAATGATATATTTTACTGAAAAAGTCACATTTTCTTCAATTTTCTCCATTTTTTGATAGAACATCCATCAAGTTCAATCGGAGCGTTCATGAACATCTATTTAATTAGAAGATTAAATATTAGAAACTACTTGATTTTCACCAGAACAATGTGAAATACATAGGGTTATTTTAGAAACAAATCTTGACAAATTGCTTAAGAAATGTTAAATATATAGAAAAAAAAAAAATCATTTGTGAACTACCATTAAAGTAGCACTGGGTTAAAAGCTAATTTATCAAAACAAGTTGAAGTATTCAACCAGGAAAATATATAAATAAATCAATACAAAGACTACATACCCATAAGTCAGAGGGTCATTGAAACTTCCACCCTTCCACAGTTAAGATCTGCAGCTTCTATGTAACAAGACTGGCAGTGGTTTTTAGTTCTTTTAATACTGTTTCAACTCCCTCTCAAACAAGAAGTGAAGTCTGTCGATCTGTTTAATTGTCAAGGATGTGAATCAAAAGCGATATGAACTGGAGTCCACTGGGTCATTACCACAAACTGCTTTTCTCTGTTGTCTTGTAAAATTATTCATTAACCTATAAAGACCCAGTGCTACTTTTGTGTTACTTCCCAAATTATTATTTTTTTGTCTTTAAGTGGTTTATCACCAGTTGTCATAATATTATTCTCTCTATTTTGCGTTTTTCACTGTAAATCGTGTTTTTCTCATATTTAATTTCCAATATTTTATTTAGATATTCATGAATACGCAATGTTGTATCAAAACAGAAATCAATGCAAAACAAGTGTCTCCATCCACTGTCATTTATTAAACAATGTGGTAGAAGATGATGGTGTTTCCATGGTAACTGTGGAGCCTATGTACATCCAAATGGTCAAAACTGATGACCATGAAAATAACAGAACCTGAATTTTACACCAATAATGTACATGTATTTATAGATTTAGAGGATCAACATGTATTAAATATTTCATATTAGTAGATGTTGTTGGTCACCAGTGCTTGTTTGGGGCTTTAGGAGTTAAATTGACATCTGCAAATGGTTTCACAACTCAAAAAAAGGATGAAAACATGAATGAACACATGTAAAGGTCGAGCAGGAGTCGCACCAACCAATAATTTTAACAGATTAGAACATTAATAGCAATTTGATATAAATGATAAATATTAACGTAGATAGTGTCAGTAACCTATCTTCAGACCGGAGCGCATTTGTAATCATTACAGGTCATAGAAAAGTGCAGTCGTTCGGGTTCAGAAGGATCCCATGGTGCAGGATTTCCTCCTGATTCACCAGGAGAAAGCTCACAGGATCAAGAAATCTCAGTCTTGCTGAGTTCTGATAACTTCCCTGACTTGGTAACTCTGGCTGAAGGAACGCTAAATCCTTTCACAAATGTGGCAACAAAGTGAAGATTCAGCACTCAGAACAAAACTAAAACAGCCATGAGAAAGACACAAACTTACTGACAGGTTAAGTGTCTAATTCCGTAAAATTGCACTGTCTACATTAGTCTGTCTAGACTCAAAGGCCACTGTGTTCTAGTGTACACCGCTGCCACCGAGGAGAAAATAAAATCACTGATCATCATCATTCTGCTTTGTGTAGCATTGTGAATGAAAGGTGAGGCCCATTCAGTGTCTCTGTAACCCTGTGGACTTCATGACCATATAAATGCATAATCTATAAATCTGTCCTCTGTATTAAATATCAATATCAAGCCTAGATCTATTTATTTCTGAAGAATAAATGTAATAAACCCCTTAAAGACCCACTTTTACTTTTGTGGCCATTCCCAAATGAATTTTTGACTAGATTTAACCTTTCTTAAACGATTTATCGTCATTTAACATAACATTATCCTCTCCATTTTGCATTTTTTCAATAAAAAAAATTGAGGTATTTCCTGATATTTAATTTACTGATCATGTACTTTAAACATCATGCTGAGATCACATTTGAATGTTATTATACCAAAAACACAGAAAATGTAATTTAAGTACTGTACATCATTAAATACACATAAACTAAGTGTCTTCATTCACTCTTGTTAATCCAATTCCATGGGTTTTACTGGTGAATCAATGTTATAGAAGATGATGGTGTTTCTATGGTAACTATGGAGCCTCTGAATGTCAAAATGGGTCATGATGACTATGAAAAGATAACAAACTACATTTTACATCAATTATTTATATGGACTGGTAGGATTAGTGGATCGACAGTGATTTACCTTTTTATATCAGTAGATGATTTTGGTTACTGGTGGATATTTGGCTTTTTATGGATTAAATATGTATTATTATCATCATTACACAGCCATTTTAATGTCATGGATTATGAGGGCTTTTTTTTTTTTTTTTGGTCAAAATGATAGATAATGAGAAAGTCGATAGATGATGCCAAGATGAAAAAGCAAGATAAAACATCATGAACAGGGAAGTATGGTGTTTCGGAGCCAGTGAAAACACATGTGACAGGCCAGAATCTTCCATTATTTCTTAAATATTCTGAGATACAAACACCTTAACCCATAATAACCCAAACATCCACCATCTACCAAAATCATTTACTGATATAAACCATTTAGTTCCTGGTGGTCCATTAATCTATGTAAATAATTGGTGGAAAATACAGTTCATCATCTTTTCATGGTCATCAGATATGACCCATTTTGTCATTCAGAGTCTTTGTAGTTACCGTGGAAACACTGTCATCTTCTACAACACTGTAAAAAAAAAACACCAGTAAAACCCATGGCCTCATTAGGTTTATGTTGAATTAATGAAAGATTTTGCTGGAAAAATCTTCTTTTTCTTCAGTTTTCTCTGTTTTTGATAATAATAATCCTCAAACTTTACTCTGAGCCTTTATGATCATCTACATGCTTAGTAAATTAAATTAAGTAAAAGCTGATTTCACTGAAAAAACAAACAAAAAAACCACACAAAATACAGAAGATAATTTTACAATAAATGGTGACAAATCATTTAAAGACAGTTAAATATGCAGAAAACATTTTTTGGGAATTGCTACAAATGTCACACTGGGTTATTATGGGTTAATTACAATACACTGAGACATTATAAAGGATTTTTCTCCCAATGATGCCAAATATATATTATGCAATGACATTGTAGTTGCTAGAAAAACTAATTAGCTACTATAACATGCAGTCGAACATGATGGAAGACTTTACTGTAAGTCATTCACCTGTTGGTTGTATGACCTACCTACCAACGGTCTACTTTCAGAGGACCTTTTACAGGTTTATCAATTAAAGAGAATAACTAAACTACAAAAACATACTTGAACTCATCAATTTATGCAGAATTCTATTCTAGTCTAGAAGTGATTGAATCACAGTCACTTCTGCTTAAGTCTAATTTGGCTAGTAAATTGAATTAAACTCAAACGTAATTTTGAGATAAACACTGGAGCTCTGAACTGTACAAAACTGTGTAATTATCATCATTCACATGTGTTGTGTTCTGTGAAATGCTGTTAAATTTGTCAAGATTGTATCAACTTTCTGCACATCTTAACATGTAAATTAGGTTCCTACCGTATAATGCCTTCAAAATACTTTCAGATTATGGCCAATATTTATGCCCAGGAACACAGGATATGGTTTCTGCTTGTTGTTGTGTATCAAATTTAATTAAGACTGAATCTAATGTGTGGCAATTGTAAAAAATAAATAAATAAATAAATATGGGTAGATTAGAACAGAGGTTTGAAAGAAATGAACTAAAAAAGTTTCCCCAGCGCAAATTAAAAAAAAAAAAAAAAAAAAAAATGAAATTACGGTGGGATATGAAAACACAGGGGGTATTTAAAGAATGTGTGCAAGGGCAAACCAGACCAGAACCATTACTATGGTTACTCACTGTAATGATTTCGACAGCTAATTTTAATCATGCCTGAATTAGCAACGGATCTGACCAGAAAAGTACAAACAAAAATCTTTTGCCAATTCATTATTTGCTATAGAGTGATTTCAAGGACCATTCCAGGACAAACGAAAATAATAGACCGAAAAGGTTTGGCCTCTTTATGATACCAATTATATATCGCTTGATCTAGCTTACCTCCACCTCCCC
Organism: Maxillicosta whitleyi; assembly: GCA_029822895.1. NCBI lineage: Eukaryota > Metazoa > Chordata > Actinopteri > Perciformes > Neosebastidae > Maxillicosta > Maxillicosta whitleyi. The sequence goes on along the minus strand of JAPSES010000097.1, from coordinate 12,118,083 downwards.
TTGTTCTGCTCTCCTTTGCTGCCTCTTTCTACCAACATACGCTCACATGAAAGCCTCACCCGCTTTCAGCGAACACAAACAGAGGGAAAATCATCATGTGTGACACTTGACATTGACGTGACTTACTTTTTGTCCTTTCATCCCGCTGGCCCCCTCGGCACCTAGCTGACCCTGTGGGAGGAGGCCTTGGTTAATGACTCTGTGGAACAACATTGTAAATGTCACTGCAGGAAAATACGTACAGCTTCTCCTCTCTCTCCTTTGTCTCCCGGGACTCCAGACTCACCCTTTTCGCCCTGTAGGTGAACACAGCAGATCAGTGACTGACAATAAAGACACAAAGCTTAGAAATGAAACTCAGGTAAGGGCATGTTGTTGAGGATAAATAATCATCTCAATTCAATTAGTTATGTAGGAAAAAAGGGAAATCTACTGTGTGGCTTTGTGGTGTTACATGTGCTTATCAGCGTAATGAAAAAAATCAAACCCCTGTTGCATAGAAGCACTTCCATATGTTCCATGTTCTAATCATTCCACTGTCTACCAAAAGGTGGCACTTTATGACTGCTGGTCGTCCTCGGAGTATTCCTAATAGCGTTTCCTCCTGTAGGTAATGTGCTGAAAACTAAGCAGACGTCACCTTACCTTTAAGAAAATAGTTTCTTGCTCAAGATGTACAGTGAAAGGATATTGTTGAATATTTGTCAAACAAATATGAGTTCTATTGTGTATTTACCACTTTCATTTCAGGGGTTTGACTTTACTGTTTTTGCTCACATTTCTTATTATATATATTTTTTTTTAACAAGCATAAGGTGTCGGCGCAGGTATACAGTACACGCCATTACGACATATTATTGAAAACACACTGTATTTGAGACAAGTCTAAAATATGCCTCAGCTGACATCTGAAATGTTTAATAAAGTTCACCTGACATTTTCTTATTTTTCATACCACCACCCGCATAACAGAGAAGAAACAAGTGGGCTGTTCATCAAAGTTTATTGTTGTTTTCAGTGACATGTGTTAAGATTTGTAGGTGATGCTTCAGTTACTCTGCGGTGAGATATTATGGAGCATCTGTTTAACAATCTGAGAAGACAGAGAGGTATGTGAGAAAGGTTGCAGCATATTTATACACTCCTTAGCAGCGCCTCGACTCTAACAGACAATAATTGCCGTCGAGTTTCGGCCCCTCCCCCTGCTCATTCGAGTCTCTAACGACAGCCATTGTCGCACTGTTCATTTAATGAGATATAGTCACTGTTTCCTCGTCCAAATTATGAGCTGTTATTAAGTAAGAAGACGGCTGCCATGTATGAACAGATGGATTGTCCTATTAATATTTTAGGTAGGGAGGAGGGACTAGTAAAAATTGACTTTGAGCACTAATTGAATTCTGTAGGGCTTTATTAGCCACATGGGAACGCCACAATCCCATGGAGGTCTCATCTATATCACTGCCGTCACGCTCTCAGTCAGAAAGTAACTGTTAACCAAAAAAGATAAATTGTACATGAGAATTGTTTTGCGATTTTTAATAAAATTTGCTTTGAAATATCGTTGTAATTCAATTTAAATTGTGAAATTGACAAACAATTAGAAAGATAGCTTTGTGGAAAAATGTTTTTCTTATTATCTTTGCTAGATTTCAGTGGCAGATCAATCGAAATTTAATAATTTGCATAGATACAGGACAAGTTAATAAACCTTTCAAATGAAATTACCCGCAGCTCAGCTAGCATTTAACAGCTTTTCGGCATATTTGCATAAGTAGAAAACCCAGTGCATACAGGATGGCGAACTGGTCCACCTGTGGATGTCTGTGAGTGATATGTTGACTTTGAAACACCTCTAGTCATCAAACTGCAATTAAGCCTGTCTGCATCCCACTCCCGTCTCTCCATCAATATCTGCAGCGTTCTGTCAGAGCCCGTTTGAGACTGTCAGTGGGAGATACAGTCATGGAGATGTGATTCATGAGAACACCGTCTTCCCACCACATCATGCACCGCAGACTTTTTTTTTTTTACCTTTAAAACATTCACACTCTGCTGAGTGAGTGAGAGGAAGCTCAGCTCACACAGATGTTACACAAGCAGCAGTTTAGTATGACTTGCATCTGTTTTGTCCAAACTAAAAAATGCACAAGGATGGCCACTGAGAAGCTCTGACGGTCCCTAAAGCTGCTCAATAATTACTGCCCATGGAAACTGTTACTTTTCCATTTTCTCTCTGATGGTTTCATTTCTCTCACTTATGCTCTGTAAATTCCCTTTAATAATTACACGGGCTTGTTTCGGTATAGCAGGTTTAAATAAGTCATTCACTGGGACAAGAGAGTTTCCATGTCATCCGCAGTAAGCAAGAATTTAGAATGACGATAAATCTATCTGTAATGTAGGTACATGACTGATTTATAGCAAGAGCACGACGCATTTGTAAGCATTAGAGCAGTGAAACTGTTTCACACTGTATTTCTCAACTAACACCACCATAAGTCAAAGGTCTCAAACAAATGCTTTTATAACGTTCTTTATAATCTTAATAAAATAACTTGACACGATGTAATCTAATCTAAATTGTAATCTAAAATGACGATTTTGCATTCATTGTACTACGTAGTCACCTGAACTGAGTTTTATTCTGTATTATAAAATTAGTAAGGTGCATAGTGTATTGCCAAATATGTATTTATGTGTCTTGTTTATTTAATTTTAAAGTTGGAGGAAAAACATCCTATTAAACTTTAAATAGCAGCTGAATATCGGGAACTCTGACAATAGATACATGCCATAGCAGGATGCAGATTTGGCTTTACTTAACTTTTAATTAACTTCTGTTTGTCATTTCTTTCTGTCCTTTCAGACACAATGTGATGATGTGCTCAGTGCTCACCACCAGATTCAGCACACCATTCAGGGGAGTCATGGAGGACAAAGCAAAATAGGCTGAATTTCCAAACTTTTTCTCCTTAATATATCTGTCCTTGAGATCTGGTTACACTCATCCTCCCTCCTAATGGAGAAAGTATATGTTTTCTCTAATAATAAAATATTCTACATGGGAACTATATCGGCTTACCTTAAGAAACTTTAATTGCTTTGTAGAATGTTTGAAGGGGAACACATAACAAGCCTGTGTTAATGAATAAAGGCTACTTGCAAGAAGCTGCCTGACTGTTATCACCTTCTTACTTGGGTAAAAAAAAA
>JAPSES010000097.1:12061121-12114770 GCA_029822895.1 Maxillicosta whitleyi | reverse complement strand
GAGATAGACTTTTCTTCCTGCGATCTCAAGAAAAACACAAAGTCCAGTCATACCATTCTGAATTCAGACACACTTATCTGCTTATCTATCAGGAGTGTAGACGTTTGACACAGCACAGAGTGATCACAGTTAAACATGAACAAACTGTAACCACAACTTGGACACAAACTGTCACGCTACAGTACAAATAAGTGGGCACACGGCTTCAGAACAGAGTGGTGCTGTTGTTGTTGTTGTTGATGTGTCTGAAAGCCCCATTAGAATTGACTTACAAGGACACCAAAACTCAACTCTGTATTTCATTTTTCATCCAAATGAAACCCTGATCCATCGTGTCTTCACCTATGCTATACCTACTGGAGTCCCATTTGTTTTGAAGTATAATAAGTGTGTCCTCATACAGACAACTTTCTTTTTCAAGGTTGCCCAGCTGACACGTCTCCTTCCTCTGGGCAGAGGGAGCAGGAGGAATTCTGCAGCATGAGCTGACACCTCAGCACACCATGCACCTATACATCAAATGAACAGCTGCGGCCAAGAGGTTGTCCACTACACAATAGCTTTCACTCTCAGTCTGATCACAAGTGGGCCACTGGAGGCTTGGTGGGTGGTAGCTGAGGGAAAGGGGGTAGGTTTATGAAAAAAAGCAGGTATCAAAAGAAACAGTAGGCGGCACAGTATATGTTCACATCTGAGCATTTTGTGCACCACATATCATGTGTGCCTCTGGTGAGTTACAGCACCCCTGGGTTTCATGAAAATGATTGCACACCCTTTTTTGCAAAAGCGCTTGTATGTAATGGCCATCTGTCTGTTCTGAATGTGAGTACTGAGTCATGCTGTGCTACGCTGCAGGAGGTTTAGGGAGGGAGCTGCTATTTAACTTGCACACTAGATAGACTACAATTGACTGAAAGCTGCCATTTCCAATGATGGAGATCTGCTCCAGACTGCAAGCACAAAGATGTCAATCAAGGACAAAGCAGGCTGTACTGCTGGTCACCCATATGTCTGACTTACCCGTGCAGCCTACAACTCGTTACACGTGGTACATCTTTATAGAGACAAACCGTGTTCAGATGATTAAACTCCTTGCCTATTTGGAGGACTGCTGGAATGAACACTGTTCAGTCATCTTGACAATTCACCCTTGCTGGAAGTGCAGGTATGCGCTGGTTTATCAAACACGGAGACAGCTCAGATCTACTTTGTATGCTACGTGTCAGTACTTTGTTTTGTGATAAATAATGTTTTTAGTAATACCTTGACACTTGCTCCTTCAGATGTTCCTAAGGGACCCTGCAATTACAAGCAATGAAAAGACTTCACAGAGGATAAAATGATTTCATGTCACACGGAGACATTTACATGGGCAATACAACCTAACCTTTTCACATCCCTTATATAAACAACTGGGGAAAAGTAAATATTTATTTATAGGACGGCCCTTTTTTTTTTTTTTTTTTTTTTTTTTAACCCGTGCACTCATGTTAGTGCACATAAAGACATGGCCCCAGCAGTCTATAGATTATTGTGTCTTTCTTGTGTACCTTTAACATTCTCCCCTACTGTTTTGCAGTGCTGATCTGACTTTGAGAATTAGCTGCTGCCCCTGCGACTGTGAGCCCTGTCCTGCTGCCAATGGACAAGAGGGAGTGATGCCCCAGTGTGTGTTTTGAATAGATGATTTTGCCCCTGAGATCTACTTCAGCAAAACAGGTGACTCATAAATGTCAATACCAGGGGACAGAAGCAAAGCTGGCACATGCTAAGGCTATCATCTGGATACTGCCATTTAGAAATGTCACACCTTCTCCATCCCCTCATTCTTTTCTCTTATGACTTTGTGTCCTACAACTTTATGAGTTATTAAAGAGGCAGGGGATACACTGAGTCATGCGGGAAATGTTTAACAGTTAGTAGCTCAATTATACCAAAGATAATTGAACCTATTGGGCATAACGGTGATAGAAGCAGAACAGAATCTTACTGGATTTCTGGATGAAATAAAGACAATCCTCGTGTCCTGATCTAAAGTGTAATGAGGCCAATAGTGCATGAAAATAATGGGACACCCAACGCATCAGAGCTACATGATGCCTAAACACTCCTGTTTGTCCTGACATCGGAGCAGTTAAGAGTCTGACAGGCTGTCTCCTTTAACGCATCATGGTGTTTGTGCCCTTTTGTGTGTGGGTCACTACACAAACACTTGAACAGTGTCTGGGATTGGTTTAGACGCCTGAGGAAAAGACCATAATTCAAGGAGTCAACAGGCCTTATAGGCAGACTTGTCCTTCTCATCAATACAAGCATTCTCAAGTGCTACCTTAATATACCCCTTGTGGTTTTGTGCTGACAATATAACCTGCTTGCAGCAGCATGGCAGAATAAGAGTTGCTTTAAACTGATCAATACAGCGTTTGCATGGAATTAATGCAAAAAATGCTGCATAGTTTCTATCAAGGGTACTTCACACTGTTTTTTATCATTACAACAATTTTAGAACTTTAAATGACATTGAACTGCAGAAAATCCTGTGCCTTTACTTTCAAAACACATCATCTAAAAATATTAGCAATGCACAATGTAATTACTTTATGATGTCTAAAAGCAAAACGGATTGAAGCCAATTAGTGGATGAGTCATGACACTTTCCACCTGAAGTATAAGACACAAATGAACAGAAAAGGAGTGGATGAACCAGACGAATATCATTTAATTTTGTAAAGAAAAAAAAAAAACTAGGTTTTTCAGACTTTCAGAATCTTTCCACCAGGCCAAACTAAAATGAGTCAACTTTTGAAAAAGACGTCAACTATGTTTAGCAGTTTTACTAATCGATTCATGCACGTCCTTCGAACATATGGCTTTCATTGGGTTTTCTTCAAAATAATTGCTGACATCAAACTAATTATCTACTATAATGACATAAGTGCACACTTGAAGTTGCACATCCACACGGTAATTGCTGTGCTTTAGCATTAATAATAGTGTTTGTGTAATGCGTGTGTGTACTTAAAGCACTTACAGACAGGCCTCTGGATCCAGGCTCCCCAGGCTTTCCTCTCCGTCCCTATGGTAGGCAAAAAAAGGACAAAGATTTAGATGAGTGACTGAGGATGTACCAACAGGTGTGGTTGGGCCTACATGCTGCCAGCAATTAAGGCTAGACAGCAAGTCCTGTCGCAGTCTCTAATTTGCTTTTAATTAACAACAAGAAAACAGCTTAATTGCTGCACCCCGTGTGGCCCACTACTCTTTGTTCCCTCCTCAGGTTTACTGCCTCCTTCCCAGCTGTGTGAGTCCCTTGCTGCATCAATCAGCCCAGGAGCAGATACAGAAACAAGCAGGCCAGCCACTGAATACTGTCCAGCATTACAAAACAAGGTCAGGAGGAAGACACCATTCTAAAACATGATGCTTGTTTCCCTTTTTTTTTTTTTTCTTTTTCCCAGTGACATTTTGTGAATCGCAAAAAGCCTCAATGCTTGAAAGTCTCGAGAGTCTTAAAAAGCTGACATCTTAATGAGATGTAATGCTATCTGAACCACACCAAAGTTCGTATAATTTACATCAAGAGGGTTTATGTCCTCATGAGAAAAGAGGATAAAGCTCTGTGGATGTCCTTACAGCTATCCCATAAACTGGCAGAGCATCACTGGCTCTGTGTTATGAGCAGAGCCTGGAATTAGCTGGCTTTCACACACAAATGCATATATACACACAGGACGGATGTAGAATCCACTCAATTAAGAGATGGTAATATTCTGACCAATGCCAATTCATTGTATAGCAGCGTAATCAGCAGCAAAAGTGTGAGACAATGCAGATATCTGTATTATGCCTGAGAATGATTACCTCTTTCTAATACGGCTTCATTATCTGACACAAACAATGGGTCTCTCTGCTACTGTATATGTCAGTATGGGTGACACAAAAACACTGCCTTCCTCCATCGAGTTAGTGACTGTGTTGATCTGTGGAGAGCAAAGGATCACTAGCTGCTGAGAGAAAAGAAGATTCACAAAGCACCGCCCCCGACTCTTTCCTCTGACACTCCATGTACGCATACTTTGATTAACTGGGTCGGATTTGACACGTTTGCCTGCAACAAAGACAAAGGAAGAAACTTCACTGAGAGCTATAGCTTTTAATCATCTGTTTGCATGTGTGCTCAGGCTTCTATGCCGTGTTTGGTACATTTTATAGTCTACACATTACACGACTATGAACACAGTAAAAGCCAAGGTGTACTACAGTAAATATTATCTTTAATAATGACACAACAGAACCAGTGTATGCCTCCTCACAGGAATAATGTATGTTTCTATGTTCAATTTGTTTGATGTACCAATGCGACCTCAACCGGCATCTTTTGATCATCCGTGTTAATGCAGTTCCGAGGTTTCGCACGCTTTAAAGTGAGCACGGCTGAGGGCATCTTTGAGAAGATTTAGGAGTTGTCGAAATATGTTAACGTGCAAGAATAAAACCTTTAAATCTAGAAAACCCTTTGCTTCAAACTAAATTACTTTACGCTGGAATGTCCTCTTTGAAATGTAATTGAGGTTAGTTACCTTTGTGCCACTAAAACATCACTCAGAGTGGCAATATACAGAGTGCTCATGCAACAGGACGTTTTATATAGATTGAAAACACGTCCTTTTTGTGTAAAGGGAGTATTTATAACAAAAACGACAGCATTTCACTGAGGGCAAAAGGTGTTCTATTTATTTTCTTTTCACCGATAATGAATAAGGTGACAGTGAATCATTGCCACGTTTGCAAAAAGATCAGGCTGTTGGTTTTAGTCTTCGCCCCTGCTGCTGCCCTTTCTCCTCTGAACTCGACAACAAAAGGAGATTACACAGATAAGTAATTTCACTAATGAATATTTCATATGCTATTATTCCAAGCAGGTCATGAATTATGCAGTTTTGAAAATTATTTCTCCACACCTGCCCTTAAATCTCTTTTAAACTCCAAAGTGCACACTAATTTTATGTCCATGTGTTTGCATAACATCAACAAAATAAAACTGTGGATCTGAATTTGTCTCCCAAAAATTATATCATCGAGATACAGGGATGTTTTTTTATTTTATGATTTAAATTTACAATTTACATTCACTTGCAAATTTTCTAGGTATAACTAATGCACTCCTGCTGGCTTGTAATTAATCTGTACACTTTGTTCTTGTCACTTTGTAACTAAGCTGCTATGGTCATTTTTGTCAGGCTGTTGTTAAAGCCTTACTGTTTGTTTGTTTGTTTGTTTGTTTGTTGTTTGTTTTTTGTGTGTTGTTAAAGCCTTACACTGACATATTTTAATGCATAGAGTCCTTAATATAAATGCATTGGAATGGAAACAAGTATGAGCTTTAGTCAAATGTATTAAAGTTTTTTAGGAGTCTTTTGGACACACTTGGGGGAATATACACACAGATATCTGTTTTTGACAATTAAACAATCCAGTGAGAGTACATCAGGTGACCTTGTAATCACACTGCTACAAGTCCAGAGGAACATCGCTTAGCATGCCTTCATCTGCAAATCTGTGCACAGCGCATTAGATTAGAAATAATTAGTGTGGAGCACAGCTGTCCTCACTGTTTGCACACAGTAGAGTCTCCAAATTGAAACACCTCCTAGTGTTTTAGTGCCCATGAGCACCAAAATACTCCAGCAGCAGAGCTTAGCGTCTATTCCAAATGTGTGTAAGTATTACAGAGAGTTTTAACTACAACTCTGGTTTAATACAACAAAGATCAATTCTAAATGTCATGTTTGGAACACCCTGACTTTTATACAAGTGCGACTAAAAGGATAAGTTAATGGAGGTCAGTCGCAGTTTTATGGTTTGTTTTCTTTTTACAAAGACATGCTAAAAAGTAGATTTATGTAAGGGTGTAAAAATGTAACTTTTTATTCAGCTACAGATCTATAAGTTTTACTTCATATAGGATTTCAGAGTGGATTTTGAGGCATAGTTAATGTATGTGTTTTCCAGAAATACTCTAGATCTTTATTGTAATTATACTATATATTTTTTTTGTTTGTTTTTGTTCTAAAACATTCCTCTGGTACAGAATGCAGATAAAATGCAAAGAAACAGTGTCAGAGGTGAACAGCAGTCCACCACAGTCACTAGGCAACAAGGCTGAACAGGAAACTGAAACCAAGAATTTCAAAAGAAATATGAGATGATCTCCAGAAAGATCAGGAAATGTTTTCTTTTATTTATATCCATAAAGTGACTTTGGATAGACTAAGATAGACTAATAGATAATATTCATGCCAGACTTAAATTTAACCTGACAGACTATGCCAGAATGCCATTATACACTATGTCAACAAAGACTTAATAATAACTCAGACGCCCACTGAATGACTCGGTCAAACCTGCCATGTCTGTTTTGTTTCACTTAAACACAACCCCAACTTCCTCATTTCCTTTTCTGCTCCTCCTCTTATTCCTCTTTCCCTTTGTGTATAATAACACAACTCTATTCCTTTCTTCTCATCCTGTTCTTCTGCTTCTCTTGTCATCTCTCCCTTCCTTCGCCTGTCTCCTGTCACTCGCCCCGTTTCTTCCTCACCCAACTTCCAGCGCCTGTTGGATCACCCTGGCAATCTCTGTTGCTATGCAACGCTCAGTGTCCTATAAATTTGACAACATCCCAGTGCTTGATTATTATTTGAGCGCTGCAGTGTGAAGCCCTCCTTCAGGTCATTGCAGTAGATTAGAGGGAGGGAGAGATAGAGGAAGGCAAGTAAGGAAATGAGGGATGAGAGGAGGAGAAGGAGGTGGAGAAATATGAAGAGACTGTAGAGGAGAGTGATGGAGAAACAGAACAAAATGAACTAGCTTTCTGAGTAAACGTAAGATAGTTTAGCAAGACCAAACATGCTCACATTTCTATTCATGTGTTCAATTCTGAAATGTGTAATGAGCGAAATATGAAAAGCAGATACTGGTTCAATAATATTAAGTGACTGTATATTAGTGCTGGGGCAAGTAAGAGGCCTGTGTAGACTGACAGTATATCTTGAACCCCTGTCTTAATCCACATAGATCCCGGCCTCTACTGACTTCAACTCTGCTATGAGTTGAAAAGTGTAAAAGGAAACACAGACATGAGGCCCGGCTCAGTCCTGCAACGCAAGCCCCAATCTTAGAGTGAAGTGAACAGCGACAGTGACACACAGCAGAGGCACTCGTTTATGATGACTCCATAATCCTTATCCCAAATGTCAACATGTTCTCTGAGACGTTCCGTGTCCGTCCACCCATACTGGGATAACACAGTTGTATACAATGTAGAGAGGGCCAAATGTGCGAAATTTTTTTAACAAGAAAAAAAAGCAGGTACACCATCAAAAATCCTTATAATCCACTTTATAAATGCCCCTGTTCAGGAGGGGTCAAAAGATAAGCTGGAAGTGAAATGAACAACACTACAGGAGTACCTCAAACCTGACAGCAACAAAAAGACAGAATTAGGCAATTTTCTATGTTTCTCTTTGCAAACAGACACAGGTGTCAGTAGATAATCAATTCAAGCACATTTTAACAATTGCTTTGTGTTATTATAATATTGAAATTTCTGGCACAAAATATTCTCTTTGGTTTTGTTTGCCTAAATTAGAATCAGAATACTTTCTTAATCCCAGGGGGGAAATTGTTGTGTGTATAGAGAAAATAAAGCTGCTTGACAGCATCCCCATTCTGATTTTATTGTTCTATACTAACGCATTTATTTGTAGCACAACATTCAAATTTCAGTGGTGATTCTATGATAAATACGATATGTTTTAGGAGTAAACTGCAGTTTTTGTTTCTAATATATCCAAAAATAACTACTCAAAACAGGAATTGTACAATACACAATTTTTTTTTTCATTCATTTTTCACCACCTGCTCACTCATCCTCAGCTTCCTGTTTCCTTTGTTTTTCTTATCTTACGTGTGACATGAGTTTGACCTGAAGGGAGACTATCTGACATCACCAAGCAAAGATGGTGAGCTGCAATGTTATATAGCTCATGGGAGAGATGACCTTTTCTTGACTGAAAAAACTCACATGCCACCCCCACTCTTTCTGCCTGAGTTAAGCCTCATCTCCCTCTGGGGACGTGTACTCAGGCCACCTGAGACTTTTCTCTAACTGCTGTATGATGTTTAACTGCAACTGACTACGTAGCTTTTGAAAAGCAGCTGCATTTGCTCTGTAAACAAATATGTGCAAAAACACTGTAAAAGACACATTTTCTTAATAAGTACATTTTGCTTGGTAATCCACAGAGCACACAGTAGGTGGAGGTGGCTTTGCAAGGTATAACTGGCCATTAAAATCAGTGTAACAATGGACAATGACCCCACAATGAAGAACCGGATCTGTGCACTTGTACATTCACAGACACACACACACAAAAAAATACACTACACTCACACACATAGGAGAGGATGTTTTCCTCAGGATAGCCTGTCACGATATCCATTCCCCAGAGAAAATGCCCCTCCACCTCTGGTCAGTGACAGACAGAAGAAAAGGACTGGGACTTTACAACAACCACATGTATTTGATCACCTCAGTCTTCCGGTCAACCTACAGTCCCATAGGAACACTTACTGTATCCAGATTCAGACAAGATACAGACAATTACTCAAACTGCCAGCAAAAGCTAATTTATGCTGTAATTAATTTTGAAATGTCACCCAGTCCCCATGCTAATATCTTCTCATTTCTCATTTAAAGTTTGCACCATGAACCTTAAGAACCAGCAAGACTCTGAAATAACAACAAAAGCTATATACAAGATAAATGCCAAGATTTCTGCAGCAACTCCATGACAATGATAACCTTCAGCTTTTTTCGTTGAAATATCTAAATACCAAGAATTATATTGGGAATGACTTTCAGCAATAGCTTCATTCCAATATCACTGGTACTTCTTTATTATGAAGCAAGCAATGATGCATTGTCTTTATGTTCATTTTTTAAACATGACAACACAAATAGACACATTCTCAGCTACTTACATGAAATAGTCCCTTGTTTATGCATCAGTCCAGCTGTTTTTGGGCGTGAGCTTCACAGTGTCATCTATTAGCTGGTGAATGGACCGAATATTCAGTGGAATCACACCAACTCTGCAGCTTAATATACTGCAGTGGTCACAATCTTTAACAAACCTGTTTTCACTGTGTCAAATCAGCTATGAAGCAAATATTGATTATCCTGCTTTTGTGAAATGTCACAGAACACTGCAGTTTCACCTGCTCCTGATTACATATCCAATTAGAGATAGACCAGTGTAATTTTCCTACTTCTCCTTGCCCTCACTGGATGCCATCTTAGGACACTGCACAAGCTCAGAAAATGCCTGGGCATTGGAGCTTGCAGAGATCCCTTGCACTTGGTAAAAGCCTTAATAAAATAGGATTTGTTCCAGTTGTTTACTGAGGGTTAAGAGGAGCGGCCGGGGCAGGAAGAGAACGGCAAAGCCGACAGCTGCCTGGCAGGGGCTCAAATGCAGCTTAGCATTTTTCACCATTCTGACTGGCACACAATGCTCTCTTTAACTCCCAGCCATCTAAATATTCAGGGACGTATAAAGAGATGGCTGACACTGCAGCCGACTTAAGACACAGCTCAGCTGGCTAAGATTGCACCTATAGTCTCTTGGCTAAAGCTTTCCATGAAGGCTTTCCTCACAGAGACTCAATCATGGAGTCCATGTGACTTAACAGTCATTTGTGCATGTGCCACTAGATGGCAAACTAGCTTCATCACAAATTTTACTCATGATGGGGGACAGGGCCAATAAGGAAACTGCAAGCTCTTTCTGAGAGAGGATGGATGTCCTCAATGCATGAATGTAAGATTTGTGTTGGGTAACATCCCTAATTAAGCAGTCTGGCAATTAGGCACTGAATACCATAAAGAAGATTTTTCTGTTGAAGGCTTACAAAGATGAGAGGAGAAGGAAGTTGAAGTCGAGCACTGGTGAGAGAGAGTGACAATAATTTTCACGCTGCATTATGCCTCTTTTCAACTGCCACACAATACAAAGGGACACAGGTGGCATTACAAGGGTAAGCAGTCATAGAGTGTAGCATATCATTGTGCAAAATAACCATTACAGAGCTATTCCAGCAGAATTCAACTCCTCTCTACCACACAGTATGCAAACACTAGAGCCAAAGGCAAACACAGGAAATGCAGACAGTGAATGTCTATAGAAACTAAGCCAAGACAGTCTCATGGGAGGCTCCGAACAGCTCTTTATAACATCCACGTCTCAACCATGTCTTCAGCGATAAGTTTTAAGAGCTCATTGACTTTAACAACTCCTAAGGAGAAGAAAGAGGACTGATGATATTATCAGAATTTGCATTTTTATGTGGTGAAGATGATAAATCTATATTAAACTATGAGCTCAATTCCCACTGATCAGCTGAATGTCTGTGCAGCATTTCCACGCAAGCCGGGTGCCTACTGCTTTGGCTCTTCAATAGGCCGGCATTGCCTCTTGAATGTTCTCATCTCCTAATGGATGCTGTTATTAGTCTTGGCTCTTAGAAATTTCACAGTCTCATCTGGACTTTTGGCCATATTATTCATCCGGAGCAGATTGCTTCCATCCTATGTTTACAGATATGGAGTGTTTCATTAATGCATTATCCAACAAGTGAATAGGAGAGGCTGAAAATCTACTTTGAATAAACCCTGGTTCATTTTACAAACCAAATATTTGAGGTCAGAGAGAATACACTGTGCAAAGATCCACAGGGCGCTTACTCCGGGTACTGTAGCCCTTGGCAAGTCTTATGCTTCATATCACTCACCACACATAACAGATTACACTAAGGTCTTACACGCTACCGTCTGTACAATATCAGACCACTGTCAATGTGCTGCTCCCTGGCATGCCATTAAGTGGACACAGATGAATGTATATAAATTGCTTGAATGGTAGAATGGGAGTGTGGAGAATCAGAATATGGATGGCAGGCAGTAGCAGTGTGTTGTAAGTGATGCAGCCTCCCACTACCACGCCTCTGTGTTCTGCAGTTTTCAGGGCTACATCTCCTCTCTGTAAAGCTTCCTGCACCCTGCACTCTGAGCTCCCTGTGTCCTCTTCTCCTTCTCCATGCTCGAGGGAAGAGGAGACAGAGACACAGCTTACTCCGGGCATGCTTCAATCTAAGCATCCCGGATCCAAAATGCCCTTTTAAAGGTATTTACATTCTCAACATTTCTCAAACTCTGTCTGCCTTTCAAACTGACCTAAAATGCCACGAGAGTATGTTTGCGAATTACTAGACTGTTTGGAGCCAGAGAAATCCCATTGTTTGGATGACTAAAGCATGGCGTACACCACAATACCTGGAACAGTCAAGGGGGCCAGTCACCTCCTGTCTAGAAACATATCTCAATGAGTCAAGTGATTTCGGTTCAGCTGACCCTAACTGACGCATGACACTTGAGTAGTGCTGCTTTGACCTCAAATGACATTGAAAGAGCACTTTAAAAAGTTGGAGCGCTCCACGCAGGACAGAAACGTGGCCAGGCCCTGCTGAATTTGGATCCTGGAACAGAAGGAACATGTATAAGCAAGCAGTGTCCCTAGTGTGTGGTAAGGTTCCGTCTCCAGACATCAGACATGAGGTTATAGATACGTGAATGAGGGCTGTGCTCTGGCCAACTACAGCAATTCTATCTAATGCTCAGAGGATGAATTGACCTACATTACCCCGTGTAGAACATCAGAGCATCATTCTAACACATATGCATACACATCAGCTCATGTACGCCGTTACTATAAAAGCCAGTGAACAATGTGCAATCAAAATGGCCCACTCAAAGCCTTGCCCCCTGTATTTGTCCCTGTAATTAATTGGCCAATTAATGTGTGTTTATTCTGGACACCCATGGATGTAGCCATACTGGGGCTCCGTGGGAACGACGAGAGTCAGACAGATAAATCAAAGCTTTGTGCATCTGTCCTTGCATGTGCCAAACGTTTCCCCCTGTAACCCTCCTCTTTCCCAACTGGGCCCAAATGTGAGACCTTTTCATAGCCAATCAGGTCAAATCTTTGTTTCATCCTCTCTCCCAATGCACTTGACATTGACAAGATTAATTGCTTTGTGCACTGGGCAATAGTGTTACCTCCTAGTGTAATGCAGGTGTCAAAAGCACAGCTCTGCATTACCTCAATATGAATTTGGGTAGAGAGAGAAGAATAACCTATTTCATCTTGTTCAACAAAGGGTTAACAAATCCTCCCTCTGCTTGTAAAATTGCAGAGGGTGTAAATCTTGCCATAAAATCTCAGCTGTGAGCCCTGCTGACCTGTAAATTCTTCCCTCTGTGTTACTCTGCCATTCAACGTGTCGTGCCAAAACTGTAACTACATAGCTACATCACACTACTGTATTTAAACACTACTTTAAAGACATAGACCGTCAATATAATCACCAGTCATGTCTCAATAGTTTGGCTAGAAATAAACCACCTCACTAGCGTTATATACGAGGATTACATGTGCTGTTTGTATTACACAGTACCACATAGTAGCCTATAATTTGCATGTTTGGATGTTGTACATATAGTACATACAGTTATTTAAAATATACAGCAGAATAACTGAAACATACCAATATGCTGTTAACATCATAAAGGATGCTTGAAATAATGGCCTTACTAACCAAATTCACATTTAGAGTTATTATTGAATTGTGTACAGTCTAAGAAAACTCAGTCTACATACTAGGGTATGCATATGGTTATACTTAAATGGGTTAAATTAGAATAAAAGCTGTTCAAACACAGTAAAATATGTACCAATCAGGAAATGTAAATTGTTTTTCATCAACTACTTAAAAAGTCATGAAAAATGTTTCTATTTATGATTCTAGGAAAAGCACTTCGGACAAAATTATGCGGTATACCAAGACTGGCAACTAAAAGCAGCGCTCTAATCAAATACCTGCTGCAATTTCATGCATTTACTGCATCACCCAAATCAGCAGCAGCCTCCCATGGAGAACTTCTGGCAGGATGGCTGGTATTCTCACCAGGGACTCGTTACTTAATAATCTCACCCTGCAGGTGCTCTCGTAGAGGTCAACAGTCTGTTACAGTTGTATCGCTGTTCCTGTCTGCCTCCACCTATGGAGCAAGAAACCGCTGCCAAATGTTCCAGTTGCCACAAACCAAACCATAACTCCTTCCCTATCAGTGTCACTGCCTGCTTTGTCTCTACAGACACACAGACGGATCCAAATGAACCTCTGCCAAGTCCATCAGATATAATATGAGCATTATATATACGGTGGTGGCTCAATTATCTCAAAACAACATTTGCTCGGTCCTGTGGAGCAGAGGCATCTAAATTCCAGTTATAGCATGCATTTAGCTTTCAGAGAAAGCCATGCTTTTTCAAACCAAATTAGGTTAAATGACAAGAACTATTAACTATGCAATGAGGATACATAGATTAAGTTTTAAAGTAGATGAATGTTATTGCATCTGATCTGAACTCTCTGTGCACCTGCATAATGTTATTTAATAGAGAGCACCAGTAAGATACCACTACCCTGTGACAGTAAATTGTCTACACAGATGTACACATTTGGACACAGCCAAGCCAAACACACAAATGTAACTTGTGCAGTTTGGTAGGAAAAATTGACATGATAGATGATTGATAGTTGTCTTGTGGCAGAGAAAAAACGCAACCTTTGAATGGACATACAATGTTTGACACATGTGACAGTACTAGGGTAAAGGAAAAAGGCCAAATATATGTCCGTGCATGTTGGTCAGGACTTATGGATGGACAGCTGTCTCTGTCATTCAGCAGGGGGCACATGGAAAATGTAAACACCACTTCCATTTCTAAAAAACAGCAATTGCTACTCTTGACCATTTCAGCTGCCAAGTAGAGACAAGATGAACAATGTTTTCTATTGTTTTGATTCATCAAGATGCCCAGCAGCTGCTGTGAGTCTTATATTGTTTCCCCATGTTGACACAAGTAAGGAAGTGTGGTTGTGCTACACTTACAGCATTGCACTGATCTGTGATATCACATGATCAGACATGATGATGGATGACAAATGTGATATGACAACGATTTCGGTCTGAAATACTGCCCCGCACTATTTTCCAAAAGCTGTCTCTCCCATATCACTGGTTGAGGGTTACCTTACTCTGAAATCATATTCCTACCAGGCAACAACAACTGGACATCATGTTTACACCAAACTTGTTCTCTGGTTTCAATTGACTTCCGGCAAATGGATCACATGTCAGTGCAGCCTGTCAACCTCTATGATATGTCCTTGTAGAGAAATAAAAAATACAACCGAACAATCTGGCCTGTTTTTCATCACAGGGTAGCTACAAATCCACCAAAATGGCTATTAGAAAAACAACTTAAAAGAAACCTTGTATAGTGTATCTGTTACAGAGACATCTGTTATGCTAGTTTAATTCTGACACATGAACCCTTGAACTCATAGTACAGGTAAGACACAACTGAAGGGGATGCAAACCCTGCATGAGCTCGAACAAAAATACTTATCTTTCTTGCAATATGATAGATATCAACTTTGAAACATTATCTTAAGCAGCAAAATCTAATCACTTCAAACTATTCAATAAACGTAACATGGGTCACAAAGTTCAGTGCATCCTCTTGTGAGTTCGGTTTGTAATTATCCTCCATGATAATAATGGTAAAAGTAGCTAATAATTCATTCTTTGGACATCTGCACTGTAACTAAATAGCATAGCATAGCATCGTATCATATCGCATTGTACCGTACCATAGTATAGTATAGTATAGTATAGTATAGTGGAATATAGTATAGTTGAATATAGTATAGCATAGTCCAGTACAGTACACTACAGTACCATGCAGTATAGTATAGTATAGTATAGTATAGTGGAATATAGTATAGCATAGTCCAGTACAGTACAGTACAGTACCATGCAGTATAGTACAGTGCAATACAGTACAGTACAGTATAGTATAGTAGTGTAGTATAGTATAGTATAGTATAGTATAGTATAGTATAGTATAGTATAGTGGAATATAGTATAGCATAGTCCAGTACAGTACAGTACCATACAGTATAGTACAGTACAATACAGTACAGTACAGTACAGTATAGTATAGTATAGTAGTATAGTATAGTATAGTATAGTATAGCATAGCATAGTATAGTATAGTAAGGAAAATGCCATATCTACAGTTTTTCAGTATTTTAAAGTCCAACTATCAATAGTCTTAGTAGGTTCTTTTAAGAGATTCATGTGGTACATCATATCATTTTGTTAGGAAAATTATTTCTCCTACGTAAAAGTCTTTCCCTCTGCTGAGTGATCTTCAGTCTACAGGCCTTTTCACCTTTATTGTGACTTTTGTACTTTCTTATCTCCTTGACATATGAGGCAGACATCTCATGTGGCACACAGTCATCCCCACATATCCCCAGCAGAGGCAAAAATTTCAATGAAAGGCAAGTGATACAGGTGATAATCAGTATGCAGTTGATTGAGAATGTCACCTTTTATCAGATAAAAAAAATTCTTTGCAGCATCAAAGATTAAAAAAATCCTAACTTCATATACTGTAATGCTTCAATAATCTCCTGCAACTCATCACCTACTGGTCCAAAGACACAAACTATAACAATTCTCAAAGGGAAATAACTAAATAAATAACCAGCTAACTAAATTAAAATAAATAAATAAATCAGTAAGAGGATCTATACTGCATTATTGATTTGAAGGGAACACATCCGTAGATAGAGCTGATGCACTGTTCTGCTTCCTTTAGGGCTTGCTGGAGTTTCATCATCCCTACACTAGGACAGCTACATCTCACAAGAACAAACACTGCTGCACATTTATCAGAAATGACATGAAATCTTTGACACGGCATGAGGCCATCAGCTGATTGTGGCGTATTTAATATATGCTATTTACATTTTAGTAAAAATAACGCACATTTTGTTTATCAGAAGAAAAAAAAATCTATACATATATGTACATGCAATGCTCTGAAAACATTTGGGGAGGCGTGTATATTATTTATGTATATGTTACTGCCTCTACTGCAAACCAAAGAAACTACACTCACTACAACATACAACCTATTTTTTAAAAAATATATATACAGGTACATTTCTATTGCTAATAAAACTTACATGGAATTAGGCATGGCATTAAATCCCAAGATGCACCTTGTAATGGGGGATTTCTTAAGGTGATTATTTATTAATCAGCAAGAACCTACCACCACTACCTTGCCTATGGATGTACCCATGTCTGCACTGAACCCACTCACAACATCTTGCCAACTACTGAAGCAAAGTATGCTGGGAGGACTTGGCACAACATGAATAAACCAAGCTTCCCATGGCGTTCCTGTGTATTTTGGCTTAAAAAAAAAAATGCAGCAAACATTGACCAAGCGTAGGTTTTCAGTCCTATTTTGAAGACACAAAATTACGTCATTTCGTATGTCTTTTTAACTGTTTTCATTGAAATCACTTCAGATTTTTGCAGTGTGTATGGACGTTGTTCAAGTATGCCTAGATAGTCTTACAACTGGCTACACTTACTGAGAACTCAAGCCTCCTTGACCTGTGTAGGACATGGCCGGCCTACAACGACAACACGGAGCTTAGCACATCATTACAGCACCTGATGAATATTTTAGCACACCACATTCAGCGGGGGTGGGCATATCCGTTTTACTGGCACTCTCCATCTTCTTTTTTGATCTGCTGTGAGTCCCAAAGTCCTACTCTTTGCCTGCCATTCTGTGTCAATGCCATCCATAAAAGATAAAACCAAGCTATTCACATTACTATTAATGGTAATGTGCTATGTGGGGGCAATACATTCCCATAAATTCCTCGACATGGTCGGATTGGCCCTTACCTCCACCCTGACAAACTGAACCAGTCATCCATCAAGGTAATAAGATAAAATCAAGATTCTGTGAATGTTAGACATGGGGTCACAGAAGGGCTTGGGTGGCTGCCCTTGATATCCTTTCTTGCATATGTTGCTTTAAGCTTTAGAGAAGGATCAGTGGAAATGGCATCATTCCTCTTTTCCCCTCTACAGTGTCCTCCACATCTCCTTGAAGTAAATCTAAATGGCTTAGAGTGGTCGTATTTTCCTCAACAATAAATTGAAGTAGACAGTGTGAGAGATGTTCTGACTTGAAACTAAAGCCTTGTGAAAGCTTTTCACTCCTGGCTATTCTATGAAGGTTGTGGAGTGGTCAGTCTACATCAAGATATTCTGCATCATTTGCACAGCAGCTATGGCTTCTAGTGAAACCAATAAGTTGCAAACATGTCCAAGAGTTGCTAATTAGGTGAGAGTCTCTTGCTGTATCAGCTGGCCACTAGCGAGCCCCTGGTAATGATACATGTCCATGTTCCTAAAATAGGCCGTCAAACTGCAGAAACACAGGTTGGTCAACAACTTCGGGGTACACATGTGACTCCTCGAGCTAAGAATAAGCAGAAACCTTAGCACATTAACAGTCACCATGAAGTCAGCCAGTCATCAAAGACAGAGTATTAATAGATCAGGACTGTGTCTTCAGTAACAACAACAACGGAAAGTATGAAATAACCAGCTTAAACCCATAGGTACACTTTACTTACAAAATCTTTGAAGAAAAACCCAATGTTGGAAACTTCACTTATATGTAGCAAACCACAAAGTAAAAACATCAAATACAAATGACAATCTATTTCCTCGCCACCAATTATGACTGAAAGTCCACAAAAACCTACTTCCCAAAGGAAAAGTTTGCACCATAATTGATGCCTTTGACACTTTGTTCCTTTGACGCTCCATTCCTGACTAAGAACTGGTATGAAATAACACCTTACTAATGAGGTAGAGAAACAACGGCATCAAAAACAACCGCACCGTCGTCACAGCTCACTTTGTTGATCATAAAAACTTTGCTAGAAAATAATTTATCTTACTTTCTACACTGTGGGAAATGATCCATTGAGGAAAAAAACACAACCAACAATAGGTCATAAATTGTTAATGCTACTGAAGGAAGTTTTGAGACTGAATGCATTCACATGAGGGGGATGCTTGAGATATTTGTGTCCAGATGTCTTGAGTATTGTGCATCATTTTAGCTTTGCTTATTCTGAACAGAACATTTGCTTGACCTACTTATGGGTGCTCCACTGCTCAACCTGCTATATATTTTCTATTTGCTGCAGAGGAGCCAAATGTTTTCATGATGTTTTATGACCACTGTAAGACAAGCATGAATAGTGAAGCATCTGAAGAGCCTGTTTTCAAACACTGTAACCGAGGCAAAGGTAGTCAGAGAGAGTCAATTAAACTAGACAACAAAGAAAAGAACAATCAATTCACCTGTCCTTGTGTATTGTCTTTCAGCTGCAATGTGACAGAATACTAAAAAAAATGCAGAGCAAGAATGCTGTTGTAAGGAAACTTCAAGCCATCATTGTATTAGAAAGTGTGTGCCATAAATTATTGGAACTCATTCTCTTCTCTATTTAAAGCTTTGGAACAGATCCCACTTGGATGAAGACTATTACACTAAGTGCACACTATTCCTTTAAGCCACATTCCATTACAAAACAAGAATTAAGTCGGAAAAAAAGTGGTTTGATGCCCAAAATCGTGTTACTTTTATAGGAAACCTGTCCACCACAGTCACATGTGCACTTGTAGTTGTACTCTGTGTGTGGCCCCTTTGACTGTGGAGGCCCTTCAGTAACCGTAACACAACTAGTCATTGTAACACATCAGCCATAGATCATCCAAACAACCTCCATTTCCCTCAAGTCCACAAAACAACATCCACTCAGCTGTCAGGTCTTTCCCAGTTTATACAACCGTCCACTAGGCCACAACTGGTGAGCTGTTTGTTTACTCACCCTTTTGCCCTCTTTGCCTGGTTGACCTGGCATCCCGGTCATTCCCTTAAGAAAGGAAAGACATCATGATAGTTTGACTGCACATTAAGGCGCTGCAAAAAAAAAACACATTTACGACTTGGTTTTTAAAATTAAAACTAGACAGATGTTTGTGCCACATGTTCTCAGCAGACCGGTGGATAAGTAGTGATGTTATTCACAGTGATAGAAAACACACCATTAAATTTGTTTAAACTGCATGAACAGATACAATGCAGTAGGTAATACTGCTGTTTCCAGACTTATACATGAACAGCTTCTCGGTGACTTCTCCACCATCCCATTAATAGGCAATTTGCAGCCCGGGCTGATCAGTGTTTCATTCCATTATTCTACACAGTATCTTGATAAGGAACTATTTGCAAGTTAATCAAGGTGTGCGCTGAGTCATGATTTTGTGTTGAGTTCTACTCTTCAAAGATATGCTGGTGCTACTTCAATAATTGCTTATTTGACTTAATAGTTGTGTTTGATTGCTTATGAATGTGATGCGTGAACTTTATTCAAGTGTAAAACCATTAATTGGCTAATGTTTAATAAGTTACCTTCTCTCCTTTGGCACCTTGGGGGCCCTAGATAAAGGATACAAAGATGAATGTTTACAAGAAACCAAATACACAAATAGTTTAATGTCGTATGTTTACATTTTGTCAGTGAAAGATATGTAACATATTCATAGGTATTTAATTAATAACAGTTAAAGTACCTGAGCTCCTTTGAGACATTCGTTGTCAGCCTAGGAATGAAACAATCAAGGACATGTCAGTCAACACTAATACATGAGCATGTTTGTTTTTTATAGTCAAGTGAAACAATTGGTCATGTAGTAATTATCCTTGGATACTATGACCCTATAAGAAGTCAAGGCATTGCTATTACAACTCCCTAGACACCCTGCTGGCCAATGGTCAGGAAAGGCCAGACGAGTCGTCTATCCACTGAGCCACAGAATGGACACAAGGCCACATACAACATCTCAGCTTTCACATACAAGCCAAATAATTGGTGTCCTGTTTCAACTGGCATTCAACAGTCAAAATGTGTTGACTTTTCTTGGAAACAGCTGCAAAAATGTACATCATCAAAAACATGTGTCTTCCACATTAGTCAGAAGTTGCAAAAGAGAAAAAAAAAAATATTTAAGCAGGACGCTGAGAACCCTGACATATTTGCAGCTGTATCTATAAAAAGAGTGACAACCCTGAACTGTGACACTCTAAATAAAACATTCCTGAGCGTCCCTGCAGAGTCTTTGCTAATAAATAAATTATTCATGCGTTATGGTATATCTTTTGTTGCCTTGTGAGCACGAAATTTTTGACCTTGAGTAACAAGCAATATAATGCAAATCTACCAGCAGCAAGTCTACTCTAACAAGTTCCTCTCAGTGTTTCCCACTCACATTCAGCAAGCAATTTACAGGCAGAAAGTTTGTTGGAACCGTGTTTGCAAGCAAGGGAAAGATTGTTTTGCTTGTCCTTATAAATGTAAAATTAGCATTAGAGAGTACCTAATGGATGGCAGCAATGTTCTGTGGGTATCGTAAGCACTTTGGTGACATAAAAGGGCCAAGATAGAAGCAGTGGGACGAAGCCTTTGTATCACTCCAGAGCTGATTAAAAGTGTCAGGCCGATCCCCCTATGATGTGAACATAATTAGCTAACTACCCACGGTATATACCTTTAATCTCTAGCTGCCTTCTACTCCCTACTTACTATACATCAAGAGTAGCTTTGTTTACAAATGTGGCCACATTCACTGCATGTGTTGGAAGTGAAAATGCAAGCTTCCACAAGTGCACATCCAGTATCTGCCATCCACTGGCATCTCTACTGTCAATTTGTGTGAGAATATATGTACTGGGATGAGTACATGTCGAGGTTATGTTTTCAGTTCTCTAGGTTTTACAGGCCCACGGAAAAAATACAAGTACAGGTAGTCCAATTATAAAATTGAAATACAAAAAGAATGGTTTAGTTCTTCTCGAGTGTCTATAGTAGGTAAGGAGTGGCACCAACCCAATAAGTGCATGTCTCACCCATGTAGGAAACAGGCAGCTACCTGTCACCCTCCACCAACACTATGAGACTTGGAGTTCCATTCTTCTCTGCCTGGCTGCTCATCTCTATCCTTTTTTGGCCCAAGTGAGGATGCCCACTGAGCCCTGCCTATCTGTTCCTTGTTTGACCCTTTCCCCGATGGTAATGCGACACAGAGACTGCTCACCTGAGTGCCTCACTTTCCATCTCTGTGGGCCAGATGTTTTAACACTGTGTGTAGTATCTGGTCAGCCAAAAGGCTGTGATATTTACACAGATCAGTCCCACAATTTCAGGTCACACCCGCATGAGTACAATTCAACATTTCTAGTTCTTCTCCATGTTCATACATATACACACAGCATAATGAGATGGAAATGAAACAGTGTATACTTACAGGCAGCCCCGGAGCTCCAGGCAGACCCACATCACCCTGTTGAGACAGATAACAATTAGTGCGGACTCCTTCAACTTAAGTCAATTACAGCCTAACTTGAACAGGCTGAAGCTAAATCCTTACAATTCATTTTAACTAGCCCAAAGGTCAGCCACTGTGCTTGAGAGGAAATGGAAAATAAGGCAAAATAAGATTCAGAGCATTTCAGGGCAGTAATATTTCAATAAATGCAGTGTGGGCAATAGCAGACCATTAACTGATATTTACGGTATGTCAAGAAATGAAGCCTGTTTGATGAGTTTCACACTCTCAGACAACTGGCAGGTGGGCTGGTGCTATTAAATGTGACAGGCTTTAAAATAAACACAGCCGTACTATATCATGTAAAAGCTCTGCTGTATTAACAATAGACAGGTATGATAACATTGTTTGGTGACTGTGACATACAGGCAGTCATGAAAAGTCATATAAGGAAAGGACTAGATGTCTTTTGACGCCGGTGTCACTGAATGTAAGCAATGATCTCACATGCTTTTTACTGCCTTGCTTGTGATTTGTCTTTTCTGATAAAGCTCATGTGGCTCTGTCCAATATTTTTGCACTTCTCTCCCCTTTTCAACAAATTCCCTACTGTATGCTATAAACCCATGAGTGTGTAGAGAATCAGTGGACTTTACAACTGGCAAGACTCTTTTATCAGATGTGGATGAAAGAAAAAAATAAGCCACTTGTAGTTCATATCCATTTTGTTGTCTAAATGAATGTCACAGCTAAAATATGCCTGCTATGGGATATTCAGGGGACTCATTACTTTATGCTTCCAAATCTGCCTCCCTCTGTCAGTTTCAATACAAACAAACGTTCTCTCCACCCCCACCCCCACCCTCCCATCCGGAAAATAGGATAAAATACCCTGTGATTCTCTGTTGTCTCCACAGAAACACACAGACCTCATTATAACTTCAAGGCTGGCAGACAGAGCATTGCACCTACAATTATGCGGTGAGTTCTACCAAAAGACAACAACAACAACAACAAAAAAAAAACCAATAAGGCAAGAAAAATAAAAGAGCAGGAGATATGGCAACTAATTACAGGAAAAAATATTTCATCTCATACATGGAAAATAATCCCACTGTGGGATGAAAAGAGAAGCAAACTTTAAAGAGACCAATACATTACCAGTACATTGCAACAAGAGTTAATCTAATTCATGTCAGTGATGTCAGTGAACAGACTGTAATAGGACTGCAGATGAGAACAAGATAGTGAATCAAACTCTTTTGATGCATTTCCAGGTTGTATTGAATCCCAGGCTTAAGAAAACCCATCTAAGCCTACTGCACAGGACATTCCTGCAGAACTTTGTTTAAAAAAAATAATAATAGTCTCAGAGAACCAAAGTCAAATACATTCAAGTCAAGAGTCCCTGGGAGCGGATCCAACACCAGAAGTTGATAGTATGCGCACCACAATTTTCCTGTGGGCTTTAGTCCCATAAAAACTGTTTAGAGAGGCCAAGATAAAAGGATTTTGGTGGGTATGTCCATTACAAACAGCAATGAATATACAAATAGTCTGCAAATATAGGGAGTGGAACATTTTCTCTGAGCCCAGATAGAAGCTATTTGACCATCAGTGGGGTTTCGCTAAGTTATGATAGCAATAACAATATTCTTTAGCTGACCATGTTTAGAGTAGCAATCATAGAGGCACTTTAAACAGATGGGCAAACACATTATTGAGACTGAAATTACAGCTCATGAAAGTCAAGCAGATTCCACGAACAAACGATTTTCATTAAAAAAAAAAAAAAAAAAAAAAGAAAAGGAAATGAAAACAATTACAGTCTAATTTTGTCCAGCCCTGTATGTATGGCAGACTCACTCACTTTGTCTCCTTTGGGACCAACCAGACCAACTGGCCCTAGGTCACCTTTCATACCCTGGGAATGAAAAATATATAATAAAATGAAGTGTGTTTCTCTCCATAGAGGATTAAGGATTAAAAGTTGTTAAAAGAGCTCAACACGTGTTATGTCAGTATGTTGACACTCCAGTATCTCATGCAGGTGTAAGATTCTCATGCCTGTCACAACCAGTCAATGAAAACAGAGCAGATAATGTCAATCAGTCAACACTACATGGCTGATATTCTGCTGAGAGATTCACAATCAGCTGGTTATGTAGTGTCTAAACCCCCCCAGTCCCCTTCCTCTGTTTTCACTCGCTGCACGTAGATTTAGCAAGGACTGTGATTGTCATTGCAGTTGTGCCTCAAAGGAGAGAACCTGGGGGTGGGATTGAACTACGCAAGCTCAGGGCAAAGTCAAGCCTCTCCGTGGTGAAATGTGAAAGAAGAAGGACAGCTGAGATAAAGACTGATGGCTGATGAATGAGGCTTGACACATATTGACAGGCTAAATTTGCAGCAAGCCTTGTTAGGTGTGACACATTTGGGCCAGTAGCAGCAACTCTTTGAAACAGGTTAACGGGATGATAGGGAGTGTGGACAGTCTGTAAAATGACTCAGAAATACAATAATTTGTCACAGTTAAATATAGAGATAGAAAGGCTATTAATAGTGAATTATATATATCTGCAGAAGATGATTACCTACCCTTATCACATTAAGTCTGGCTCCAAAAGAGACATGACTAATGCATCGCCTCTACCTTACAAGGCTCACCTTGAATGCCACTATCCAGAAAAACAGACCTCCTGATTTTACTGGTTGAAAATAATTGTCCCCATGGTAACACTACGTATGGTAAAATAGCTTGTCTAAAACTTGTAGTGACATGATTGTGCCATGATTTTATCAGATTGTATCACTTTATGTAGGCCCTCAGCCCACGCACGCAGTCAATAATAGAACAGCCATCCAGTAGCTGCACATGTGAGCCCAGTTCTTTCTTAAATCGACAGCCTAACCACTTTACTGGGGCAAGCCGACACCAGGGAATCCAGAAGCAAATTTCCCTCCGAGTTATTACCAGAGCAATGGCAGAAAATGAGGGACCAACGGAGAACTAGGCTCAACCGATAATAGGGGCATCAACAAATTCCTGAGAATACTTGATCTGGATCGTGTAAGAATTTTTGCTAAAAGGACTTTTTTTCCTCCTGACAGGCAAAACAGTGGTAATATAAAACTAAAAAATGTTCCTCTTGCTGTCCTTATTGGTCTGCTTTATGGAATTCTAACAGTTATGCAAAACATTCATAGCTCTGTTTGTCCCTGACAGAATAACATGTTAAAGAAATAATAAATTGTTCTGCTCTACAGGACCCCACAAATGCTGGGACCCCCCCTTCACGTACCCCAGGTTCAGTTTGATGGAGGAGATAATACATTTGGAAAAAAAACAACTCGAATGATCTGCAAAAAAGTGGAAAATAGAGAACTGAAGAATTTTAGTTGAGACATTTTCAGTCCAGTAAAAGAAACTAAATTGTGGAGAATGAACTTGCACTATTAAATATAAAAAGCTTTTTTTCTTTATTTTACCATAACTGGATGCTCTGCGATGTAAATAAATTCAGATCTGTGCTTTGGATGTGGTCTTTGTTTTAACTCAGTGAACGTTCCCTTGTCAAAATTAAAGACAACCAAAGACTTTCATGTATTTTTATTTATTTTTTTTGATAAATCATTCTCCTTCATTTCATTTTCCTTTTTAACTTACAGTGTCAATTAACCTCATGTGCACAGAAGGCTACAAGGGAAAAAAAATTCATCACATTTGGCTAACACACGAGGCATTTTTTTTTAATATAATACTGATACATTGCTTTCCAAAGTTGCGAGCCAAAATGAAATGCTTTTCCTAAAACATACTTGTCACCACTCCAAGTGTTGAACATAGAAACATGTGATAACTGCCAACTATACATTAGTCAGTATGTGAGGCTTTGCCACAACACTTTCCCATCTCATCTCTCTCCTTTATAAGCCTCCTTTTATATTAGACAGCATCATTTACATTATTTTACATTGATTTTATCTCTATGTTTAATTAAAATGTTGTGAAATTACATTAAAGATGAGTTTTTCATTATACCTTGGAAACAACAATATTTTGTGTTATGTTTTGTTATTATCAAGGTAACTGCTAAGAAAAAAAAGGTTTGTAGTGTATAGAGGTCAAGATAATTAACAAGATTGAGCTTTAACACAACCTTTTGAATATACTGTAAATGCAAAGAAACAAATTAGTGCATTACATAAATGGCTAGCCATAACATCATAGATATATATAACTGCCATCTTTATACATGAGTCAGTATGTGAGGCTTTTTCACATCACTTTTCCATCTCATCTCTCTCCCTTATAAGCCTCCTTTCATATTAGACAGAATCATTTGCATTCTTTTACATTAATTTTATCTCTATGTTTAATTAAAATGTTGTGAAATTAGGTTAAAGATGAGCTTTTCTTTATACCTCGGAAACAGCAATATTTTTTTGTTGTCGTTTGTTATTATCGAGGTAGTTGCTAAGAAAAAAAAAAGGTTTGTAGTGTATAGAGGTCAATATAATTAACAAGATTGAGCTATAACACAACCTTTTGAATATGTTCTGTCAATGCAAAGAAACAAATTAGTGCCTTACATAAATGGCCGTAGATGAGAACTGCCATCTTTATACATTAGTCAGTATGAGAGACTTAGTAAACTTCCTTTATAAGCTTCCTTTTTATATAAAATGGGCAACATTTACATTATTTTATGTAAATTTTTATTTCTATGTTCAATTACAATGTTGTGAAAGAATGTTAAATATGATTTTTTTCATTAAACCTTGGCAACAAAAGTGACTTTTTGTTATTATCAAGGTAGTTACAAAAAAAAAAAAGTTCTGTAGTGAGTGTATAGAGGTCAAAATAATTAACAAGATTGAGTTATAACACAATCTTTTGAACATGTACTGTAAATGCATGTATGTATCTAAACATACAGTCGTTATATAAAAATGATATAGGTTGATGAATGCTGAGGTTAGAAATCTATATATTGGTGTGTTTTGTTTTCTTTCTTATCTTTTCTATCGTTCGTAGCATAGCATAAGATTCTACCCTAAAACCCCCAGCCGTGAGCCCACAGGCCCAATTTAGACACAGACCAGAGGAGCTGGATATATTGTTAGCTTTTGTGCAAGCTGTGGGCTTTGTTGCATTTATAGGGAGGAAAGAAGGAGGGACAAGGGGCTCGAAATTGGCTGGTGCTGGCTCTGTGACTGCCGTTCCTGCAGCACGAGGTCAGAACACTGTGGGGAGCTGTGTACACTTGCCTGCTAATTACACACACCACTGTGTCTCGTCACTCCTGTAGCGGTGAGGCCACAAGACAATCTGGCAAATCCCCAGCAGAAGACAACTAAAGCAAGCAAATAAACCAAGCCAGAGAAGCAGGGATGTACAAATGCAGCCTAATTATGTTTACTTAAACCTTTAACTAACCAGACCAGCTCCAGGTCAGCGTCCTTGTCTGAGAAGAAGTAAAATGATTGCAAGTTCCAGTTGTATTAAATTGTAAAATCTGGAGGAAA
Source organism: Maxillicosta whitleyi (assembly GCA_029822895.1). Lineage (NCBI taxonomy): Eukaryota > Metazoa > Chordata > Actinopteri > Perciformes > Neosebastidae > Maxillicosta > Maxillicosta whitleyi. The sequence continues at coordinate 12,087,766 of JAPSES010000097.1, read as the reverse complement.
AAAAAAAAAGAAAAAAGAGGGGGTTTTGCCTGTAAGGAAAAAAGCTAATTTAAAATGCAGGTGTAATAAGTATGTGGAAGATTCTTGTTGGGAAATGTTGTTATACTGAATGACAGGCCTTTAAAGCTCTGTGGAACAAGATCTCCAAGTAACATAGATATCTTGAGTGCCGGCCTACAAATGCCAGGGAGGTTACAGCAGGAAATGCCTTTTGTGACTTTCCATTTGCTCAGCGATACATCACCACATACGGTGTGTAATAAGACTAATCTCAATGACATTGAGTGTGGAAGAGGTTGCTTATTAGCATGTTTATTACACTTTTTGAACACAAAACTGAAACAGGAGACCACTGTGTGCACATATCGGTGTACGCTGGTGCAGAGGATATCAATATATCACTGCTACGATTCTTTGACACTTTACTCTTAGGCTGAACATCATGTATCCACAAATGTAACTTGGATTACCCACAAGATAACACGGTGTGCACTCCCTTCTGTCCCATAGGACGTGTATCTGCAAAATGATACTAGATCACATGCTCATACATAGAATTCTGGCTTCTCAGGTGTCTACTCGAGCCTTAAATAACATACTAGCTTTAAAAATGGAATATGAGTTAATTGCAGTAAAGGGAGAGATCAAGAAAGAGAGTCTCGCAGTCAGAGTAAATAGGTTAACTGAAATAATCATACCGCTTTATTTGTACAACATAAATGCCTAAATAGTACCATAAATCTTTTACAATTTCCGGTTTTGCTACCTTCTACTACTACCTTCTACTGGCTTTCCACCTTATATTCACCCTACAAATAAACACAATGTGTATTGTAAGCGGGTTGATATAAATATGCCGTGAGTAGTAAACAACTGAGAAAAATAATATTCTCATTAGCATCTCATTAGCAATTCAGAAACAACAGACACATTAATACTGGTTTGACGGCATCAACCATCACTTGATCGGAGATTTGTATCTACTTTTCTCACAGGGCTCCGGGTTTTACGGACTATACAATAACAGAACTATACAATACCCAAAACAATGAAACATAAAATATGTATGTCGATGTACCTAGAATAGGGTACTGTTAAATGTCTTCACATTAATAAGTGGTTAAGAAGGGGCAGCCTTATTCAGTCAATGAACACCAACTTCATTCACTCATTATGGTATCACTGGGGATACTGGTGCTTTCAGCCCATTAATCCTAAACATCGTGCTCACTGATGAGACAGAGAGCTACTGCAGGTTATCCTATACGTTTTACTTCTGTGCCCTGCCTTAATATTCATATACATGAAAAAGAAGTGTTGGGTCAAAGCCTCAAATAAATCAGAGAAAACAGCCCACTGGCAGAAAAAACTCCTAATGAACATCCCTTCATGCTTTGATTTATTGTGTAATTTCAGAGGCGGGCAGCCTATGTTGTATGTTCGATTTTCTTGGTTTACATAAAATTTGTAGGAGGTATTACACACAAGGAGTGGTATGCATTGTGTCTAGTCACTGTCGTCTGAAAAACAAAAATGGAAATTTTCACAAGTAAACCTGCAGGAGAAGAGGACAAGCTCATCTCTTTGCACAAAACCCAATAAATATTTAGGTAAAATGTTACTTTTACTTAACAATGAATATAAATGTCATTTTCAAACATTTCAAATTTGCCTAAGAAATAAAAAGCTGCTTGTATAATATGTTTAAAGCGAGGCCCAGCATGAGAAATTACCAAGTTCATGCAAAAGTATTACTCCTATTTATCTTTGCGTATCTGGCCTATTTTTCCTGAGCAGAGTCTTCATAACAATAACTTATAAATGTACATAAATATGTGTTTGTGTCATGAAATAATTTTCATTGGTAACTTTCTCTAAACACTTACAACCAACAGTAAAACAATTTTTGTGTTTATTGTTACACAGTGAGCAAGAAAGGCATTCTTATTGTTTTTCTGTTGTTGTTATTTGCATATTTTGTCTGTTTCTGTCGCCAGTCAACACAAAGAATAAGACATCTGCTTACTATGAATACTTGTGACTGGCGAGTCATTATTTTATGATTCAACAATACACAAAAACAAACAATAACACAGCATGAGGACAGTATCTGTGCTGCGGCATCAACAAATGACTGAATATATGACATGAGATCCAGAAATTCATTTTAGGTGACAAAGTTGCCAACTTTGCACCACCGATCATAATGCCTCCCACACATGCAGGAGAAACAGGACAGTCTGTCAGCAGACCCTTAGTCTGATGTTGCCAACACACATTTGAATCAAACTACACATTTTGCACGTTCCCTGGAGACTTAATTTCTCAAAAGTGACACATCTAGCAGCAAGACAATGAAGTGGATCATGAGTGCTGACTGCCCCAAGTATGTGGCCATACACACGGACAGAGATTTATAAGCTAACTGACTTATAGCAACCTAATGAACTGCCGTACAAAAATACACGTCCCTCCTCAAAGAGCAGAGGGAAAGACTCAGTTGGTGATAAGCAACATATGATATCAAGTGCAACTTCGCAGGCAGCTGCTTTTCTTTGGAAAAGAGCTTAACAATAATGAATGGGTTTCCATTTGCGTACGGTACCACTTGTGTCCAGTCAACTGAAGCCCAGGGGGAAAACAGTGAGAGAAGAAAGAGGAGCTGCTTACAAACTCCGTCACTCTTTCTCCTCGACTGTGTGACAACAGAAGCAATCAGTGAACAAAAAAAAAAAAAAAAAAAAAAAGAACCTGACCCGGGAAATCATGTATGCTCACATTCTTCCATTATTGTTTGACTACAAATTAGTCAGGCTGGGATGTGCATGGAGTTAATTTCCAGTCAGGTGGCCTTGCTTTCCATCATATTTCTTTGTAAGTAAGCCTGACTGTGTCATTCATATGCAAATGTATGAGTGACGTCAAATGGCTTTTGGAGCTGTCAAAGGCTACTTAACCTTCTAACACAGCGGGCCGATGTTAGCTGTGCTTGCGTTTAGAGCCTGCCAAATTTTATTTATTTATTTATTTACTTTTTTTTCCCTTCAACCTGCTTTTACTTGGTAACTGGACTTTCACAATTACTTTTATCCATGGCAACTTTATAGGTGCAATGCAGGCAAATACTGGAAGAGGGGGTGATGATGAAAAGCTGCTGAGAAACCAATGCAAAATCCTAAGAAACTGATTAGTATCCTTAATCTTTATAATTAAAGTGACAAAGCTGGTTTATCATCAACAATAGCAACATTTACATACAACTACAAACACCTTCCAAAATATTTTTATGTGCACGTACAGTACAGTACAAAAGATTGATATATTGAATGTGCGATCTTAATTATGTCCAATCATTATGCTAATTAAATATTGTTACGCGCAATCATGTCTTAATCAACAAGAGTCTGCAAGTCCAGACACCTTTTGTTTCATACATTTGCTATGAATCACTTTGAAACTTGTAAATAGTTTAAGTAAGTACTTAATCATGACCAGTGTAGGTTGATAATGAGTATGTGTGATGTAGCTGGTTCACCAAACTCTTTTCCTTCTTGTGTTATTTCTCTCAGAGTTACTGTTAGGACAGAGGACAGAGGACAGGGACACTGATTTTCTGGCAGCTGTCACTAAAGAGCGAGGCAGCGATGGAAAAAATCCCTTTATTAAACCTCTCTAAAATGGCCATCTGTACATTCTGTGAGATTGTACTTTATAGAGAAAAAAAATCTATAAAGCATTGACCAAAAAGTTGTTATTGTGATTTGTATCAAAACTATCTGCTAAAATCCTATTAAGTTAAAGAAAATCATTATTTACTAGCACATGTTGCTGAGCAGTAACACAATGGTTTACTCACATACATTAGCTAAATCACTGCAGTCAGATTTAAAAGCATGCAATAAAGTTTAACCTGAAATGACATGGAAGGGGCTTACAGTAATTTCAAAAATTAGTTTAGTCCATTAGTATGCCAAGCCCATGGTAGCATACATATCAATTAATTTTACTGCAGAAGGACATTGCAGGGTAGGACACGCTTAGATTTACTTCAGATAAGACAGGCACCTGAAAACAGCCACACAGAAAACTCTGCTTCGCTTCTACCTCCGGGCATCACACAGAAAATGAAAAGCCTATAAGAATTGATTCTCTGACAAAACGAGATCTGGCTGATGTGCTATGTATGGAATATATGTCTGCTGGAAAGAGTAGTACTTACCTTCTCCCCATCGATTCCCTTTTGCCCTTCTGATCCAAGTTCCCCCTGCAATGACAAAATTGAAAGTTAAAAGGCAAAGAAAAGACCATTGAAAAGTTCATCCTTCCATGTTCTTTCTCTCACTGGTTTAAAAGCTTTAGCAGCAATTCACAAACATTACAATAATAATAAAAAAAAGCATTGCATAAATATCTCTCACAGGAAGCTGATTTTCTTGTTATAAGCCTTATATAAAGTACAGTTATTAAAAGAAAGTAAAACATCCCTCATCAGCAAATCCACTGTAAAGATGAACCATACAGTATTGATAGGGGACATTTCCATTCTGTGGTGACCTTTATTTGTTTGATTTATCTTTTGTTTTTCATTAATCTCTTCACAATTATTCCCAGAAATACACAAAGCCATAAAATGACTCCTTCCTAGAAAAAAAAAGAGAATATACACAATTTTATTACCTTTTACTGATGCTATAAAGTTTAACCTCAAAACTCTATAACTCACTCATAACTCCTTAAGGTTGAGCTTAGCAAAGAACACCGCGTTTGCATCGCAGTGATACAGATAAAAAACACATTTGGGAGCACGACACCACATTTCCTGCAACACTGTTTGCTTTGTGGCCTCTCTGCATTATTTCAGTCTCAGCAAGTCTATAGCATGCCTAAGATTATATGTAGTCAGGGAATAAGCTGTTGGAGGCTTATTTCCACGTACTGTATGACATCTCAGAGGCTTATTTCCACAAATATCACCCTGATAACTGATTCCTCCCAAGCTACCCAACCACTGCTTTACAAACTCTCTGGCAGAAATGTGTGTGAGATGTCTTGGAATTAGCTGCCCATTTTTAGAGTGTAACCTATATAGTTTTCTGACCTCAGCCGGCCAATAAAGCTCGAGCAAACTGCCATATTATAGTCCAAGAGTAACCATATCATTACGCTCGTTATATCGATAGCTGCTGGAAATTGTTGTTGTAATACGGCCGCAGAAATGACTTAAAATGTACATTGAGTAGATTAGTAGATTTTCTCCAAGGGCACTATCTAAGTTACTGTTACCTTATACCATTTGTTCAAAATACCACATATAGCCTAGAGCTTACATTGTATTGAGAAATGGCACAGTAGCATTCATTAGCATCAATATCAATACCACCACTGTAGCTCCTGATGTAGACTTTTCTTGTGCACCGTTGTGGAACAAAACAGCTTTAGCTGCCATCTAAGCCTCATCCCCATAAGCTGAAGTGGGGAGAGCTATACCATTAATTCTTGTTTCTATTCCATGTATCAACGTTCATAAGCAAATATGTCCCCCCCTTTGGGGCTTAATGGCTTCAACTCGTACAGGTCTAGCATTAAGCCATCTCCCACATCTTATTTGCTGCAAAAGCCTGAACTGCATCTGCAGCAGCAATCTCCTATTCCATTGATCACTTGGATGCAATAAGATGCCCTAGTGGATATGACTTTATATCTAGCTCTTCTAGGTCATTTCTTGGTCATTCTTCTAAGAATAGAAGCACAATCTCACTCTCAATTAATATCAATATCAATAATCTTTTCTTAGAAAATACCCTACTTACTGTGTGTTTGTGCTCATGGAAGCTGGACACTCTTACCCATGACTATGACAGAAACTGTGATAAGCAGCGAAATGTGAAGCTAGGAACATGTTATTTATGATCACAAGATAAATCTAACAAACCTTTCATCTCTGCAAGGATGTAACATCCATGACAACCATGAAGCCAGTCTACAAGGCACCATTACAGGTACTGTGCATACTTTCAAATGGCTTCAGTTTAACACTAGCAACCCCAACGCGCTTCACCAGGGAAGGTGTAAACATTTACATGTTATGCAAATACACCGAAAGGTTTGCTCGCCACTTGTTTTTTTCACTAACAGCTAAATGCTTCACCAAGAGGGCAAAAGGGCTGCTGAGAATGACACTCAAATCCCAACCCCCTCTGCCCAGACAGCCTGATCATCTCCAAGAGGCTGTGACAAGGACATGATCCTTTTCTGGCTTCCCACCCAGACACTCTGCCAACTGTGTCCATTGGTGCCTGAGGCCAAGCCAGAAATGACACTGCTTAGGACTGTAGTTGGGTCTTTTCTGGCGTACCATTTTTCCTTCTGCCAACCACACACTCACTTGTTGGCTTAATTATTACCTACTAAGAAAGTTATGTTCTGCCCTGTGTCTGTCTGTCTGTTGTTTGTGTGTTGGGCGTGATATAATATTGAGCAAAAGCCGTCAGAAGTTTGATATTGCTGTAAAGGTTTAAGTTGAGATCTGGAGTATCTAATTGCAGTAATAGAATACACTGTACTGTATCACAATTATATCTTCATTCAGGGCATAATCCACTTGAAAATTAGAATGTTATACTTTTCCTGCCTTCGAATGAGCTTTAATATCTTGCCACTGATATTTACTGGACATCGGGTATGATTTTCTTCCAGAGTCCACCATAGTGTACTAAAATGTTTTAATAGAACAAACTTCTTCTTTTCTACTTTACACTATGTGGCACTGAGTGTTAAACTGCGCATTATGATCACCTGCTATATCTGTCTACCAGACTTAATATCTGTCTGACTAAAAAGCCAACAAAAGACAGTCCAACTGCTGACTCAAATGAGAGCTTTTCACATTTTTAGCAGCCATTGTGGTTATTCATTCGGGTGGAATTTCACCACCGCTTACTCGTATTACACATTGAACATGTATTACCAAACAGGCCACTGATTCAATCCAGTGTTAGAAAACAGCAAGCCCTCAAAAAGGAAACCATGCAGGAAAACAAAATACGTACATATATACTTTATATGGTTATGGGACCGATAACATACCTTTTGTCCTGGGTCTCCTGAAAGGCCAATCTGCCCTATGTCGCCCTGTGATGGAAACAAAACACAGAACAGTTAGTGAAAGGTCTCTCGTTCACACATTAGTGAATAGCTTTATGTAGGCTTGTCATTTCAACGGAGGTCTGTCTCGTACAGCTGTTCCACAAGTTCTTGCTGACATAGTGGCTCAGCAGCTGCAGAGCTGGATAACATTTCTAGTTATTCCCCAACAACTGGAACCTATAAACAAGAACCTTGTTAAGGGTTAGCATTCTTTCGAAATAGAGTTAGTATTTCAAAGAGAACACAAAGGACAAGAAAGACAGGTTCGATTGTCCTAAAGGTATATCTTTACAGGACAATATTGAATAAGAAAGAACAGGAAGGGAAATAAAAGGAAAGTGAAAAGATTGACCACAATATTGTTCAGAGGAGGCGTATAGTGGTTTTATAAATTAAGCTCACAAAGAAATTGCTGTGAGCTAAGAATCTAATTAAACACGATGTCCATTAATGGTCAAATATTAAATTTAAGGCCCGTTTTTTTTTTTTTTTTTTTTTTTTTTAGAATTCAATAGGGCATTTTGGGAGCTATAAGAAAAAGTGGTGAAACCTAATAACAGACATTAACTCCACATATTAATTATTAGGAATTATTCTAGACAGCATGTCGATACTTTTGAGAAAATACTGAGTGTTGGATCTGAGCAGTCACTTACCATGATCTTTACAAGAACAATGAAGTCATGTAGAATGTACTGTGCGAGACTCGACCGGTCCATTTGTAAGAAATAATAAGACTTCACTGCTGCTGATGGTACTCATTAAGAACGGACAAACTTCCTATAGAATACATAAGTGATTCATTCATATTCATTTCAATATCCTGTAGAGTCATCGACATGAAGCCACATTTAAAGCATGTCGTTTAAAAGAGTGATAGACCCACAGAAAACTTTCAAGTCCTTTATCTGCTGTTTTCCTGGTACAACAGGTCTAAAATTAATTGAAAAAGCAGCTACAACAGCAGGAGAGTTGTAAAAGGTGCAAAACAAATTAAGGGCATTGTAAAAGGAAAGGAAGTTTTAATTTCACTATTATGTCTGTCTGTTTTTTTTTTTTTTTTCTTTTACATGTACATGTAGGAGCTGTAAATCTAGTAATACTAGGGTTTATGTGCAAGGCCATAGAAAATGGATTTCCTTTCAAGTAAGCTGCATTCTTATAACCCACTACTTATCTGTTTAATTTCCTGAGGGATTCTGGATTAATCATAGCAGTTTAATCCCTTTGCAGTGCATTAGAATCCTCCATCAAACTCGCACTGTAATGCAGGATAGTACTTTCTGTTGGAGTAACACAACCAAAGTAATCCCCCCACACACTTTCCCAAGAAGCCCTCTGTGTAGGTCATGATGATTGGCCTGCAGTTCTCATTATGGGTGTTTTAAATGCTCTAAATTGCCCAGATGTCTTTGATTAATCTCTACAAAGTCAAGCTAAACTGTTATAGTCTGACTATTTCTTAATCTTTAACAAAATGAGATTCTCATGTCGGTAATTGAAAGTCTCATGAGCTTACCTTATTAACAGTATTTGCTCTGACTTTGTTACCCTCTTCTAATCTATTATAATGTAAATCCTAAAGAGTGCATCGTCATTTAATAGTCAGTGAAGCTCCTCTGGAAATGTACGGATCAATATGAATTAAACACACCTTAAGAGAAGTGCTATGATATTTACCACCTAGATTAAAGTGCAAGGAGGTCAGAGAGAATACAGAAATTACAAGTGCAGCACAGAACTACCAAAGCATGACATGTTTGATATACTGCACAGATGGCTCACAATAAACGTCTTTTCTAATGTTTTTTTGAGTGGTGTGGCACACGAACATCTGTAATCCCATAAGACATAAGACATATCTTCTCTCGGTGATCAGTGACATTTTGTTGTTTTCAACTTCCTCAGCTCAGACACTCGTTTCAAGCTGCTTGCCTATAAATCATATATATTACATGTATGTAACATATACTCTTCACTGGCATTACAGTTTGTGCAGCTGCCTACGTTTTTCCCTTAATGTATTTTATCCACCCAGTATAATGTAGGTACACGGAGATTTATTTCTACTTTAATAATTAATTAAAAAAAATTTAAAAAAAATTGTTTCAAAAAACTGTGACGCCTCACTTTTACATAAACCATGGGGGCTCATTGTAATTCTAAACCACGTATATGAAATTATCTTAAAGCTCCACTGTCAGTATACTAATTGGTGGAGTGGCACTTAAGTTGCAGCGCCTGTAGAATCATTGATAATTCTCATCATTTTAAGAAATGTCTTCTTTAGTATAATGAATCAAATCAGCGTTTATCCTTAGGGTGCACATGCTACTTTTTATTCTGAAAAAGTGTTAACCTCATATATATTACGCCAAAGCAAGTCATTAAACTATGCATAAGGGAATGAATGTGATACAACAAATAGGAAAAAAAAGAAATAAACACGATGAACCACTCTGAAAAACATAAAAATAAGCAAACAGAATCTGCTTCTGCATTCAGGTGTGATCAGCACTGAGTGTGCTTCCATCAAAACAGAAGCCTCTGTCCTGAATGTACTCCTGCTAATATTTTACCTTTAACTGCATTGATTTAGTGTTCAAAGCTATAATAGGATTTGTTATGAATTTTGTTGTTCAGTAAGTAAACAAATAGTGCCAAGTATTGATTTGTTGACGATCTGAAATTAGATTTCAAGTGTTAGCAGCATGAGCCCAATTCATGGCACAGGACATGGCCTATAAAAATAATAGAGAAAATAAAATGCCCTGTGCTCCAGAAAGGCATGCTTAAGTCATTGATCAGTATTGTGGTATATCAGTAATCCACTAGCAATCCCCCATTAGGTGCATGGTTGTGTTGCAATCAGATATAGATCCTCAGATGAAGGATATGTTGTTAAAGCTGGATGTGCGTGCTCTTAGGCAGCAGGCTGAAGTGAATTGGGGATTATATGTGCAAAACAACGAGCCTTAGTGTTGACACAATGTCTCCGTGTCGACTGTAGAAAATTCCTTTTGTAAAATTTGAAATTACTTGACACATTCTTACCCACTGAGCAGTCCCATCAGTTTGTAGCAAGTAATTAATCATCGGCAGCACCACCACATTCAACTTCACACACACAGACGCATTACAGCATGAGCTGATCCCTGCTAGGTCAATTAAGAGTCATTAGAGGCCAATTAGAACACATTTACAAATCTGATTAGGACAATCTGTTGCTATACACACACAGTTCTGAATGTAATGGCATTTATTCCAAACAAATGGTGGAAACAAGTGGAAACAAGTGGCACTAGGCACAGTGAACCCTGTACCCTTTTGACATCGATCCAGCTGATGTCATCAGCTGATGTCTACGCGTGTGCTGATGTCAGCGTATCAATTGCCTCCCTATGTATATGCCAAGTCTGAAGTAAATTATAACAATAAACATTGATCATTTTATAGACATGTGAATTGTAGCTCATTAATGAGTAATTTGAAGAATAAAAAGATTTTATAAATTCATTAAAAATTTGAACTACTTTTCCCAAAACATAATGACATCCATTCTGGGTCACCGGTAATCTATAAACCTAATTTGCTGTGAATTCAACCAGGAGTTTTTCTGCCGCAAACATTTGAAATTTCACCCATTATAAATAAATGGGGGAGAAAAAAAAGATTAAAAATTCATAAATGTTATTTTTCACTTTGACCTACTTTTCCCAAAATGTAATATCATCTATTCTAAGTCACTGGCAGTCTATAAACCCAATTTGGTGTGAATTCAAACAATATTTTTGCTGCTAGAGTCTTAACAAACAAACAAATAAAAACAAACCTAACCAAAAACTTATGTATATAAATACCCCTTACCTCCCTTTTGGGGGCGGGGTAACAAACACGATACCTAAAAGGTAAGGTCATCGTTCCGAGCTACAAGAGTTCCAATAATTCTAAAGAGGTGTAAAATTATACAACTATTGGTGACATATAAAGTTACATAAATACATATCTAGATATCTTTTTTTGTTTTTTTTGACATTAACATCAACTGCAAATCTTAATCACAGCAACTAAATACAATACAGATTTGCTTAATGAACATTTACAGATCCAATATGATAAAGATGATGTCAAATATTGAAGTTGTGATGTATAACACTAGTTTAGGTTTGTTTATTGAACTGGTGAAAAGCTGAGACAAGCAAGTATGTGTGCGTGTGCTGTTAAACATAATGCCACTTTAAGAGTTATGTAAAAACTTACTCTGTGCTCAAAGAAAAAAAAAAACACCTCCCCAGGTATAAAGATTTAACTCTCATACAGTATACAGTACATGTCGCCTTTGTGCCTTCTAGGAAAGGGAAGTTTTCCAGAAAGAGTCATCCTGCATATCTTAATCCCACAGCCACATCATGGTAATTAGGACACTGACCCCAAAAGCCATCTGGTCTTATCAGGCATACAGTACCAACACCTGTTCATCCCTAGGAATTCCATTCATCGCTGAATGCATTCTCTCCTGCTTCTTTTTTTAACCTGGTGCAGACTGCTAAAGGGGGAATTTCATACCCCAAACCATGTGATTTGTCTAGGGAAAAATAACAGTTTTTTTGTCCTAATATGCGGTGGTTCATTTTAGGTTTTCTTGTTGTCCTTCAACTGACACAACACCCACAATTTTCAGTATCTGGGCATTTGCCTCACAGTCCCACCTGTCTATTGAGCTGTCAAGCATAGAGGACCCTTATGTGATTGAACTACACCTATTCTTCTAGTGCCTGGATAAATCTTTGACTTCTCAATTCACACATCTTGGAGATTTAGAGAAAAACACCATGTGAAGGTAACAACACCGAAGCACTTTGACAACAAAACATGAAACTTCCTCCATTATTATAGCCCAGATGTATGATAGAGGTTTCCTTTCTTTTTTGACATTTAGACTTTGGATCTGTTTTGAGACACCAATACTAGTGTCCACAGTACTTGTTCACACCGCAATATGTGAGAGCAAAAATATACCCACTATATTTATAACAAAGGACATTGCCCAGTGATCCAGTGATAAAAGTCTCTGTGATTAAATACGTTATGAGTTGGATCTCCTAAATCCAGACTGCACTGAATACCATGCATTTAAATGTTGCACTTTATTATTGCTTATTTCCTTTGCAGTAGGTATAAGAACAAAAGAACATATATCATAAAAACATTACCCGTACCTTTTCTCCTTTATCGCCCTTTTGTCCTGGCAAACCAACTACGCCTGGAAGTCCAGCCTCCCCCTGAGCACAAAATAGCAGAAGGATAACAGTGAAAAAAAGTTGAGTTGAACATTTTCCTCTTAATTTTAAGAGAAAATTACATTTACCAAACTACGCTTGTATGCTTTCGTACATGGCATGTCAATGTATGACAATTAACTTTAATTACGACTGAGCAATATTCTAATATCTGTGATAAAATTTAGAAAAACTTCATAATATAAAGAAAAAACTAATTATATTCACAACTGGCTAATGTTAACTAGTTTAACACACAGCAGCTAACAAACAAACACATATGCTTGACTATTAACAATGTTAATATAATTAAAAATTAAGACATTTACACATTTTACACTACTTTTATATTTAAAAGAAAAACCTTTTATACAAAATATCCGTAATTTGCACATATTTCATATATATATATCTTATATATCTTGTTATTATTTAGATGTAAGTTCACTGTCACTGGTAGAGACCATGCTCCTGCAATTTCATTGTACAATTGGTGTAAGACAATAAAGCCTATTTTATTCTATTCTATTCTATATTTGTGTTTATATATTTCATTTCTGTGAAAAAGTACTTTATACCAAATAGTAGTAGTAAAACATCAGTATATGACAACAAATACACTCTTATTTTGCGGCAATTATGTGCTACAGTAGCTACCCTTTTTCCCACTTTACCTTCAAGCAAATAAAAATGCACTCACAGTATTCACTAAATAATACTATCAATGCAGCTCTCAAATGGATATTGTAGTCTTTTGATTTGTAGAGACTTCAACAGTAATAACATTAAACCTTGAGAGGAAATAGAGATTATCTGAGAGCATAAACAAACCTTAAGTCTAAATGTTAATATTTTCATTCATTAATGTATTAAAGACTTATTAAATACAGGAATTATATCTCTTTTTACATACACGAATATATTTACGAGGATACTACTTTTTGGCAGAAATGGCCTCTAACTGATAGTTTACTGTCTCTATAAAGGATTGAGTTCATGTGGAGTAAATCAGTGCTGCGCTCAGGTACAATAGACATTACACTTACTCAATTAGAAGCCCTTGTTGGAGGGAATTGATTGTACCTTTTCAGTTGGACAGTGACATCTGTCAATTGACTCTGAGGCCGGCTGAGACAGCATCTGGGGGAGCTGGGCTGTAACCAGGGGAGGGGAAGTCCCATTAAATGTCTCCGTGGCCTCACACTGGATCAATATAGAGATTTCACCATTTAGACACCTTCTTTATCATGCTTGCTACATGGTTAAAAAAAAAAAAAAAAAAAGAAAAAAAAAAAAACCTTCTGTACTGCAGCTCACAGCATGCAGCATGGCCCATTTTAACTGGCACACATCATGTTACAATTAACTAATACGAAAGGCATATTTTGCACCTATAATGTGCTAAAAATACAATCAGTGATGAGTTGTTCTCAAGGTTCTCTTCTTCTCAATTCCCTAGGAGTAACTTAATACTGACATGACAGCATGCTTATGAGGACATCTAATGGTATGAGGTCAGGGGTCATGTCTTCATTTGGAATCACTGTAACAGTAGTTGCTATTGATTTATTGTGATGGAAGACCTCTGTTATTAAGTTTCTATTGAGGGACAAACACTCTCATTAAGCAGGCAAAGACCTTACGAAACTTAAATATTTGATCCCTTCACAGATCAGTAATTGAAAGAACATAATGTCATTTTAATGAACATTTAAAGGTTTAATGCCTTTAGCTGGAGCATGTTAATCAGCACAAATATTTCAATCCCAAGAAATGCATCTTATATATTTTCTTATATTTAAAATGTATGCTAAACGTGTATCTATGATAACCCAGTTTTATAAAAAAAAATAATAATAATAGTAATTCTGTACTCCTCAGTATTGTTCAGGTATTATTAGTGCTCTTGTTCATTGTAGCAATTTACCTTTGGCTCCAATAGTTCACAGCAATTTTCCATCTCAGCCATGTAAGGGTCGCAGTAGAGCAGAATTTGTTTCAGTTCAATCTGTGGAGAAGAGCACTTATTATTTCAGCACCATGCCATACTTTATAATCCTGTTATGCTCACTTCATCATGCTCTTTTTCATAATGGGTTAAAGGTTAAGAAAGTCCAGCTATTTCTCATTCTAGCTTGAACACTGCCACTCCCCTTACAATAAAAAAAAATATATATATAATATATTGTTTTTTAATAAAAGAAGAAATGCCAGAACACCTTCTGTCATCTTAACCCATAACGACCCAGTGCTACTTTTGTAGTTAAATTTAATCTTTCTTAAGTGATTTATCACTATCTATCATAATATTATCCTCTCTATTTTGCTTTTTTTTTTTTCATTGAAAATCAGGTATTTTCTTACATTTATTTACTGATCATGTACTTTAATCATCATGCTGAGATTATATTTAAGGGTTATCATACAAGAAACAGAGGATAATTTTATAAAAAAGTAACTTTTTCCACTAAAATCTATCATTAAGTGAACATAAAGAATGTGTCTCCATCCACTGTCATTGATCCAACCTTGTGGTTTTTACTGGTGAAGTAATTTTCTGGATGATGACAGTTTTGCACGTTCACTACAGAGCCTCTGAACATCCAAATGGGTCATATCTGATGACCATGAAAAAAAATGACAAACTGCATTTTACACCAATTATTTCCATGTATTGATAGGATTAGTGGCTGCAAGATTATTAAACATTATAGACCAGTTGATGCTTTTGGTCAATGGTGTATATTAGGGTCTTCATGGGTTAAGTCCAGTATTGCAGCTTAGAAAATTGTAGAAATATTGCATTTAACATGCAACACAATTCTGCCAGTGTGTTAGAGTAGTACAATGAATGCAACAGAGGATTACAAGATTATATACTACCAAAATATGCCAGATGTTTTGACAGAATTGGAAGTACATATCAAAAATGCATGTTTCATAAAATTAGCAAGTTCTACTCAGAAACCCCTGATGAGAGATAAAACTCTAACACTACAACATAATTATCTTTGGATGATTTATCTAAAGAAAAAAAAGGATTAGACAGTTCTATTTCCATGAGCACTGTGGCAATATAAAGCTGTTAGGACATACATCTACTGGCCGTCCATCCTCCACTCGTGTGGTGATGAGGGTGCGCCCACTGGTTTCAACGCTGTCCTTTTCTTCAGTCAGTTTCCTTTCTATGAGCTTACAGTCCATATATATGGAAACTATGTTACTTTGCACAGAAACACCCAGTTTGTGCCACTGCCGGTCGAAGAGGTTCTGTAGTTCACGACTTTTAAATGTGTAACGGAGTGTGCTCTTAAGCAGGCTCTGGAAAGAAAACTCCACCACCTTCTTACCACCATCAATTACGACGGATACCTGAGGACCAATGGAGACAAAAGAAAACATACTCATATCCCAAACTTTAGCAACATATTTGTAGACTGATATTTATTCTCTCTGTACAAATGATCACATATTGGTTTCTGTTCCATCTTATACAGAAATGGGTCAAAGGGCTTTTGTTTACACTGCACCTTATGCATGGAATCAGCTACAGCAAGACTGGATGTTAACTGGGTTAATTTCTTTGAGTGCTTTTAAGTCCAAAATGAGTGTTCTTAAAGCCAACTCCATAATATACACTTGTTTTTCTTAATCAACTTGTAAATGTTATTTTTACTAACTGTCCCTATTAAAACACACCAATAAAAACATAAAATAAAATATATTTCTTGGTTAAATAAAGGTTAAATTAAAATAAATAAATAGACACTTAAGGAAGGTAACATCCAGTGGGGCTCACCTGAGTGCCTCCTGATTGGTTAAATATCTGCCAAAGATACCAGCGGTCTTTTTTTGTGGTTCTTCTCACTCGGAAAATGGTGACAAGAGAGTATTCACTTGAAAGCCCATTTGGAAATATTAACCTGAAAAAGAAAACATTAGATTATGAGATTGTCATACACAGTTTACATTCAATACGTGCTCTAAAAATAACCTAAAATAATATTTGCATCTCAATATTGACACGAAACTCTAAATCTTTGAGTGACAGAAAAATAAACAAGTCACTCAATGATCAATAAAACATTTCAATCCTCCTGTTGTAGACAGGCTCATAAATAAACTTGACAAAATTGATCCCATATATTTTGATGAATATTATACAAGCTTCCTGGTCATTCAGATAATGTAAATGTATGGAAATTGAACCGACCCCAAAGAAGCTGATCTTCCATTGTGCTGGGATACCGTTAGCTGCAGGTATAGGGGCAGTGCACTGCAGACAGAGGTTTGTCAGAACGACCTCTGCTGCTCTATAAAGTCGAAAAGCAATTCTGTGTTTGCATTCGTTCCAGCAGAAGCGAAATATGGAAAGTAAATAGAGACTATATAGCAAAAACAATATAATGTTTCACTTTATACCCACTCTTAAACAAATTACAGCTTATTCAACAACTCATCCCTCACTCAACAACCTCATTCCATTTCATCTTTTATATATAAAAGAAATAACAAAACATTGTACCCTTCAAAATATTCCAACCCTGGCCCTAAGTCCAGACTCAGATTAACACTCAAAAGTGGAAGAGCATAAACATAATAAATCAAGATCAGGAAAAATAATAATAATGCAATGATAAGGTCATTGAGAAGGCAGAGCACAGCCTGGGGGAGGGAGAGAGAGGGTTTCTTCAGACAGGTTGGAAATTAGTTTTCACTCCAATATATCATCTCCTATTCTCTCATAGCTTCACACCGTCTTCTATTGTGTCCCTTAAATTCTTTGAAATTTTGGTGTAAATGGTACATGACTAAAATGATAAATACACCAAGTTAAAACTCCCCCAAAATCAAACACTTCAGCATGAGGCCGAGGACTGGGAAGGTTATTTGTTGCCCAAGGGCTAAGGACTATTTTAGCTGCAATTCAATATGAAAGGTGGCATGGCAATTTATAAAAATGAGAATTTATGAAATAAATTCCACAATATTTCCATACGGTAACTGCTTGTCCCACATGTATTGCACATGATAAAAGAGGCGAGAAAGTAACCAAAAAAAGAAACATGTAAAAGAGGAAAAACAAGAGCTAATGCACTGCAGAGAGACTTGTGGGGGATAATACTTTGAATCCATGTTAATGTTAACTGAGATCCTCCACAGAACACCATACCACAGGATGGTGATCCGTTAGGTCCTCAGAGTTCACACACTGCTTTACAAAGTCCCTAACTAAGTCAGCTCTTATTTCAAAACATGGTCTGTCTACATAGCCACACACTTGATCTCTGAGAACCCAGAGGGTTAAAGTTCTTGACCTTGTGTTGACTACCATCTGTGACTAAACGGTTGAACCTGGCACTGTGTTACAGGTCACTTTTGGCTCGAATGTTGTTTTTCAGATCCTTGTAAAACCACTCAACTGCATGTCTTGGTGTCGGATAAAAACTTAATCACTTAATCACAGTGATCTTCATTGGTCGGTAGTCGTTCCTCGTTTCCTCTCTTTGACAAGCTTTAATTATACAACTTATTTGCATTCGAAAATGCACTTCACCGTCTGATTTATGTTTCTTGTGAATTACCGAATTAGTTTTGTGTGAATCAATAAAAGACAGCAGACGCACAAAAGATCTAAGATGAGCTCCTGGCAGCTCCAAGAATTATAATCAAAGCTAATTCCACTTTTATAAAGGTACCACTATGAGCTTTCTGGAAACTGTCAACGCTCTTGGAACGTGTCTTTGACCGTGCATATCGCTTGGCTGAAACTACCCCTTGTATAATCAGAGACAATGGTTTGACAGAATGTCACAGCAACACTACCGGTCTGGGAGAGAATCTCCCGGAAGCGGCTTTAGTGTCCTGCCGTACAAGAAACCCTATCCAGGCGGATACTTTTAAATGAGTCAAGGGAATCGGATTGCTGTGGCTGAAACAATCAAACCTCAAATGTTAGCCTAGTTGGCTCACATCCCTATCAGTGACACTCAATCCCCCAACAGATCAAAGTGAGCTCAACCATGTCAGTTTAAAGGCAAAATGCATCATTCATGCAAGCAAGAAATGTGACTTCCTCTCAGCATGAGCCCTCTTTCCTGTTTAACTGTCGAAGTGCTCTGCTTGCCAACATGAATGAAGACTGCATCTGATCAAGCCAAATCAAATGCATGTCTGTGATCTACAAGAATGATAGCTTACCAGAGAAGAGCCACTCACATGTACAAGTGAGTGTGTATGTGGAGCTCAGAAGTGTAGATTTCCCATGCTGTTCCAGAGTAAATGAGTGTTCCTCTGCATTACAGAGTTTCTGAGTTGTTATTGAGACCTATCTATATAAGGGATAACAGGCAACCATCAAAGAGTTTGTTTCTGAGATGTATGTTTTAGAAATAGTATCATAACCTGTCAAATGAATTCATTACATCAATGTACCCATTTATCCATTAACTGCAAGCATTTGTTTAGAGTAAATGTAAAAAAAAGAAAAAAGAAAAAGAAAAACACAACTCAAGTGTTAGTAGCAGCAGATTTGACAGTATGCTTCATACAAAATGTTATTTTTCGTTCGTTTTTTTTTTTTTGTTTGTTTGTTTGTTTGTTTGTTTTTACCAATTAATGACCTTTGATCTGTGCTTTTCTGGCCACAAATCATAAACAGTAACTGCATCCCACACCGAAAACCAATTCTAAACAGAAAACCTAAACATAGCAAGGACTTTCAAATGCTACAATCCAAAATATACTGTATACTAAATACTGAGAGCATGTCAGATGTCGTATTGATTGCAGTAGGGCCGTGTGGTTAATTATCTCACACAACAGTCACTAACCACTGAAACCACAGACTGATAAGCAAACACAATCCTAAGAGACTTGATACACTCCATCTCAGTCTCAACTTATGCTTTGTATATAGTATATCTTCGGTATAAACACATTATGCGAAAATAGTGTACCCTGTGTACCATTTACTGCAAATGTATATAAAAACATTACAGTCCCAAAAAAAAAAAAAAAAACACTTTCTGAGAAATCATGGCCACATTCAGGTGTTCACTGCCCTTATCTGCTCTGAGCTCAAAAATGAGAAAAGGGTCCTAACATTTTTAACATATATCCTATTATTATATATTGCAATATTTGTATGTATGCATGCAATATGTGGGTGTATATTTTGGTTTCCTAATTGTATGTGACATTTTGTGAAGTGAAGACCATTTTTTAATCTCTGATGTTAATATAAAGCACATTAAATGCCGTCTGTGACAGTAATAGATATAAGTTAAAACTAGATGTAAATAGAAAAAGATAAATAAGATATGCCTTTAAAGTATGTGACTACTGTGCTGCATTTTGATGCAGCGCATGTTAAAAACACATGCATTTTGTCAGCAATTTGTCATCCAACACAAATCTTCCATTAGTGTTCTGGCCGTGATACATTCCCTATATCACAGAGCTTATAGAACATTTGCCAGATCAAGATGTAACCTACAAAAGACAAATATTTGCATAAATGTATTTTGTATTACTTAGAATAAACACAAGTGCATAATGCATAAAGCCAGCAGAACCTCTACGGACTTTAAATTTCCTAATTATGCAGGAAAAATTTGCCATGGGAATAATGAAGACATGTTTTTCATTCTTGATATGAATACAAAGCGCATTAAATGTTATCTGTATCATTTATGCATGTAAAAATAAAGCCAGATGTAGATAAGGGAGACACTGACAGCCGCACTGTGCTTTAATACAGTATGAAAGCACCTTACAACCACATGCATTTTGTTGGGCAATTTGTTATCTCACAAAATGCTCTGTGAGTGTCAGCTCTGATATATGCGCTGTAATATGTATTGTGCCAAAGAGCTTGCAGAACATTAGCCAGGTCTAGAGTCGAGCATCTATCGGTGCATATGCTGAGAGTAAAGTGAGCAATGTTTTAAAGGCTGTGGCAGGGGCAGAGGGGCCTCCTGCTTCGTGCAATTGCCCTCGCTTTCCCTCCTCAGTTGACATGCAGTATCACCTGTCAAAGTACTTAGATAATTGGATATGAGAGGGATCACAGTCTCGCTACTATAACCAATGACACTGTCAGCAGTGTCATTGAGACCAGCATCTTCTTGCACTATGGGCCCAGACTGAGGGAAGGGCTGAAGTAAATGTATTTTAGGTTGGCTGACTGAACAGGGGAGGAGATCGCAAATCACCTGGTTCAAACACTTTTTTTCACCTAGCCAGAGTGAACGAGAGAAAGAGAGAGAGAGAGAGTGGCAGTAAATGTTTATAGTTGTATGTCATGTAAAATACTAAAAATATCCTCCCCTCCCAGAAGAATGGCCGAGTGTTCTCTTTCACAGTTACAACCCTAGGACACCAAACAATGAACATCCCAAAATACACATTTTATAATGAGAGGCATCGCTGTAAAGACAGCCTATGTCAGGCTCACATGTTCTGCCGGATATTCCTGATAAAACTAATGGGGTTTAATATGAAAGTGCAATAGTTCTTCATAAATATTAGAGCAAATTGAATTCCCTGGCATATCATCATATCAGAATGAAGGTGAAGTCATAGACCACTTGACCTGGGAATAGAGGTCTTCAGTAAATGGCACCTTTGTGTGTCATTTATGCAGTTATTTTAATATTCTTGTCTTATTATGAGAGCTGAGACTTTTTTCCATTCCTTTATGTCCCACTTTTTGCCCTTCAGAGATTTCTTGAATAAATGTAATATATATTAATTCTGTTGAAATTATTCCCTGTCTAACAGCTCACCTCACAGCTTGTCCTTATTAACCAAGGCAAATGGAACTATTGCTCTGAGCATGGGTGTATGTGGGTTGTCAACCTTTTATGAAATCCAGTTATGGAACTACAATGGTTTTTACTTAGAGTATTTCTAAATTTAAAGGAAATAAAAATTGAATGCATACCATGGTCTGCACAACAGAGATTTACAGTATTTTAAGAACTTCATCATACCATATGGTCTATGACAGATTTTTTCTTTTTTTTGTTTCTACCGTGCAATATTTGCGTTGGAGGAAATTACCAGGTCTCTCATTTAAAACATGCACACTAGGCAGAAAAGCAGTAATAGCCTCAGAGTAAATCCAGATGAATACTGCAGTTTAAACTGTTCATAACCTTGATAAAACAGGCCCACATTTCCATAGCATTGTTGCACTGCGCTAAAAGTGAAATAATGTAGCATACTATATACTGCACAGCTGTTGTTTACTCCTTTGTAGGCAAGTTCCTGTCTCATGTTTATCCTAAAACATTATCATACCAGACTCAAAACTTCTAATGTGCGACTCACTTTGTTGACTTAATAAGCGGACTACTTCCCAAACGAAATGATGGCAGGTCTTCAGAGATGGTCCCCTTTCGCAGAAGAAACTTCTCTGTTAGATCAAATCCTGTGGAAAGAATGGAAATGTGTCAACAGATTTAACTAAAACAATGATCATTTATGTGAAAAAGTTCAAAAGAATTATTGTGTTCTTTCTGTATTTACCTCTGATTTCCAGGGGGCGATCTAAGACGTCAGAAAACCTGTGATCCTCTACATTTAGGACTGGACATGGGCCATCTAGAAGAGAAACAATATCATATACTGCAGAATAAACAGACTACACTGGTCTACTATAGAGATTAAATGCACTAAATGTTATGTATTTTATAGGACTAATTGGAAAACAAATGACAAAAGTGTTGGTTTGCTGATGTTTTCAAGGGATATGATAAAGTTATTACCCATATATATTGGTTAATGTAAATTATACAATAGATTTATAAATCTTCCCTTAGATAGAACCTGCAAAGTGAATGTATTGTCATGTGTAGACAATGATTCTCAAAAATTCTCAAATTTCACATTGTGAAAGTATGTTTTGAAAACTTCCAGTAGTTTTGACATGATTTTTATTCATCAGTGACTCACACGTGCTAAAATTTCACTACTTTTAGTCTGAAAGCATTTAACATGTAAACCAGGGTTATTTATCTACACATCTTACAAGTAAAGTATTTCAGAAGAGAACATCAGGAGCAAAATCATACATTTTCCATCATTTTAGTCTAATATTTTTTACAATTATGTTAAACGAACATTAGAGTTGAGTTGCCATTTATACATAAGAATACATGGAAATGAAATAGAAACAAATCATAACAGATCAATAATATAGACAGAAGTTTCATTTCTAAACTGGTACGTTATCAGATTCTGAATTAGCTGAATTAAAATATCATTGTAATAGACTTCCATAATACTGCATGCACATTGTGAATGATACATGTTTTATAAAAAATAAAGGATGACAGGCAGTCAAACAGTTTAAATTAATCAAATTTACTTTCAGAGATACCTACGTCCTGGATGGCAACCATGTCTATCTATCATGTCCTCTTGTCTGTTATTTATTTTACCTCAGTATTAAAAAGAGATTAGTCATTTTAAAGACACCCCTGCTATTTTAGAGATAGATCAAAGTAGGATCCTCCTGTTGAAAGATGTAAGTCACAGTAAAACAGTGACACATACCTGTTCCTTCATTTACTGCCATTCCAAAACTGCAGGGAATGGAATTTAGAGTCCAGAGGAAAGCAGCCCATGTTAGCAAGCAAATCATGTCTGTGGCACTAGAAAGCAGTTCCCTTGAGAACCTGTAAAAGGATTTCAATCACATTCAGTTTGATATTTGGCTGAAAAATAAATGCACATGGTGTCACATACAAATGCTAACAAAGGCAGGAGTAAACAGCAAACACGTGGGTATGTTTTTTTAATATATTATTTACCCAAGAGCAACAACTTTACATATATTTATCCATGGAAACAATGTGTTGTCTGTATGATCATTACATAACTCGCGTGTCAAATGTTTATGCATCTGAGTTCCATTCATTATATTATAACCCTACGTGTATCATATTGC
This sequence comes from Maxillicosta whitleyi, assembly GCA_029822895.1. Taxonomy (NCBI): domain Eukaryota; kingdom Metazoa; phylum Chordata; class Actinopteri; order Perciformes; family Neosebastidae; genus Maxillicosta; species Maxillicosta whitleyi. Next base: position 12,064,384 of record JAPSES010000097.1, on the reverse strand, counting down.
ATTGAATGAAACTAAGTCGGATTCTGTGGTTTCTTATCTTCATGTACACGCCCACTGACATGTCCCTAAACGTACACAACATGTCCGGTCACTCAGCATGAAAAACCCTCATCGGTCCATCATTCATTAGTTCAGTGGTACCACCTGTCACAGTGATAAAAGGAGGTTGCTATACTGTGTATAAATAATAATGCCCTAAGCTCTGTTTATGTTTCATTTGTTAGTTACAGATCCAAAGTGCCTCTTGTTCTGCTCAGTAGTTCATTAGGTATGTGTATTGTCACACATTAGCTGTTGGCTTCTACTGCTGGACTATTCTTCTGCTCTAATACACATGTTTACAAAGTGACCAAGTTAAAGTAGTTTAGTTTCCAACACTGTGAAGACATATTTGATCATGGACATGGTGGTTCTTAGTCAATTTCTTCTTTATTTTTTTATTTATTTCTTTTTTGTTTACTTCTACAAAGACTACAAATCCCTGCTGTTTGTTATTGTTGTACTGTATTAACACTATTAACATTGTGTTTGGTTTGTAAGCTGTCAGCATTGTTTTGCTCAAGGGCAACACATGCAAAGATCAAACCAGGAACCTTCCACTTGCAAATAAGGCTCTTGAATCATTTGGCTTTGCTGCCAGCCAAATCCTCTGCATCACTATCATGCCATTGCAACGAAGGCAGGGATTCTTGGAGCTATAGAGTTATCTTGGATTGTAAGAATCTGTTCCAAAACATAGTCGTCATTGATAAATAGTTACAAGCTCTACATTGAGGGCTTTTCCAAATCCAAATAAACACTTTCAGAAACTTCTGGATTACTTTGTCCTAACATTAATAACCTGCCAAAACAGTTATGGTAAATGCACAAATGCAAGAGTGGTGATGAATACAATACGAATATGAAGGATCATTTTTATTCTGTAGTTATTCTCTTGACAGACAACATCTGTTATTTCTGTCCAACAGAGAATAAAACAGAATAACAATGCCTGGTGGCTATGTAGATTATTTTTTTCTGCTGCCTGTGATGTGTAACAACATAACTGTGAAAAAAAAAAATAAAAAATCAAAGAATATCATCCTTCTGTCTCAGTATACATTCATCTATGCATGAAACTTGACCTCAACAAACAACTGAGCTCATTTAACAGTCTCCAGCAGGTTACTTTTCTGTTTATTTCACTCCTATTTTTTTTTTTTTAATTCACATATTGTGTTTGCTGCATCCACTTTTCTCACTGTTTGAATCCTAAACTTTTGCATGCAGGCCTACAATATTATGAAGTGGCCACTACAACCAAGCATGGGTCGGGGAACAAGCAGCACTACAGAGGTATCACATTCCTTCTCTGTGTGAAGGCGTAATATTATTCCTGTCATTTCTGCAAATGCATGCAATACACGTAGCCCCAAAGCCGATCTTTGCAGTGCCGGTTGGTCTACATCTATACATGACTAATTTTCAACATAGAGGATTAAAAATGTGTAGGATACTTTTTTTTTTTTCTTTTTTTTTTTTTTTTGCACATCAACGCAGCTCAGTCATGTAGTTAAACCAGCTTAAATGTGAATATTAAATCAATATCACAGATGTCGAGGGGGGGGAGCAAGCAACATAGCAAGTTAGACCCCCCCTGTCTGTATCCATCATCCATTCAATGGTACTAAGTTCACAGTAACACTTCGCAATATTCAGAGAAGCGTGTTTCTGTACGCGACCGCTGATTGGCTGAATGGCTTTATTTTTTAATAAATACAAAATCAAGCGGTGGATTTTTCTAACTGTGTCCCGCACATTTCGCTTTTTTTTTTTCCCCTCCCCTCTCCCCATATTTAACAAGTGATGCAACCCGGTGGGGGTAACATGTTTACTGCTGCAGAACGTTCATAAATCAGAAATAACCCGTTCGTAAGACGTGTGTCCCGTTTCGGAGATAAGTTAAACACATGCATAAAAGTATGTACATGTTACTGCGCAGCGACATCATGGAAACTAAAAATAATAATAATAATAAAAAAAAAAAATAAAAAATAAAAAAAAACGCCGCACGTATATTAGTGTTTGCTTTAACATGCTGGGTTTTACATTAAGGTTTTTTTTGTTTTTTTGCACTATCAATGTAAGAAAAAAACATGAAATTTGAGCGTCATTACTTACACCTGCTGAGAAAGTTTCCTCTAAGGCAAAAGAAACACAAAGACAGCGAAAAAAGCATAATCCATACGTGATCACGATCAGTCCGGATTCCAGGACTTGGAAATAAAAGTCACAGTGGGATCGCCTGCTAGATCGCGGTCTTTATTAGTTGCACCGAGTGGCCCTCCCACTCTGTCATTATTACTGAAATGCACTGCCAGAGACTTCAGCAAACAAGAGGAACAGACACTGAAAGCTTTCATATTAGGGAAAATAAATGCCCAGCAGGGATTCAAACAAATTCTATTGAGGTCTTCCAGGTGTGGGAATTCAAGGCTGTTTGATGCATTATTATCTTATCAAATATTATTGAATGGAATTGTTATTTTCCATGTGATATCTATATATATATATATAGTATATGATTTGCTTTAAAGTGGCTTGGTGTGTTTTATCTGATATGAAAAGTGTCCAAAAAGAGCTTAAAAGTCAATATTAAACATAAAAAGCAGTCTAAAAGCAATTTCATTTGATACATAGAAGAAGAAAAAGAAGAAAAAAGAAAGAAAAAAATATCATCTTACTTTTATTGCTGATTATAGTAATCATCAGACTAATGAAATAGCCTAATAATTTTGAGCTGGATCCATTAAAACTGTTCCATATTATAGTGACAGCTTTCTGCTTGTCCTACAGCAACATACCCCCATACTATTTTAGTCATTAGACGCAAATGTCATGTGGCAATACTATGCTGACATGCTCTGGGGGCAACACTGTAACATTCCACATATCCTCAAATGGATTTATGCTCAGTTTGAACACCATATAAGTGTATTTATTAATTTAAAAAAAAACTAGCAGGTAATGTTATTGTAAAATGAATCTGGATTTTTATATGTTCTTCAAACAGAATTAAATAGATAGAATCATGTATCATTCTGATTTTACCAGTGTTTAGTGACAGACGTAATAGAAACACAGGTACTTTCCTTCCCCTAAAAGTTTTTTTTTTTTTTCTTTTTTTTTTGTTGAAACAGAACCAACAGTTCAAGACATTCTGCAGGAACAGGTGTTCACACTCCTCACACATAAATGTTTAGACAGATGATTTTAATGGGGGG
>JAPSES010000097.1:12031014-12048052 GCA_029822895.1 Maxillicosta whitleyi | reverse complement strand
TATTTTTTTTTTTTTTATTTAAAATAAACCCCCCCCCCCCCCCCCCCAAAAAAAAAAAAGTAAAGAAAAGTAAAAGAAAACAAAACAAAAAAAAAAAATATTGGAAAAGGAACAGAATGAAGTACAACTTATATACTCGCACCTCCCTGCCCCATCTTTTTCTACTGATCACAAAGTCCTGTGTCACTTCCTCAAAGTAATCTTACACATGCCGAAATCAATTCTAAATGATCCTGCACAAAACACGACAAATAGTATACCAAAATAAACTCTGTCCATTTCACAACTGCATTTCGTAGCAGTGTTTGACATTAAAATAAACTCTATCCATTTTAAAGCTGTATTACGCATATAGATAGACTTCACTTCAAACGTGAGTAGGCAAAAGGAATTCCAGATCTGAAAGGACACACCAATACATGGAAGTACACCAACCAAAAAAGGAAAACAAATATCACACAACTGTACAACAATTTCACTGTGACTCTTCCACAACAGTCAGTGTCTGAAAAGGAATAGGAAGAAGTTGAGCTCACATTGTCCTGCCCCTATTCCACATGACCTGGACAATCAGCCAATCGATACAGTCCATAACAAACAACAGGTCAGTCACTTAATTATGAAAAAAAAAAAAAAAATAGAACAAATGATTACGTAGCATTGACAACATATACTGTATGTGTAATAACACACCACCATATATATTGATATCATGAGCTAACCAGCACTTTGCTAATTTGTCGTCTTAATCTTTTTATTAAAGTATGGAAGATTGAGCACATTTAATGTCTCACGCAGATATTTTCTAAGAAATTGTAGGCCAGTGTAATTGACTGTTTGGACCTGGAAATGAGTTACAGCACTATGACGTCAAACTTGCCAACTGGATACTACTTGGTTAGCTTTGAGAAAAAGTAATTACTCAAGTTAAAATAGACGCTTTCACAACATTAACCATGTGTTAGAAAGGCTTTCTGCCAGAGAGGCTTTCTGGCTGAAGGCCACCTGGGCAAACTTGTCCCATATGTTTGTCCCATTGCTTCCCTGTCATTTCCCTCCCGTCTGTAGATTGCTACAGTAGGTGGAAAATTGAATTAGAGCCAAAAGTTCTATTTACATCCATGAAAAGCAAGCAAGCAAGATAAGAAACTGAAGTAAGTAATGCATTGTGTGTATTGATCTTCTCAGGTCTGTTTCTGTACTGTGGACAGCCCCACACTTACATATTCACCCCTTCATTTAAGCATACTCATTTCACAGCATAATTGCCCACCTGCTTAGCTGTGGGGCTTGCAATAATCACATGCCAAAATGTTTAGACACCAAAAGCCATTAAACCATTTGCCAGACAGAGTGCATCTACCTGTTTATGTGGGGCTAAAAATGTAATTATAGATTATGGAAGTGACAAAGGACATGCAGACAGTTTATGAGCGATCAATGCGTCTGCATCAGGGACTGTGTTTTCAATGTCCCAGGGGCTTATGACTTGAAAAGGTGCAGAGGCATCGTCTTTATGGAGTTTTACCCATATGGACTATAATTACATTAAAACAATAACAAGGGTTTTCCTTTTGTTTCTTGGGGAGGGCTTTGGGTTAGAGGTCCTCCACAAGAGAATGGATATTGACTAAACAAATTTTAGAAGGTTGTTCTTAGTTTGTGGAAGACTCGGGTGCACTTGTGGGGGTTTAGGTATCCTTGTACAAAATGTGAAAACATTTCAATAAGAAAGTATTGTTATCAGCTGGGCTCTTCCTTTTTTTTCTTTTCTTTTTTTTTTTTTTTTACCATATCTGTGTAGACAAATTTGAAAAATCCACAGTAAATGACAAAATAATTCAAGGTTAAAAACAAGACTGGGTAAAAATGCGTACTAAGGACCAATAGCAGCCATTCGAGTTAGATCGGGGACGTTTGTATAATTATTTTTAAGTTTTATTGCTCTATAAACTAATGTGAGATTCATGTGCTACCCAAAATGGCTGGGGTGCTGCACCTAACATTTATAATGGTTCGGGAAAGCCCTAAGTGTTCATAGAAAACTGAGATACTTTGGGTATTTTAATGAGTTATTAAGCCTGTTGTGCCAGTGTCATACTGTAGGGACTGTAGCTCCTGTGTCAGCTGAGGATAGTGGATATTGTTCTTACACCTGGACTGTCTCTCTCTCACATACAGTTAGTATTCAAGCTGTGGGATTCACAAAGGCTTTCACATAGGTGATTTATATTTATACAAGTCTGAGCTGCATATCTTTTCTACTCTAGAGCCGTTTACATTTCACATTCCAACATTAAATATATATATTTTAGTTAGAACCCCATATGATATCCTTCTGGCCCTAAAGCAATTCATGACTTTTACATTTTTCTTCCTAATATCTACGAAAGTCCGGCTTTAAAGCGAGTTGCAAATAATACAAGAAACTTACAATAGGCTATGATACGATTGTTTATATTTGGTTAATACACTGACAGAATTAATTTACACACTTTCTTGGAGGCTTTATAAGAACGTCATACCTGCCTTAACTTACGGTGTCATGTTTAATTCCATAATTTTGTGTTAATATCTGTTGTTTTTATGTTCGATTCTGTTCTAGCCTAATTATTCACTAGAAATAACAATTACCTCATACATACTCTGTTGCATGTTTATTATTATTTTTTGATTTCTCTTTGTGCTTCATGTGAAATAACCTGAACAGCAGTGAAAACTTATAGTGTAAGTTGATAACCATGGCTACAATAGATGTTGTGAAACCTGGCACCACAAAAATACCCAGTATATTTTTATAAGCCTCATGTCAGCGATTGTCAGGTTTTTGTGAGGGCAGTGTTGCACGGATATATATTATATTCGTTTTGGGTGTCATTAAACAAAAAAAAAAAAAAACAGGTCATGAGCCAGTTTAGCATAATGGATGTGGTGAAAGGTGTTGATTGAACATAGTGTAAAATATTGTGAATACAATTAATACAATATTATATATTTAAATGTTTATCTGGGGTGTTTAAAGTGAATTCACTCGGGCTACACAATTTGGTGAAAAAGCCACATGTTAAAAAAATGGCATCTTAAATCTATTTAATTATATAATTGTGTATTTTTAAAAAAAATACTCAAACATATAATTTTAACACAATAGGAATGTAAAGAGATATGGCAATTGTCATTTAGCATGTTGTAGATAACTCTCTCTTCAGTGTTATTGAATCTAAAATATCATCATACAGCACCGGTCGTGTTTATGTATTTGGCCACTCGTTGAACAATAGCCTGCCTATTGTTTCATGTTGTCTCCACACCAGAGGTCATGTGACTACATACTGCACAAGCTGGGTCATGCTTTTATTCCAGGTGTAGATAATAAGCTGACTGCACAGAAACAGAAAATAGGCTTTATTAAATTGCATCCTCTCGGAATTATATACTGTAATTACACTGGATGACATTGTGATTAGATTAATTGTGCAACTGTAGAATTCACTTTGACCAGCTTTTGATGGTTCTGTGGTATTTATGTCGGCGTCACTCACACTGGTGTATGAATACGTATGAATGTTTGGTGGTACTCGAATTGGCAGTCAGCCTGCCCTAGGTCAGCTGTGGCTACAAGCATAACACCACCAGAGTGTGAATATGAGAGTGAATGAATAATGGATCATTAATGTAAAGTGCTTTGGGTGCCTTGAAAAGTGCTATAGAAATTTAATTCATTGTCATTATTATCATTATGTGTATAGATAGGAAGACAGCTAAAGTATTTTCCCATTACAATTATGTTATGCAGTATAGGGCATTTGTATGCCTTCCTTTTTACTCGCAGCCCATGTTTTGAAATATTTTATCTCCTGTTTTATAAATAACTAAATTATTTCCCCTCCGTTCTTGTACTATCTATCAAATATGGAATGATTTACAACCTGTCAGATGGCTAATGGTTTAGATTGATTTCATCAGACCTGAAAACTAGTCACCTTTCAGCATTTTGCACTCAAAATTGGCCATCCACCCACTCAATAAAATGGACTTGCAGAATTTTCAGTGACATTGATAGAACACGTTGTGCGAGTGTTCCGCCATACAATTTTTACATTTATTTCTGATGAAACTTTGCGTACTGAATTTACCCCTATGCAGATTTTAAGAAGAAAACAGTAGAAATTAGGCAAGTTGATTTCCATATTATTTGGTTGATGTTTTTGTCAAATAAAAGTGAATGGATCTATTATTATTCATTTGCATGCTGTGTTACTCTTACTTTTACACAGTCAGTAATTGTTAATAGCAAATTCCAATATACTTGATATAAGATGGGTTTATTGGTTTATTGTGATCAACTTAAGATGAGTTGCTGCATACTAGTATTTGTGTTATTGCAATTGAGGAGATCTATCACTATTAGATGCTGAATTTACATTCTAGCTGTACTAAATGTATCCTTCTCTGCTAACTACACCCCATTACAATAACACTGTTACATATATCTAAAAAACTGTACTGAAGTTTTTCTCCACAGTCCTATTGTTTATTTATCATTTACTTTAGTAAATTTCACTTTATTTGGATATTCAAAACTGTATAGTTAATTCCCCCCTTTTACCAGTCTGATTCTATCTTCTATCTCTTTTGCTGTCTTCTCTCTCTCTCTCTCTCTCTCTCTCTCTCTCTCTCTCTCTCTCTCTCACTCTCTCTCTCTTCTACACCAAATTTGTTACATTATGGTGTTATCACTACCTCTTTTGAGTGATTATTTGATCTCTCACAATGCTCGTCAAGTGTTTAGCTTGTAGTGTAAATAAATATTTTTATTTTGCTTGAACCAAATGTTGGATTTCATCAGTGTAAACCAGGACGTTGAATTTCTGCATTAAAAAAAATGGGGGTGGGGGTAGTCAGGTGGTCCCCAGGTAGGTTGTCACCTTTTTCAGGTTTTCAGGTTTGGTTTTCAAACTTGTACAAGCCTACTTTCTTTAATTTTTTTTCCAACATGAAACTTTAATACATTTTTGATTCTCAAGACCGTCATTAACTACATCTGTGCCTGGAATTTCAACAGTAAGGCACTCATCCTGGCTCTATCTGAGAACTTTGCTATGAAAGAAAGCAGACCCAGTCCCAAAGGATCACTCCATATTTCCAATTTTTGTTCTTGGTTGCAGTTCATGAGGATTGTATCCAGGCTTTTGGCTTATAAATTGCAAATTAAAACTTAAAACTGTTGGAGGCAATTAAATCACCTCAGGACTATTATATTAAAAGATGACATGAGTGTGTTGTCTTCAAGTATTACAAATTTAGTCATGCCAAAGACACTAAATCACACATTTTCCAACAGATGTTGGCTGAAAGTGCCTGTCAGCAACACTGTTAATGTACCTTCTGTTCACTAATGCCAAATGCAAGGAAGAGTAGATGTATACTTGCAGACAGTCCAATCAAAGAAACCACTTCAGTTATATAATGACATCAGGAAATGTCTTTCACAGGCCATAAACACTGCACTTGAATGGAGCATCCATAAGGCCACTGTGTATCATCCTCCAGACACACAAATTTAATTTCATGTGCAAGACTTTCTCTGTTACTATCTATAATTTGTATCAGACACAGCCCTCAGTGGAAGCATAGCTTTAGACTTAAGGATGAATAATTCAGTAGACTTAGTTTAGAATGCAGACCCATGTCCTGCTACTAGTTTAATTCGTTTACTGACCAAACTGCTTGGAAGCCATGTTTATGGGGCAGCAGTTTCTTTTAAAGGGGATCTGTGGTATATCTACTCTTCAAGAGATAAAATGACCTAAAATGATCATTAGTATTTAGAATTATGAGTTCTTAAGTTGTACTAAAACACCATTTTATTGGATTGTCAAGATCATTTTGTACACTAATCTTCTGTAGTCATCCATTTTTGAAGAATACACCTTTATATTTCACAACCTCTGTTTCATAGCCTTATTGCAGTGCAGTGCTTTGCTTTGATACTGTGTCTGATGTGGCCACCATTCTACAAATAAAGATCTGTCATGGCATATATAATGCATATTTACACTGTTAAAATCCTCGACATGCTAAGGGTTTGTGCTCTAGCAGAGGAGGAACAGAGAGGCTTAAAAGAAGCTGCTGTTTGCCTCAAGCATGTATACATGTGATCATAGCTCAGGGAGTGTGAGGTGCTGAATGATCTACTTGCAAATGTGTTGTGTTTGTAACCTTTGGCTGTCGATAAGGAAGGGAAATATCTGAAGCATTTCCCTGTGTTGCCAGAATTAACCTGACAGTAGGTGTTATGGTGTTAGAGTCATGTCCTGTGGGAGTGTGCCTGTGCTTGTGTGACTGGTCAGAACCAGTCACACAGGCACAGTCACTAATCCCAATAATTGTATTAAATTATATTTTTGAGGCAGTGTTCTATGATGGTATTCATGCTGCTTTAAATATCTGCATTGAATAAATGTTTCTGACAATATGGGACTAATGTTTGCTGATGCTGAGCAATGTTCTTTGCTGAAGCCTAAAGTAATGGACTACATTTGAAAATATAAATAATGAAATTTTGGCTGCTTAGTCTGTTTTTTCGATCCTGTTGTTGACGGTAAAGCATAATCAGACGGACTCTTTCCTCTCCTTTTTTTTTTTAGGGGCATTACCTTTTGTATTGCCAGTAGGTGGAGACCAAGCTCCATATGTGTCACATGCACAACCTCTATACAAATCTAACCTTTAAACCTGACTTTTATTTAAGACCATATTTGATGGAGCTGTCCATTTATCTTTTCACAAATGAAGTAATTACAGGGTTGACGATGAGATTTCCTACTTCCTCTGATGCATTTTTTTTTTTTTTTTTTTTTTTTGCCTTTAAGGTGGAATGACTTGTATGCAGGAGTGATCACATTTAATGAGCATGTGTATGTTCAGTGATTTTTAAGAATGTTCTCCGCTATTTATGCTATGTCTGTGCTAATTTGATGGGCATACATAGCTGTCACTTTTTGGCTCTCCTTGAGCTGCAAAGGCTTATTTACATTTTCCTATGAATACACAGTACATCTGATTATATATACAGTTGACATTACTGACAGACTTTTTTCAGCAGTTGAAAATCCAATTTCCTGCTGTATAATTATCATACAGACTTTTACAAACACAGGAAATTATAACTTAACACATTTTCATTGTTGTCAGTAAGTGAACTTTATACGAGTTTCTGTTAAATAAACCTATTATATGGTTTTACTGTTGTACAGACCTATGATTTTTGAGCTGTACACTACATGCCATTTTATATTCTACTGATGTATATGCAGAATACTTATGTTTAATGAAAAATATTTCTAGTTTACTGGGGTTTCAGGAACAACCTAAGGTCGAGTGCTAAATAGATATGAAGAATATCAGCGTGTGTCTGTTATACTAAAAAGCAGAAAGTACGATGTGTTGTTAAAGTCAAATTCTACATATTGTCTCTACAGATGAAAAACTGCACTTATTCACACATTGTAAACATTGTAATAGCAGCTTAAATATACCTTCAAGTAGAAAAGTGGATGAGTATCTGTTCCCTACCAAAACTATCTTCCTTTTTAGCCTAAATTGCTTTTTGGGATCTTTGATGAACCCTAAGTCTGAGAGCCCAGTCCTTCAATCCCCAGCTTGTGTCCATTTGTAAATTTCCTCGGACCGCTCAGTAGTTCAAAGCAGTGGTGCATAAGACCCTTAAGCAACAGGGCAAAATACCCTTGGGCCCTTTGAATAAATCATTGGCTTTCTCTTTGCCTTTTTAATGCCATTTGTAGAAGAGGAACTACTAGGGATGCAACACTCTTGTAAATACACTGCAAGTACTTTCTTGTTGTCCATGAGTCTTGTCCACCTGCATGTGCTGACTGAATTTATTGCAGGGTAGAGGCGTAGTGCTACTTTTAAGAGTATTTCTGAAAACATTGACAAATTACAGTTTCATTTGAGAAGGCAGCTTTATGTGATACCGGGGCCTTTAGCGATAAGAACATTGCCCAGCATGCACAGGAAAGTAAACTACCTCTGCTTTTTGCCTCCAACTTGCCATGCCTGCACTTTCATAAGTCTTCATTTTTACAATTTCTTGCATCAGAGAGTGAATTCATGCAGCTAATCATTAAATAAGTGTGTTATTTAGTAGTTTGGCTCGTAAAAGATGCTGTAGTTTTAATATAATCTATATTATTGGAGAAAATCCTCCTCCATTTTTCAGTTTTCAGGTTGTTGAGGTAGTGGAGACCAAGTATCTTGGAGCTATCATTCCTACCAAACTGAGCTTTGATTCACATTTTGATGATTTCTGCAAAAAAAGCTCTCCAGCTACTATCATAGGCTTTGTGGTTTTAATGTTGACGAGACTTTTATGAAAATATTTTACTCTTTCTTGTTTTATTGAAATTTTTTTTTGCTATCTTGGATCACTAGCCTATCCTTTAGGAATAAGAACCAGCTGTAAAGCATTGTAAAAATGGATATTAAAATTGCAGGCGTAATATTGCATGATGTCCCACATTTTTACACAGTGAGGTCTTTAAAGAAAGCTCAGTTATTCTTGAACTGAAATGACCGAAGCCATCCAATTCTCAGTGAGTGTGTGTGTTGCTTCCATGTGGTACATTTTTCAAAGCTGCTTTCTACATGGTCTAAACAAATGCATAATAGCCTTCCATTGGATAGTTACTGCAGGGAGTAATATATGTGGGGTGCAACAAGTCCTATAAACCTAAATGATGAAATGAAAAGCTTCTCATTTCTTGAACAACCATCAGTTTAAGAGGGAACATAAATAATGAACTATGCAATTGAAAAAGGTCATGTGGTCTGATGAGTCCAGATTAACCCTGGGCACATCAGAGTGAGAAGGGAAGGAGACAAAGTAATTACAAATCATGCATAATGCCTACAGTCCAAGCCTATGGGGGCAGTGTTGTGATTTAGGGTTGCTTCAGTTGGTCGGGTCTAGGTTCAACAGCATTATGTGCCCAAAATGAGGTCAGTTGACTCCCCAAATATACTGAATGACCAGATTTGACTATTAATGGATTTTTTTTCCTTCCCTGAGGGTACAGGCATATTCTAAGATGACAATGCCAAGATTCATCAGGCTCTAACTGTTAGAGTGGTTCAGGGAACATGAGACATCATTTTCATACATGGATTGGCCTCAGAATCAAGTCCACTGAGAATATTTGAGATGTGCTGAAGAAGCCTTTAGGCCATGGTCTGACTCTTTCATCATCAATATAAGATCTTGGCTAAAAATGTTTGCCACTGTGGATGGAAATGAATCTTATTTTGTATATTGTAATACTGCAGCATTGTGTGCCTTAAATAATGTCTTACAACATTCGTCCCAGCATAAAAACTAAAGGTACTCCAACAAATTATTGTTTGTGACTTTTTTTCTAATATTTAACAGTCTTGACATACTTACATAAATGAGTACTAGGCTGCCAGTGAGCTTCTAAGCATGCTTCTCTGTACAGTGCTACCTGTTTAAGAAATATATGACATTAATGTCATCACTGATAATGAACATCCATATAACTGCTAATGCAACCAATTGCCAAGAGGTCAGCATTGTAATAAGTGTAGACTCTTAATTTCCTACCACATCTTTATTTAAAAAAAATATTAACCTTTAACTTAATTAAGTAATGCAGTTTGTTGGAATGAGAGTTAGTGGAATAATAAATTATGTTTGTGTCAGAGAAAACTGCAATAAGCAAGGCTTATCTCCACAGTTTTTTACCCCTGACTTATGGATGCATTATTCAGTATAAAATGACACTGTCAGATCCAAACTAAGTCCAGTAAAGTGACACAGAAAGTGGCAAATTATGGTTTGTACATTTTGTGTCATTGTTGTGTGGTATATGGGGTGTAAAATAATCTTTACTATACACCAGTCTGCTGGGTCAGGACTCAGTTGATAATGTTGTGCAGAAAAATGTCCCTCTTCTCAACAGTTTTTCTATGTCAGCTCAATTTTCATGTCCTAGGTGTTCACACAGAAAGTGATGTTGCCTACTTCCTCTTACAATGGACAAACCCAGTGAAGTCCATTTGTGCCAGCTTTCTAGAGGAATCTTGTCTGGATTTACACATTGCCAGCCCTTTGCTTAGGCAATTACAATTTTGTTAGACATGTAACAGATGGTTAGATGATATAAATTCTACACGGCATCTGTAGCATTAGTTAATGTTTGAAGTGTGTAGCTGCATTTACTGCTTATTGACGGCTCCTAGATGGCACTATGTATTTTTTTGGCAAAGGGAAATGTTGGAAGGAAAGGAGGGTCAAGTTAAGTAGCAGCCAAACAAAAGAGTGCAGTTATTTAACATAATGTTATATGTTTTATCTATTTCAGGCTCATCATATTGTCTTTGGTGAAATTATTTGTTGTGGGAATATTACACGATTGTCTTATCTTATCTTGTACTGATCAGCTATAATATTATGATCACTGAAATGTGAATTAGTGTTAATTTTGATGATCTCATTACTTTTACCTTTCAGTAGGAGGGATATATTTTGCAGCAAGTGAGCATATAGGCCTTAAAGTTGATGTATTGAACACTACAAAAATGGCAAGAGTAGGGATGGGAAGGGGGGAATTGTGATGCCAAATCACTGGGTCAGAGCATCCCCAGATAAAAAATAAATAAATAATAATAAAAAAGCATCCCCTGATATTGGGCATTCTGAGTTTGGTTAGTACATGCCAAAGGTGGTCTAAAGAATAACCAGATCTCACTCAGCTGAGCATCTATGGGGACAGAATATTATTACCATCTATCCAAAATATATGTATAGGTGCCCAAATTTCTACAAAACCACCTCTGACCCTAGACCTGGACTCCACCAGACCTCTGAATGCGTGCTGTGGTATCTGGATCACAATGTTAACAACAAATCCCTGAAATCCTGGAAGTAGAGAAGTGGGGCCTCCATGGATCAGTTTTATGTTTCCAGCACGTCACAGATGTTCAATTAGCCTGAGATCGAAATGTCCTTCTTTTGTCCATTTTTGGTCAGACTTAAACATTGCAGACCAGGAATAACCAACAAGACCTGCAGTTGTGGAGATGCTCTGACCCAGTCATCACCGTTACAATATGACCCTTGTCAGAGTCAGTTGGTTCCTTACATTCTTTATTTTGCTGCTTCCAATACGTAGGTTTCAAGGACTAAATGTTCCCCTGTTGCCTAATAAATCCAACCTAGTGAAGGTACCATTTTAATGAAATAATCAATATTATTACCGCTTCTCTTGTCAGTGGTCATAATTTTATGGCTGATTGGTGCATATGTTAAATAATGTAATACAGCAAAACAAACTACTTAAAGTATCTTAGTATTTGGGACATTGTGACATTGTTGAGTCATTTGCCAGACTTTTAGACAATATAATTTAAAACTGAATACATTGTCCTTTTTCTCCTTTCCTTTTGAGCAGACAACAGGTGTTTACTCACACTTCCAGCAGAAACAGAGCAACACGGGCATCAACTCCTTCGTGCTACCTGTCATATTTAAATCCAATATTCACCAGTGTCTTGTGCTCGGCTTGGCCCCCAAAAATGATGCCTCCCTTGATGTTTACAGGAAATGAGAGTGCAAGCTAGTAGTGTCATAGCTTTCAGCAACTGTCTGTACAGACAGATATTTTCATCAGTCTCCTGAGCCCTTTGTCACACACTGTTTCTGTGCAATCTCCCCTGGCATTTAATTTTCACATAAAACATAATACATTTTACTTGTCTGCAAGGGACAGCAGTCCAGGTGCTAATGTCTCTGAGGAAGGCCATTGTATAGGTGAAGATTGAGGTCTTATATTTCATAGCAGTAGGAGAAAAAAAACTGCTCCTTTGAAAGGGAACTTAAACTAGTTTTCCAAAACAGTTATTCTGTAAAAAAAAAAAAAAAAAATTCTTTTGTCGTAAAAAGCTGAAAATCAATTGCAAAGCAAGGTTGGTTTTTTTTTCATTTTATCTTGTGTGCACTTCTAATTTATTTTTTCTTCTCTATCAGTGAATAGAGATACATTTAATATAAGAACACACTATCTATGGAAAGGGTTAAGGACATTGTGTTTTTTAGTCCTCTGCTCTGTCAAGGGGATAAATGTGCTAAACTTTTCTTCCTGGTCAGGCGTTCTTCCCAGTAGAAGATCTGCTTAGAGTGTAATGGATGATACATGTTAATGCAGTATGACCTATTCTCACAGTATGTTAATATTCATGGTGTTATGATTAATTTTACCCATTGCTTTAACCCATGAGCATATGCCAGCGGCTGCATACTGTGCATGGCTTGCATTTATTGGCTCCTGGCATCATCCTAAACTCAGTTTGTCTGGCTGTAAATGAGTGTAAATGGATACCTTAGAGGAGCAATGAGCATGTGTTTATTGAAAGTAATGCCCTGTCACAATCACAGCTGGCAAAAAAGCGAGCCACTATCACAGTGATGTTCATTTGTCTGCTGCAGCAAGAGCATTTTGTGAAATATAGTCCATTTCACAAGGGAGTGTGTTTGTAACTCCTTGAGGCCATTCATTCTTGATGGGTATGGACCACTTTTCCACTTGTACTTTGTAGTTGAGGCATGTCCCCAGTGTGATGGATGATTCAGTTACAAGGACCAAATTTTTAATTTCACAATATGATTTTGTGTAGTAAAACTAAACTTGCCCATTCAAGAAAACGCTCATAGTTTTACTTTTCATTTAATACTTTTATTTGTGGTATCTTTGGTTTTTATTCCTCTATGTTTTATTCCAGGCGTGCATGAAATCAGGAAAATCCAAAGGGTAAAAACTTTGGTTCTTCCATTTAATTTAGAACCTCCAATAAGTGATCTGGTGGTCCATCTTATTCCTATGTTACTTAGATCTGAGAGCAAATAGATGGGTTTGATGCCTGCCGTGTGGGTTGTGATTACCATGTCTGTATGACAGCTTGCTTTCTTGCCTCTTGGACTTTGAGAGCTTATTTTTATTTAATAAATCTCAGTTTTTCCTGACAAACAGCTTGGCTCTAGTTGCAGTTAATAAGTTCCACTTGCAAGGCTGTAAAATTACCTTGTCTCATAGTACTTGATGGAGTTCACTATTTTCCACAGTCAGTAAGATGGTGCTTAGCATTAGTTCACCTCTGACCACTTGGGCTCCTGTTGTTTTGCCCTCTTTTGTTAACTTATAGTCACTTCTGTGTTCAAAATGCCAGCATGGCCACAGACAAATCACAAAGTATTGGCTTCAAAATGGCAGTTCTGGTTAAATATGTAGTCTGCTAATAGAAAATCCAAATATTGAATAGCATGTGAATATATGAATAAAGCTTTTATTGACCAACCTGCTTGTCAATACCAAAACAATTAAACTGAATATTAAATAAAACAAGGTGTTATATCTTTAAGTAAATACAATTATTTCTCCTGCTTCATTTAAAATCATTTCTATGCACAAAATCAATATATCTATAAATAACAAAATAATTCTGTAAAGTTAAATAATTCAATTACACAAATGATGATCATCATGGAGTTTTGGCTTTTGTTATTTCTCATTAATTTTGATTTTTTTTTTCATGAGGTGTACTCAAAAAAATCAAAATGAACTGCTGGCAAATTAGGCTAGAATATCTTTAATGTCATTTCACTTGCAAGCCACACTCATGTATCATCCACACATGCTCTCATATGTTTACAGTGTTAATAATATTTGCAAGCAGCTATTTAAAAATAAGTAAATAAATTACATTCACATATACATGTCCATATTCACATGCAAACATAGGGATGGTAATGAATTAACAATGGGGCTAAAGTAATTAAAGTAATTCCAATGTTTACATTTGCACAATCAACATATTGATAATGGAGTGGTGTAACTTTCGCTGAAGAGTTCAGCATAAAATCTGTTCATCAGTCCCACGCTCGGTACTTTAACAAGAATGTATTCTATTCCAGAGGGTAAAAGGTCAAGCAAATGGTAGCCAGAATGCGAAAAATCTTGTAGGATATATAATGTTTTCAACAGGCAACAGGAGCTCTCGATTTTTTTTTCTTAGTTGTTGTGTTCCTGGTGGGTTTTCTGCAGTGTCCAACACATGTTTTTTTTGGCAGTTACAGAAAAAACTGACCAAACAGATGTCTTCCAAAATATTGGATTTAGCAGAGGTTGGTGCTGATACAGGATGATGGTTAATGTTTGACATTTAAACTGTAAATACTGTAAACAATAGCGCAAAAGTTTAATGTTCTGTCTGTATTTAATGATTGATTACCTTTAGTTTTATGTTCTTTGATTCACATGTGTTGATGTGGTGTTTACTTTTTCTTTTTATTGAGATATATGTCCAGATCAACATGTAGTTTATACTATAATTCAGAAAGTTAATTTCAGACATGCACGCGGCTCCCTTTGGAGATCAATAAAGATCATCTGTGTCTGTATCTGCAAATGGTTTTGGTGTCAAATTTTGGGGTGAGGGGTGGAGATGATATCAGCCAATTCATCAACTTGTGGCTTTTTCCTGTTCCACTGCACCGTTATAATATCTGCCTTTAAAAATCCACTATCATTTGACCTCTAATCTGAAAAATGAGATTCATTGTTCTGGTGTTTTCAAATCAATGACTTAATGGTCCTCACATTCATACCAAACCTGTGTGTCGGTTTACTGTAGGTAAGTGGTAATATGCATGTAGTAATGTGTCTTTTACTAATGATGCATGTTAACGCCTCAAGAAATGCACTGAGCTATGCCAGCCATGCTGCTAAGTACATCTTTGTCACAAGCATTTCGTCGAGTTATTCTGAGGTTGTCTACGCTGTCTTCAGCAACATCCATTTGCTGTAGAAAGACAAAAAGCTTGAAATAGCATCTCTATATAAGTGTTTGCCCTGCCGTCATTCTATGAATGCCTAATGCTTTTGAGTGTTGGTCTTTTCCCCTGAAAAAGCCGGATGCTTCTACATGAACCAAACAAACAAAACAAAGGGAGTTTTTTTTTGACAAGGTATTGCATCTGCTTTATATAGGTGACCATTCAGTAAATAAGATTTCTTTTACTGCTACAGTCATCAGCATTTAGATAGACTGATGAATGCCTTATTTGTGTCCAACACATGCACCACCAGCAGTTGCAAGAGAAAAATGTGTTTCTTACATATTATGTCTGTCAGAATCAGTTTTTGTTAGTTTACTGCTGCTAGTGTATGTTATCTTTGAAAGGAAACATACAGTGGAGGCTGAGTGACTTGGGTAGAAAAGGTGGCTCAGTGAATGGAAGGAAGCTGGACCCGTTGGACATTGAGATTTACGCTGAATAAGGACGACATTTATTCAGTCCATGATGGCAGAAGGAATGGAGACTAAACTGAAGGTCAACTGGATATTATATAAATAATTCAACAATTGTTCCAATTAAATTTTTATTTTTCTTGAGGTAAAAGATATGAATTTCCCCTTTTAGATTAATACTGTTAATACAAACCTGCTACTGTATAACTGATTTAGTCAAGCAGTGAGCACCGTATACTGACTGAGATACAGAGAGAATTATAAATTATATTTTCCTTTCATTTTAATGTCAAACAAGTACAGGTTAAGAAATAGATATGAAGGAGTTGAAATTCATCATGACAGAAACTAGTTTTGAGAAAGCAGCATAAAAGGAATCGGAGACCTTCCTCCTTTGCTACATTTGTTTGTCGTAGAAATACAATATACTCTTTAACTTTTACAATTGTGCTTCAAAAGCTCTGCAAATTCACCTTAGATTTCTTAATACACATTTCATGAAATATCCAGTAATTTGTACCTGACATCTTGGCACAACGTTTGCTTTATAATGTCACTGATAAAAACTTCTTCTGAATATCACACACTCAAAAGAAAGCTTTTAGCAAGAGTTGTGGTTGTAAAATGCTTCTATAACTCATGACTCCATGTCCACTCTTTGTCACTATCTTAAAAAAAATGTGTTCCTTAGATCACTTGCTCACTTGAGGTGCAGAAGAAAAAAATAGCAACAACCAGCATAGAATTTACCAAATTTACATAGTGACAGTTTTTAGCCTGCTGGCAGTGTGTTGAGCAGTTTAACACATTAGCACTAATTGGGACACAATACGTACTCATCAGAATGGCGTGGGTGTTGCGAGAATGTATGTAATAATAAGGGTTTGGGCAAATTAGAATTCAACCCCCATGATGCACCAGAAGAAAAGATTGCCAGAGCGCTCACATTTCTTTCTTAGATGGATATTAACATGCAATGCAGTGGTTGGATCCAGATTGTTGACACAAGATAAACACCAGATCATCTCTCAGTCCCCAGATTTTGGGATTCAAAAAGTTAACTTCTTATCACGTCAGACCCTTCATGACTGCTCTGTTAATTCATTTGTGAACTCTATTCTACATCCTATGTGAATGATTCAGCTTTGGAACTGTGTTTGACTAATTGCATGGTTTCTGTCTTTTTCTTGTTTCCGTCTAGCTCTGTACTCCATCATACTCTTCTGCGTCTTCTTATGGATCCCCTTTGTGTATTTCTACTATGAAGAAAGAGACGACGACAATATGAACAAGTGCTCGGTAAAAAAAAAAAAAAAAAAAACTTTTCCCTACACACAATATTATATCTATAGAACTATCCAGCTCTCACTATTGCAGTTAATTTGCATTGTTGTAGTATTAATAATAGGAATAGGAATAATCACATATACCTCTATGGTGTGATTTTATAGCTATCAAACTGATTTACTAAATAGCAGCTATAGCGTAGTGCTTTTCTGTTCCCTCATGTCAGTTTTGAGCTGACAGAGGCATTTTCTCTCACCGACGGGGGCTTCTTTTGTATTGTTACTTTAAAAGCACCTTGAATAGCACCAGGAGTGACATGTTATCTCTGCCAGGTCAAACGGGATCTATGCTGTCTCTGTAAAGCTCTCACTCAGTACAGTCCTTAGCTAAATGGAGGATAACCCCC